>VWZG01002631.1:0-20419 GCA_013396735.1 Grallaria varia | reverse complement strand
TTAGGTACTGGAAGGCTGCTATATGGTCAGTCCCAAGTCTCTTATATCTATGTGTCCACTTGGGATCTTGGTCCTTCTAGGACATAGGCACAAAATGGAGAAGCACAACTGTTTGTTTTTGCATAATACATGCAGAGTGAAAGCATACACTTGTGAATTAAGAATTCTAATGCATGAGGTTGAGAAAGACACAGTTTAGCTCTCCTATTCTACAGATACTTTTCCGTTAGATCACGAATATCATAAGTAAAAATATTTCCAGTGTGCGCTGGGATGATAGGACTAGAGGTACTTAGGAAGAGAGAAACAAATAAAAGGCAAATTATGCCAGAGGATTTACCTAGAGGAGAAGGAGACTTAAAATTCTGAATCCATGCCTGGATTTTTTTTTCTTATTATTCAATGAAGACTGTATAGGAAATATACCTCCTTCAAAAGTTGCATGAGTCTGAACTGCTGTACTACATCAAGTGTTTTTTATGTGAGTTAAAGAAAAATATTTTATATGTAGAGATGAGACTTTAAGATTCATCTAATAAATATAAAATATTAAATGTTTTACTAGTTCATTTAAAATTACATTAACACTTGTAGTCCAAATTATCCGCTTGTTGCAACTATTTCTCATTAGTAATACAGTTGCAATTATTATGCAGAAACCTCCTAATATCTGCCCTTGCCTGTGGTGTTAAGGTCACTCTTTCAAGTACCCTCAACCTGAGGTCAAGGTGTGTCTTCCTCAGATGGGTGGTGACACTGAGACATCAGTGCCCTGGATTTTTTGCTAGAAGAAGGACATTGGATAGTGAGAGTTACTTCCTCCTCAGTTTTAGGTCATCTTGGAGTTACTTTCCTTGTTTCAAACCATCTGCTGTTGATATATGTTTCTTGTTAGTCCAAGACTTTAACTGTTTTGTTAAAGCTTTACCACACATGGCATATTTTTAGGGTGAAAACAATTCCACACAGATAAGGAATAGCTAAAATTAAGACAGGCATTTGTTACCTCCTCATTAGATTACTTTTTGTCTTAAGAACAGACAACCCAAAAAAGCTTGCCAGGTTCTGCAATCTCTGTTATTAAACTGATAGAAAACTTCTGTCTGTGAACAATAACAGCAACACATGACCACAGGTCTGCAGAAATCTGAGCAGACTCAATGACAGATTCCTCCACTGTATCTAAACAAAATGACCTGTGCAAAGACATAGTTGGAATTTAAAATAGGAAATGTTTAGAAAAAAAAAATTTCCTAAAAAAATTTGTGTCTGACCTTGAAGTTGACTGCGTTGAGGTCCCTGTTAGGAAACTGGGAGATTTCTTTTTAAATTATCATCTTTCCTAGAAGTTTTCAGTTGCTTGAAATAATAAAATTTAATTGATTTAATTTATTTTGCTATGTTTGAAAATGAAATGAATTCTTGATATAGGTATTTGTCATTTTGATCCATATTGTTTTGACACAAAGCAGACACTCGTATCCTATTGACTTGCTTTTAAAAATAACATTCTGACTTGAAAAACAAAATGAGGATATATCAGATTTTGACTACATTTTTCTAACTCATTATGAGCGCTCTTTTCCCTTAGAGTTATTTTTCTTAATCTTCATAGCTGAACCCTTTGCTGATGTGTATTATTGGGGACAACTAATTTTATTCCTTGTTCAGAGTTTTGTCCAGTTAAATCTTCATTGCCTTATTCTTCTAGTATGTTGTTTTTCCCTTTTAAGATTGGTCTTCCAAGGCCATATTACTAAGATAATCAAATCCAATTATCTTAGTATTCATCCATGATGATACTGAAACATAAAAAAATGTGTTTGGTTTTTTTTCCAATGAACTAGACAGGCACAGGGTATTAAGAAGGAACGCCACTGACACTCCTGGTAAGACAAAAAAATTATCTGTAATGTAGGAAAACAAATAAGCAAGAACTGTTTATTTCCTTTTTGTTCTTTTAATAACCTAAAGATGCCTTCAGATCTTTTTTTTAAATATCTGGTTTTAAAATAATCATCTATAGCACTTTGAGCGCTTTAAGTAAAAAGTCATCATGGCTATATGCAATCACAGATTGTGAATGTATCTTAGGTGTAGTAAACTACATGATGAGATGATTCCTATTTCTTCAAAGATAGAGAAAGCTTATCTGTGAAAAGGACATCGAAATACTTTTAGAATGAAAGTAAAAATAAATTGCTAGTCCCGTAATAAAAATAGCTGCAAACATCGGAAAGCATAAGGAGGATATCTGATCTATTATAACAGAGGGAAACAGAAAAACAATGGAAGAACTGGAATTAATCTTTCACCTAGGATAATAAACCAGCACCTTACAGAGTAAATCAATGTTATTACTATTGCTTTATAAAAGAGATTTTTTTGGTTTTGTTGAATCAAACATTAACTTCTGGTTAAGTCAGTTTTATATTCCAGATAGAAAAGGACAATCATCCCCCCACTCTCAACTCCAAGACTCCCTCCCCAAAAGTGCCTTATCTGGAGTAAATTTTTTTGCAGATAATGTGAATTTTGCACTTCCCATCTGTTTATGATTGATATAATTCTTTCTTATTATTTTTTGATGGACTGTATCCATCCTCAGAGGAAACCTTTATCTATAAACTGTTCAAAATAACTCATATTCTGTTCATAACTAGACTACATCAACATATTAGCCCATCTGTTTGAACGTTCTGGTGTTTAATAATACAGATTTGAATGACTGTCTGGAACCATTTCATGGTCATAGTGTTGCTTCATCTTCTTTGCTTCCAATTCACAATGTAGGATCATAGGATCCTAAGGTAATTCCGACTGGAATGCAGATAATTTGGGACAACTTCCTGTTGAAAGCAGGTTCAAGTATGTGGCCAAACTAGTCTGATAACAATGTTTTAAAAAAAGGTTTTAAATACATCTAAGGATGGAGGCTATGAAACCTCTTACATGTGCCCAGAAACATGTTCCAGAAGGACTTATTTGATGATTTTCCCAAGAATTAAGGTGAGGCTGATTGGCCTGCAGTTCTCTAGACTGTTTCTTTTTAATTTTTTGGAGATGAATGCAACATTTACTTTTTATCCAGTGATCAAAGATTTCCATCAGTCTCTATGATCCACGTTTCTTGCTTGCTACAAATTGTGTTAATTGCCTCCTGGTCTTGGGAGTGCCCTTTTCTAAGAAGTCTTTGTAATTTCTACAATGCTCCCAGTAGAGATCTAAAGATGTGTCTGGACTTCAGTGCTTTACTAAGTATTAAGAGTGTCTAAATGAAAACCCTCTTAACCATAAATAGCGCTTTAAAATTATGATTTTCGTTTTTTGGTTAAAAAGGAGTAAAGGGTAGTTATGATCAAATTTTATGTGTCTCACCCAAGTATCTTTAGTGTTGAAAGACTTCTTGCATTTTGGCCTTAACTATTTTACTTATTAAAAGAATAAAATAAAGAGTCCCTGCCCTTAACTTGTATAACAAACTAATCAATATATCTCTATTCAGAAGCCTACACTATAATTTAAAAATAATAGTATCACTCAGAAACCTTAGAATGGTTATCTTATTTCGTTAAAGTGTTATATCAAGTGTTTCAGAGCAAGATCAATAAATAAAAGACAGTAATTTAGCTGATGTTAATATCAGACCATTTCCAGAAAAATCTTTTTGACCTTAGCTCTGGTTCAGTTTGTCCGATGAAGCATGAAGATTAACAGACCTTTCAAATATTTCTAAATGAAAACAGGAAACATGCAAGATGGTTATATAAGTGTAAGACAATTCTTTCTGTAATGAACATGATGAGATAAATCATCTGGATTAATGAAAAAGAAAAGCCATCACTGCCATGGGCATATATTATTTGCCTTGTGGAAACAGAAGGGATGGTGGACTGTTACGTAAAAGGTTAAACAAAAATAGAGTCTGAAAAAAGCCACTAAGGAGAATAAATAGGTATCCTGTGCATGTTAGTGAACACTTTCTTCCTACTGATATATAAAATGAAATAAAAATTGTTTATGGCTTTTTTCAAGATAATGTCTGTGTCTTTGGTTGGTTGGGTTTTTGGGGGGTTTTCATTGTTTGTTTTCTTTTTGTTTGTTTTGTTTAGTTTTCAAATTATAGCCCCTATATAAAAAAAAAAAAAAAAAAAAGAGGTTTTGTGATGTGAATAATCCTTGTTCCCAGTGGAATTAAAATGAGATTGCCAACATCTATCAACTGAGTGGTGTGAGCCTCTGAGGCCAGATTAATACTTTTTCCTTTACACAGATAAAGATAAGAACAATATATCAACCAACACATTTTAAAATCTGACCAATTTTTCTTTTCCAGCCATGGCTTCAATCAAGGAAGCAAAAGCAATATGCTTATTACCTATTGTGGCTCTACTCAGTAAAGAGGGCATAGAAACAAAATGAGTTCACTTACCCATCTTAAAAAGTTGACATGATGAGGTGTGAACTCTGTGAGCCTGACCAAACATCCATTCTCAGATTTTAGAATCGTAGATTCAAAGAATGTCCTGATTAGGAAGAGATCTGGAAGGATCTTTGAGTCCAACTCTTGACTCCACACAGGGCAAAATAAAAGTTAAACCATATTTTTTAAATGTTTCTTGAACACCGACAGTGTTGGGGCCATGACCACTTCCCTAGGGAGCTTGTACCAGCGCTTGACAGCCCCCTTACTGTAGAACTGTATTCTAATATCTAATCTGACTTTCCCCTATCACAGCTCCAGTCCGTCCTTCTTGTCCTGTCACTGGTTACCAGAGAGGAGAGATCTGCATCTTTCTCTGCTCCCCTTCATGAGGAAGTTGCAGACACTTGTGAGGTCACTCCCTTCCCACCTCCCTGCCCAGTCTCCTCTTTTTTAAGCCAAACAAAACTCATATCCACAAGTCAGTCCTCATAATTTATGTCCTCTAGACATTTCACCATCATTGCTGGAGGTGATAATTACGTAGGGGATAGACTAGTCTGACCTTGGTGACTCCTTTAATATAGATAGATGTTCCTGTCCTTTTAATTCCAGAGCCTCACATCTGATGTGTCAGGACATCTGGAAAGACAATGTAGAGAAGAAGGAGGTTCTCCCACTGCCCCTGGCAGACACCTGTTTTCATTTAACTCCATCCCTCAAGTCCCTATCTTGAATTCACTGTGTGAAAATTTCACGTATAACTATAACTCATTTCTACAACATGTGAGTAGACAGATGGTTTTGCATGGGCATAAGAGTAAACATGCCAAAATCACAACAGGTTCTTCATGGAGCAAAAACATTTATTCAGGTGTTCTACTGGATGATTAAAAATTAACTTGTATGATGTATAATTAATTTTAATATGATGTGTAGTCCATGTATATGCTTTGCTTATTCATAGGCTAAGAGAATTCAAAGACAGGTTTTTTTTCCTCCAAACTTATAAAGAAATATTGCTGTTGATGTCATAATGATTGAGAAGGTTATCTCCCTTTAGTTTTTTGGAATTGCTTTCTGACTTTTTTTTGTTAATTCCATACACTTTTTGGGTTTGATTTTAAATGCCAGAATAAATACAAGATCATCTTCCTTAGAGGCAACAAAATTTCAGACTAAGTACAGTAACAACACATTTATATGAACTATAAATTTCAAATATCTCTGCCCTATGCCTCTTTCACTTTGATGCATTAAGACTTTCTGTGTTTGTACATATTTGTATATATGTATATATTTTTGTATATTTTATGTAGCTGTATAGCTTCTTATATTTGAAGTAGCAACTAGCAGTTTCTACCTCTGTACTGCATTCCTGAATGTCTTAGCTAAGGGTAAGATAGCGACTAGAATATTTTATTTAGGACTCATGTACCAGGATTAAAATAATAATACACAGAGTAGTCAAAACAAGATAGAAGACCCGTGAAGTTTGGGGTCTGCCATGAGGCAGACCCGAGGGAGGTTCTAAGGGTGGCACCAATGTGGTACAAGGGTGGATGGTCTCTGGGTTGGATGTAATCTTTAGTTATGATAATTAAGTAGTGTTATAAAAATAGGAATCAACTCTATGCTGAACACGTGTCATTATACTTTTGAAACTTGAAAAGCTTTTCAGTAAAGAACTCCTCTCTGCTTTACCTCAATTAAATTGCCTTGAAAGTTTTTGTCCACATTTTAGGCAACAACTTCACAAACAGACACCCTTCCCCCCACCTCTTTGGCTCTTAATTGGCACATTTGTAGAATTTTTGCTGTGCAAATTACTATGCTAAGCAGAAAGTGACAAGACTGAAGTGAACTAGACATTGGAGTCAGTGTTTTCAGGCTTGACTCCATTAGCACCTTAGAGAAAAATGCACAAAAGGTACATTTTGATGTAATTCATTCAGTACAAAATTTAATGTCAAAATACAGATTAAAAATAAAAAGTAATTACAAAATGATTTAGTAAAGTAGACTTTAGTACTTGCCCTTAAAATAAATATTTATATTCTTATTAAATGGAATAATGCACTTCCCATAAACATATTCTGGCAGTAAATCTACCTAGAATGTGTAGTTCTAGATTCTGATGATCTATGAAACTTAGCTGAGACCATTAGCATTAAAAAAAAAATAAAAAAATCAGCCTATTTTCTTTCTATGTTTCTTTCTCTATAAAAGAAAAAAAATAGTTAAAATGAAAAAAATCAGGAAAAAACTATAAATGAAATGTAAATCATGCAGAATATTTTCTGTATAGCCTAGACACATGTAATTACAGCACAACATCTGTAGGCTTCCATTAGAGCCAAGTGAGATATACTGGCATGGAAAGGTTTTCACCTGCAAATTTCTGCAGCAACATGACTTTATTTTGTTGCTTATTTATAACTGAAGAAGGCGTACAAACACTGATTGCTCTGCCTTTGATCTCAGACAGGTTACAAAAAATGTTTCAAGCAAAAAGTGGACTTTTGGGGGTCTTTGCAGTTACAGTTCTAGGAAATGTAGGTCATACAAGAGAAATGTTAACTAGACAGGGGACTAAAAAATCATATTGAGTTTTTTAGCTCTGCCATAACCATATATTATGAAGGAACAAGTTTTTTTCAATTATTTGTTGAATTAAAAAGTATTCCAGCAAGCTAACCATGGGCCATCATTTCCATAATTGTTTTTTGCATGCTGTGTATTAATTAACACATTCATTGGATTAGTTTTCTTTAAAAAAAAAAAAAAATCTAATGCAGCATTTAACATAATTTGCATATTAACATTTCATGCCTTATTTTGCCTTTCTTCAAGTACTCAGATTATGGTGAAAAATCACTCTTATCATGACCAAGATTTCACTGAGCAATGTAGCTCATAAAGTAACTTAAAGGGAGAAAACTAAAACAGAGTCATCAAGTTCTAGGTATTTTTTTTTTCCCTTCAAAAAATAGGCATGACCCTTTTATTATTTTTTTAGTAAGAAATTATATTCAAGTACTTACCTTGCCGCTATAAAGTTACGGCTTTTCAAAGCCACTTAATTTCAAGGAAGAACAAGTGTGAGTGTATCTTAGAACTGATACTTCACAGAGCAGGGTTTGTATTCTCTTCCATTAGCAAATTAGTTCAGTCAATAGGTCCAAGTAGCTCTGTGTGCCCATGGCCTTTCAAGTCAAAAATTAAAAACTGCAATGGTGAGTATTGCTTTAAGTTATCACATGACCATTTCCATTCTGAAATGTCCAGTCAACATCTCTGGCAAAATGATGCTTGGCTNCCCACCGCGTATCTCCACGGACTTATTTTTCAGGTTTTTTTGGTTATATAGCTGTTATCTGTTCTGTTCTGGTGGTTCACATATACATATATGCATATATATATATAACTATATTTAGTGGTTAAGAACTGTTATCTCTCCTTCTACATTTTCCCTTCAAAATTAAAATTTTGTTCTAAATTTAAAAGAGGCGTGATCTTTTCTTGAGAAAGGTATTCGAAATTGTTTTGGTTTTGCCCTAAACTAAGACAGGCATGTAAAAGTGTTTGATTGATTCTAGCATGTAGAAAAAGACAGCAGATTATCCTACCTGCATTTCAAATAAATATGTGGGAATATATGATGGAAGTTTAAATTCTGTTGCAACTATTTGTGTGTTTTGATGTAATCTATTGGCTGTGTTTACTTGTTCTACTAGATACCTATGTTTTTCAACAGCATAGTCATGAAAAATATAAAAACAGTAAAGGATTTTTCTAATAAATTGATCTGAGCATCTTATGTTTAATTTTTCTGATCATCTAGAAATATATTTTATGCATATATACATGAGAACAGATAGATGAGAATGATGTAATTAGAATGGGTTGAAATTTGGAATGGGATTAACTGAGGCTAAAGCCCGTGCTGAAAAAGGAGGGAGAAAAGTCTAGACATAAAGACATGGGAAAAGTGCAAAAACATATAAATGTTTAGACTGAAAGACATAATATTTGTCCTAATTTATACTAAACAGAGCACAGCATTTAAACTTCAGAAATAGGTGAAGTTTAATTGGAATACCATTCTGGTCACCCTGGTTAACAGTCATTCATAGACTTTTTAAGTTCTATACAAGCCAACATCCCCCTAATTCTGAAATTATTTATAGAAGTTCTCAAAGAGCATACAGAATAGATAATCACCTTCAGTAGAAAAATTACCTCTGGAGTGCAGAGAATTGACACTGTTTGACGAAATGAATGTCCCTTGCAGGGTGAGTGTCAATAAGGATTAGAGCTAGGGTAAAGAACTGAAGAATGACTCTTCAAATACAAATTCAATACAGATGTTTGTATTTCTTCAATTGGATTTCATTTTTAAAAAAATATTAACACCTATGATATGTCCCTCGTGTTCATGTGTCTCAGTCTTAATACAAGTGATTTCTCTCATATAATGCCATTTCACTTGTTCTATGGCATCTGAGACACCTGCACAGACCTGGCACATAGGATATGACTTTGGAGTGTTAAGTTGGTGCTCAGTAGCTTCTCAAATGTGTGAGATGATTAAAGCAAGTCCTATATTTAGACATTTTCATTTAGGTTTCTAAAATATGATTATGAATCCTCCACATCAAGAGAAATCACAGAATCACAGATTCAGAGAACAGGTGAGGTTGGAAGAAACCTCTGGCAGTGACCTGGTTCAATCCCCTTTCTCAAGAAGGGCTGCCTACAGACAGTTGCACAGGACCATGAATATCTCTGCGGAGGGAGATCACAAACTCCCTGCACTATTTGTGCTAGGGTTCGGTCATCCTCACAGTAAAAGTGTGTTTCCTGATGCTCAAATGGAACCTCCTGTGCTTCAGTTTGTGCTGATTGCCTTTGCTCTGCTCACTGGGTACTGCTGAAAAGAGTCTGGCTCCATCCTCACCGCACTATTTCTTTGGGTATTTACGTATAACGATGAAATCTCCCTGAGGTGATCGAGGCTTCACAATCCGAGCTCTCTCAGCCTTTTTTCATACGAGACCTGCTACAGGCCTTCCATCATCCTTGTGGACTTTCTCCAGTATGTCCTTGACTCCCGTGTGCTGAGGAAACCAAAACTTGACACAGTATTCCAAGTGTGACATCACCAGTGCCCTAAAAAGGGAAAGGATCACCTCCCTTGATCTGCTGTGACAGACTGAACTGCAAAGGAAATTGAATCCTATTTGGGAGACAAAAAATTATCAACCACTCATCTCCCTCCTTGCAGGTTGGTCTATTTCTTTATATATTAAAGAAAACAGAGTTTTGCTTTAGAATTACAGTATTCAAGCAATTATATAGTCTTCTAAAGGATGGTAAGTGAAACTTGATCTACTTGATGACTGAGTGGCACAAATCTGAAATATCTAGCTTAAATTTACAGAGAAAAAAATCCTAAAATTGTAGGGTCAAGTGGAAAATTTGCTAATAAAATAAAGTCTTTCTCTGTATGGCATATTTTGTGCCTCACTTTTTATTTACCTTCCTGGAACTACCTTTAGAGATTACTGCTGTAATTATTGTTTGTCAACCACAGAAGTGTGTAAGTGTCTGATACAGGTGATTTCCAAGCTAGAGTACCTAAATATAGGCAGAAGGAATTCTAATCACCTCATGTTTACTAATTTATTTTTATTCTAATCTCTGTCTTTCTTCCCTCTCTAGCATAAGTGCCATCACTCCTTGAGGATATTTGCTCTTTTCTTAACAAAGGATATGTGCATTCTACCAGAAAACCCGAATCCTATGAGAAAGAGGGCACTGTTTAAGAAGTCCAGTAAAGCTTTATCTTTCTTATTCTGTCTTTCTTTCTTTTTAAGACAGTGAGTATGTTCTGCGGTGTCTTGAGACTGTGCTTAGCATTCCCCCACTGATATCGCCAGCACTACAACAGGGAAACCTCTGTTTTGCATACTAATCACAATCTCCACTGACTCAGTTTCACATATCACTGACTACTTTTCTGTTTTATTCCATAGTATTAGCTGTGTTTATACTTCACAGTATAAAATTTTTTCCCTCACAATATCTAATAAATTTCATTAGTTGAAAATTAATCTTGTTCAGGGAGTCTCTTTACAGATACAATAATGTATCTTCTCAGACACCGACTTATATAAGGAAACATAGAAACCAAAGGGTGCATCACAGGACAGTTGAGAAGCAGTAGTATCTTCCTTCCCTGCAACAAAAGCATAAAGGTAAACACAAGGTTTTTTCAAGTGTCTGAATTGTCCAATTGTGAGATATGTCCCTGAAATGTTGAAAGAAACATGGAAGAGTTTAAACCCTTAAATGTCATATTGCAAGTAACAGATTGGCATGAATTTTCCATTAGTTTCCAAGGACAATTCATGCATTACAATATATCGGTAGGACAGTGTACAACATATAGCAAGTTATTTAAGACCCTTACAATTATCCATAATTTTTTTTTTTTTTAAACTGATCTTGCTCTATTGAGACAACTCCCATTGATACAACCAAAATTATGACTGTAGTTAATTGACACAATTTACCCACTGGTAATTGCTCTATCCCACCGAACCTTTTAGGCTGAAATTCAGCTCCCATAGAGTAGGAATCTGCAACACTGTTGCCTAAGCAATGTCTAACTCTCCTTACAGTTTTAGAAAGATCTAACTAATGCATTTGTCAGAATTAAAAGAACTATTCGTCTGCATGTGAAATGCAAAGACTTTTCCAGTAGCAATCAAGATTTCTGTGACTGGAATTCAGTAGGCAAACATGAAATATAAGGCTGCTCAGGTCAACCAGTAGTCATATCTTGTTGAAAACAGACTTTAAATTTGCGCCTTCTGTGCATTCCTTCTGCTTAGCCAGGATTTGCAAGTAGGTTAAAAATTAATTTATATCAGCTTTCTTAATAATGTTAAGAAATCTCACCCATTGTTTGCCTGAAAAGCCAGTTAGTAAGAAAACTTAGAGAAATCTGAGTAACTTTTAGGAAAATGTTTATTCAAATTATGGGTAAGGTTTTCAAAACACTTAGCCATGGGTCTAGCTCTGCTCCTTTCAAATTCTGTTTTACATATTTGCACGTTGCCTCAGAAAAAAAATTTTGCAGCAGCAGCACACTGTGGAAAACTTGAAATGCGTCCTTTGGCATTTGTATTAGTAATGTTAAAAAGTCTCAGTTCAATTCATGTGAGACAGTTGTTTTCTGCTCAAAGTACACAAACAGCTTGATTTTGAATTTTAGAAACTTAAGCAGTTATACTGTATGCAGACCAATGAAATACTAATATAATCAGTGAAGAACACTACATGGTGAAAAAAGGGCAATGAATAACATGGAAAGAGCTTTTTACACCTGTTCTTGACTTCCTAAAATCATAGAAAAATGTACCTGTCAGACTGCAGGCAGATTTACCTACACAATTATTGAAACAGAGCTGATAAAACTTCAACTAATTATTCACAATTTTCTTTTAGGAGGAAAGAATTCAATTTTCCAATAATCTGTAAAGTAGTGTTTAGGATAATGTAATTAAATTGTTTGATTGTATTAGTTCAGGAAACAATCACTTAACTGGTTTAGGACTGAAAATAACCTACTATAGAAATCCAGCCAGGGCCTCTATTACCTTCTGTGTGAATCATGCCCTTCTCCAGGATTTTGATGGATGAGTCTCTGTTGGAGCACTTTTCCATGCCTGCTTGAAATACACATTTTTTGAACCCATTATGGCCTCTTTCCAGGCCATAAGTACCTGGTCCTCTGTGAAAAGTGAATACATCTTTCCAACCGTTACTTGGCTCTGATATGAAGAAATTACTGTCAAGGTTAATTATCCCATTCAAAACCAGTTCTCACCTGAAGGCTTTCCAAAATGTTTTTGAAGTACCAGAGAGATTAATTTGCCAGACAAACTGTGTGATATGCATATAGATGCAGCAGTATAAAATTCATCATTGGATTTATATATGAAAGCCTAGTAAGAAAAGGAAACTGGTGTTAAAAGCAGCTAAGGAGTTACAATAAAAATGTTTCTGAAAACATTTTACCAAATCCAAACTGGCAATCACTTTCAACCAGTTTGTTTTGATGTACTTGCTGTTGTTACTGTCTTTTACTTATCATCTGGATAATACATTGCTTAGTTCCATACATTAACTCTTTTTCTAATTTGATAGTTTCAGAATTATTTTTAAATGCAGATAATTGTACCATCCAATTCTCATGTTGTATAAATCTATTAAGGATCTATGAAATGATTTTACAAAAAAAAAAAAAAAAAGGCAATTTTTCGCTAAAACATCTAAGTCCAGCATACAATCCTCAATTATTGCAATAAACCCTTGCACTAGAGTTTATATTGCTCTTATAAACCAATTTAAACATTTTTAAATTTTCCCTTTGCTACTATCAAGAGTGGTATAATTAAGTCCCCACCTCTGCTACTCCTTTCCTTCAATTGCCAAAATTAAGTTTTCAATCATTGTAATTAATTATAAATGCATTCAAAATATATGTCGAATATGACAGTTCTAAAGTGATCTCATATTTTTAGCTGTCATCAGTTTTGGTCTAGTGATGCCTCAATCCTAAAACTGAGGATTCCCTAAAAAAATAAAATTTGTTGAAGTTCAGCTGACTGCAAAAGACAATCTGATTTGAGCACTGCATGAGCATCAGGATGAAAATGAGTTGCATTGAATACAATATAAAAATGTGGGTTCTGACACGTAGAAGTAGATGCCTCAGTAGTTCTGAATCACACTCACAGTTCAAGCAAACTGGATGCAAACCAATACAAACTCAGCAATGCAATCAACTGCATAGTGTGAAATTCATTTTGTGGCAGCCTGTAAGCTATAATTAGGAATTGTATTTTCTCAAATGCTAAATTCTCCAAAGGAATAGGGAAAAGAGACTGTATAATTCACCTTCAGTAATAAAAATTTCGTTTCTATGCCCAAGTTCTGCTGCTGAAGAGAGATTGTCGTGACTCTGTGAAACTTAGTAAGCATAGTCATTGTTGGAGTGAGCACACACGATCCTTCAACTCATAGACATCGCATTTTTTCTTTGGAGGGGGGATGACACTACGTTGCTCTGATTTCACCCTGTCATCATTTCTCACTGAGATCAGTGGATTCCATTTGAACACCCAAATAATGGAGAATGTGATAGGTTTAGGAAATTATTGTCTGGAGGATTGTTCTTCAATTTAACACAAATTTGATCAAATTATTTTCAATGCAGTCAGTACAGACCACTGAACAAAAGCAAATTGCTGGGGAAGGAGAAAGGAAAATGAGACAAGGAAAAAAGGGGAAGAACAGAGACCTGAAAGGACATCAGCTTTTCCGTGCTTCATTCTTCACTGAGCTCAAAGTTACAACTCTTCCTCTATCACTTTCAATAATCAAATTCTGTAGCAATTCCCTTCCAAAACCTACTTCCAGGATACTCTGAGAACAATTAATTACTCCAGCTAGACCATCCAAGATTGATCTCAGAACAAATGAAATACTATAAAAGGGTTCATTTGATCAACATATAAATTGGAGATTTTTCAACTGATTTTACAACAGGATTTTGTTACACATAGGCTAAAATTATGTTTATAGCAAATCTTAAACACTGAAATCCAAAGTGAAAACTAGATCACATTATTCTGGCTATTCATATCCAGGAAAACTATGCTAGAGCCCTAATAAGACTTGTATTTGTGTTCATGTAAGTTTTGCTTTGAATGTTACCTGCTCATTGCAGTACCAGTAGAATCCCTATAAACAAAATAACAACAATCATATTTATAGCTGGGGCTTAACTACAGCTAGGCTCCACACAGACACTTGTTCACCCCCTGCCAGTGGGAGCTGCAAGGATAAGACTGAGGAAACTAATGGACTAAGGTAAGGACAATTTAATAGGTAAAGAAAAACCTGCATGTGCAAGCAAAACAAAAAAAGGAATTCAGTCACTACTTCCCATCAGTGGGTAAGTGTTCAGCCATCTCCAGGAAAGCAGGACACTGTCCTCTTTAATGGTTACTTGGAGGACAAATGCCATAACTCCAAATATTCCACCTTCCTTCTTTCCTCATGTTTTGCCTTGTTTGTTTATTTTTTTTTACTAAGTGTGATGTTCTATGGTAACAGAATATTCCTTTCACCAGCTGGGTTAATTTTTTTATTACCATATTTCAATTTCAAAGTATGAAAATTATCTAAGCAACCTTCACAATAGTTTTCCCCATAGTGTACTGTCTTATTTTTGCAGATCAAAAAACACTGAAATGTTAAGAATTAAGTTAATGTCTGGAACCAAAACAAAAAATATTTTAAATAAAGACAAAATATAGTTCTCATGGGCACTTTATTCAACAGTAGATGAACTTTGTAACAAAGATTTATGGAGAGTTTGTGATTTTGCGCATCTGTTTAGGTGTCCTATAGTGTGAAGGATTATTCTGAAAATCATGCCCTACTGAGAAAATTTTGGTACAAGGCCATTTCTTTTGGGTGATTTCTTTTAGATATCCAGTCTAAGGTGGTACACAACCAGGTACTACACTAGTAGACTAGTTCTACCTCTTATTAGATCTGTATACTCACACCTACAGGGTACTAATTGAATCCTGGGAAATGTGATACATTTACATTTATCAGATGGCTGCTGCCTTATCAACTTGCCCACATTCCTTAAGGTTTCCCTGCGTGGTTACCCATCTTACTTTTATTGCGGATTAAGAACAATCATACCAAAATTGTTGCTACTCAACGTTCATTATTCTTCTCTTTTGAATATTTTCAGTCGTTTACTCCGGGGGATTGTCAACATACACATTAACTATTGGCTAGTGAATTGTAAAGCAAGTTATTTCCATTATTCCTTGCATGGAAAAATCACTCAGGAATATTACTCAGTGAGTGTTTAATAGTGCAAAAATCAGTTCAAAAATAACCAGGAAAAGAAAATACATTCTAAGATTCTGAGATAATTTATTTGGAGTCAACCTTCTGTATTCCTCTGTGTATCCTGCAAGATGACTTCAATTCACAGCAAAGTCAGTTTAGAGGATCATAGCCTTAGGGTATAATTTGAAGAAATGCAATTGTAGTCCTGTCTGGGAGAACATTATTTATGGTTGATGATGTACAAGGACTAAAGGATGCAGATTGATTGTGAAATCTTAGAGAAAAAAACTAGTATGGATTTCTTTTTCTTTAACCAAGCAAGCTGACAATATGAAGTTACCCATAAGAGAATCAAACAAAGAACATTAACATGTAAGACTAAAATTCTTTTTTATGTAAGACAAGCAATATTTTAGGCCTTATGTTCCCATTAAATTAAATTTAGATTACATTAACTGCAAGTGTTGATGATAGTCCAGAAAGCAGAAACAAAACCAAACAAACAATTTAATAATATATACTTCAACATAAAATACACAAAATACTTTTTGCAACTTACCAAACAATGAGGATACTAAACTAAAAGACTAAAAGATAAAAAATCAATGGTTATTGTAAAATTATTTTTAGTAAGTATTCAGGGTATGATTCTAGCCAAATTTTATGTCATTAATTAGTATCTCAGAACGGAATTATATAGCTTCTCATTAACTCATCTGAAAATAAATTCCTGGTATGAAAGGTAATCTTAGATAGAATAGAGTCTTAGTTTACCCTTTTGTTTTTAAAAGAAGGACTTTTTCTAAATTTGGACAAGTCTCAAAACTGAGCCTGTGCAAATACAAAATTACTATTTAAATACAACAGAATGTAAAAAATTATAGAAAAATATTATAAACTGTTTTAAAACAGAAGTCCATTACAAATATAGAAATTATAGCAAATATAAAAATGACTACATTGAAAATACAGTCACCTATTGAAAAGCAATATGTATGGGTATACATACAGTGTATCTTAAAAGAAAAACACTGTAGTAGTAAGTAATCATATATGCAAAACACTTGAGAAAATAAAAATATTTATAAATATAACTATATAAACTCTGTGTTACGATTTTAGTATGGATTTTTTTTTTATTTTTCTTTTAATTATCTTCACGTCTTAAAAAAAAAACAACTATAATTTTTGTTATAAATTTTTGTTTTATCCTTGTATATCTCTATACTCACATATAATTTAAACTCCAAATCAGTCCTGGATCTCAATTCTATCATCAAGAACACTTCATTAATTATAATTCATGCTTACATTTCTGTGAGGAGGACACCAGCCTTTTCCTCCTGAAGCATATCCTAGATTCAGTTCAATGAAGAGTATGCTCTAGGGGCAATCTCTAATTGGCAATAAAACCAAGAGCATAGCTGTCTTCTGTGTAACATCCTCCAACAGTATCCCAGTGCTATTTTCACCTTTTATGCTTTACGACAGGTTTTATAACTCCCTGTTTCATAGTACATAGAAACATACATCAACAAAAAACAAAACCAGGAAACTCTTAGGTGAACTGCAGACCCTTTCAGAATCTTTTAACTGGAAAGCAAGTATATTGAAAAGAAATTGTCTTAAGTGCTGCTGGGTATCATCCTGCAATACAGGTGTTACTTGGTATGAGTATGAGCTAGAGTTCACAATCTGGTCTGGGAGTAGATATCACTCCTTGAGGTGAAACAATAATCATTGCAAATGTAGACACAGATTTTTTTGATTTTTTTTTTTATATCGAAAAAGCCTGAGCATAATTGTAGAGATCCCTCACCTGAACAATATTGACAATACCTTCTTTAGAAAAATTTTAGTTAGACCTTATTGTCCTGCCCACAGACTATGTGTGATCATAAAGAATGATCTCTTCTCTGACGTGGGCATCATACTTTACCTAGAGAAGGTGAAATACGATGCACACATCAGAGAAGAGAAATCATTAAATATCTCAAGTTGGAAGGGACACATAAGGGTCCAAATTCCATGCTTCTTGCAGGACTACCTAAAATTATACCATATGACCAACAGCATCATCTAGATGCTCTATAAAGAGAAGAGGTGCTTTAAATAAGAACAAATTATGATACTATGAACAGATAAAAACCCAATACATTCAATCATTTAATAGTTTACTATAAGCAGAGATAATATTCACTCTTACAGTATCAAGAGGATTTCACACTCAGGGCTGCATAAAAAGGAAACACAGAGTACGCTGAGTTGGAAGGGACTCACAAGAATCATCGAGTCCAACTCCTGGCCATTCCCCAGGACCATCCCCAAGAGTCACACCGTATGCCCGAGGTTATCAGGCAAATGATTCTTGAACTCTGTCAGGCTTGGTGCTGTGACCACTTCTGTGGGGAGTCTGTTCCAGTGCCCAACCACCCTCTGGGTGAAGAACCTTTTTCTAATATCTGACCTAAATCTCCGCTGACCCAACTTCAGGCCATTCCCATGCGTCCTGTCACTGGTCACCACAGAGAAGAGATAAGTGTCTGCCCCTCCACTTCCCCTCACGAGGAAATTGTAAGTGCAGTGAGGTCTCCCCTCAGTCTCGTCTTCTCCAGCTGAACAAACCAAGTGCCCTCAGTCACTCTTTCTGTAGCTTACCCTCAAGGCCCTTGTCCATTTTTGTTGCCTTCCTCTGGATGCTCTCTAACAGTTTAAGGTCCTTCTTATATTGCAGAGACTGATGATTCTCCCTTCATGATACTCTGCCCTCATGAGACCCCCCCTGGAGTAATGTGTCTGTCTCTGGAGTCCCTACCACAGGAAGTACATGGACCTGTTGGAGTGGGTCCAGAGGATGGCCATGAAGATCATCTGAGGTCTGGAGCATCTCTCATAGGAAGACAAGCTGAGGCTGTTCAGCTTGGGGAATAAAAGGGTTTGGGAAGACCTCACAGTGGCCTTCCAGTACCTGAAGTATGATTAGAAAAAGAAGGCAGAGGAACTTTTTTTATGGGAACATAGTGACAGAACAAGGGGTAATGTTTTTTAAACTGAAAGAGGGCACATTTGGACTAGATGTTAGGAAGAAATTCTTTACTGTGAGGGTAGAAAGGCAGCTGCCCAGAGAGGCTGTGGATGCCTCATCCCTGGAAGTGGTGAAGGCCAGGTGAGATGGAGCCCTGAGCAAGCTGATCTAGTGAGTGACAACCTGTCCACAGCAAGGAGGTTGGAAATAGATGGTCATTAAGGTCCCTTCCAACCCAAACCACTCTCTGATTCTATTCCATTCTAAATTCAGTCTAATTATAATTGACATCTTAGGTGGGACTCATCTGAGCAGATGCAGACAGCTACGTTGCTTATATAGACATCTGAGTCAAGATCTAGAATACTCAGGTGCATCTCATTATGAAGCATTAGTTTTCGCAAGATGATTTGATGTCTATAAAGTCTCCACATCTAAAATCAGATCTGATTAATCATCTCTGTTAGACCCATTTTGTCTACTGACACCGAAACATTTTTGAGTAACAGGTTTTGTGTCAATATTCTTCAGGTTTACAATTAAAGGAACTATACTTTCACCTTGACCTAAACATCTTTAGCCTCTGTAATCTCTGGTATCTCTGATACGCTTTCTTCATAACAACAGATAATTCTGTTATCTTCGTAAGAATCAACATCTTTGCCTGTTGACACTTCTTTATTTCACTTTGGAATGAGTGAAACAACTGATTCTTGGGAATGTTTTTATATTAAAAAGTTCTGAAAGAGTTTTTGTAAGAGTCAAATGCATGCAAGTACCTCCAAAATACAAGTTGAGGAGACTTAACATCTCGGCACAAATCTGCATTGGGAAAGACACAACCCTATTCTTCTCAGGGCTTTTATAGTTTCTGGCACCCCCTGCTGTGGGGCCTTCAAATATGTCCGCAAGAACTTATCTTCTCTCATACACAGGTCAGCTCCTCTGGAATGCAGCACAAACATATAAAGCCGCCACTGAGAAAGATGTCTTTTTTTCAGGCAGAAAAGTTTCCTTAAGCAAAAAACCCCTCATCTCCTTGTAGTATAATCTTCTGGAAGGGTCTTCTACACTTAATAGTACTTATGAATTTACTTTTTCTTTACAGTTAGTTGTATTTCTAGACTTACATAGCTATAGGTCTATATTATGAGAGAGAGATAATATATGAAAAAGAGACAGAATGTGACATAATTACTGACAGGATAATTTGATTGATCTACAGTTCCCTTAGCTAAGTGGTTAACCTGTCTGACCGAGAGTCATACATTTCCATTGCTGCACACTTCTTAATAGTTTAGTGCAATCCAAAGAATTTACTATCTCTGTACCTATGGTATCTGGCACACAGTTGCACATGATACTGATTCTTGTTCTAATCAGAAAGCAAAAGGTACCTACTCTTAATGGGTTGTCACAGAAAAAGTGTTGGACATAGTTCTATGCCACTAATAAATTCTAAATAATAAATAATACTGGATACATTTCACAAACATATTAATTACTTGTAAAAGGGTTTCAGAAGAGGCAGGAACATTGCTTGAGGTCAGGTCCCCCTTAAAAAAATATAAAAGGTACACACAAAGTTCAAGAAGAAACTGGATGTCAAGACAGAATAATAGAAGTCTGAAAATAAGCAGTTAGAAGGAATTGAAAGAAAGAGACAGATTGAACTTAAGATGTACCAAACATTTGCTGCCACAGTGTTGTGTGGGTGTTAACATGCAAGTAAAAGAAGAATGAAAAGCAATTTTTTTAATGCTTCAGAGCTGAATGCCAAGAGCAGTACTTTTTTTCTGGGTACATGAGTATACACGATGCATTCTAAAAGTTGTAGAAAGAGCGGAAAGAAAAGTACTTTAACATCAGAAAAATTTTGATAGATGAAACAATGGTATCAATAACATAAGAGTTTTAAGTAGGATCAAAAACAAGGATGCGTGGAAATAAAATAAGAAATTGCACATAAAAATATGTTATTCAATATTATTTTTATTTTAAGTAGTGCAAAGAAAAAAAAA
>VWZG01002629.1:37031-159364 GCA_013396735.1 Grallaria varia | reverse complement strand
AAAAAAAATTTTAAGCATTTAGGGTTCTCATACACAATAAATATAATCAGTCCTGTGCGGTACTATCACACTATGTTTTAGTTCATTCTGCTAAGATACCACTAGCTTAACATACATACAGATTTGTTTTTGTAATGGACTGCTGAGGTGCTCACTCAGCGCTTCCCTCTCCCTATTGCTTGGATTGGAGGCAGGCTAATAATTGGGGTGTAATTTCCAGACAGAAGTTGGGCAATGCGCTGGGTTTGGCTGGGGTAGAACTAATTTTCTCCATAGTAGCTGGTGTGGGACTGTGTCATTAATTTGTACTGGAAACAGTATTGTTAAGACAGAGTTGTTTTAGTTGTTGCTGAGCAGTGCTTACATGCAGCCAAGGCCTTTTCTGCTCCTCACATCACCCTCACCAGTGAGGAGGCTGGGGGTGCACAAGGAGTTGGGAGGGGAGCTAAGAACATCTGACCCTAACTTACAGAAGGGAATGTTGATCTGTCGGAGGGTAGGAAGGTTCTGCAAAAGGATCTGGACAACCTGGATCAATGGGCTGAGGCCAATGGTGTGAAGTTCAACGAGGCAAAGTGTTGGGTCCTGTGCTTGGGTCACAGCAACCCCTGAAGGGCTACAGGCTGGTGAAGAGTAGCTGAAAAGTGGCCCAGTGGAAAAGGACATGCGGATACTGGTGACAGCAGCTGAACAGGAGCCAGCAGTGCCCAGGTGACCAAGAAGGCCAGTGGTATCATGCCTTACATCAGAAACAATGTGGCCAGCACGACCAGGGCAGTGACAGTTCCCCATACTGAGCACCTTGAACCTGTATTCAGTTTGGCACCCCTCACTTCAAAAAAGACATTGAGGTGCTGGAGCATGTCCAGAGAAGGGCAATGGAGTTGGTAAAGGGTCTGGAGCACAAGTCCAATGAAGCGTGGCTGAGGGAGCTGGGGGTGCTTAGCCTGGCAAAACGGAGGCTCAGAAGAGGCCTTATCATTCTCTACAATTTGAAGGGGGTTGTAACCAGGTGGGGCATGGTCTCTACTCCCAAGTAATAAGCAATAGGACAAGATGAAATGGTCTCAAGTTGTACCAGGGATGGTTTAGACTGGATACTAGGAAAAATCTCCTCATGGGAAGGGTTACAAAGCAACAGATCAGGCTGCCCCAGGAAGTGGTGGAGTCACCATCCTTGGAGGTGAAAGATGTGTAGATGTAGCATTTAGGGTTAGTGGTGGACTTGGCAGTGTTCGGGTAATGGTTGGACAATGATATTAGAGGTATTTTCCAACCTAAACAATTCTATGATCCTGTGATTTTCCATTTGGTATGGCATCATGCTCAGCATATACATCTGGAGAAAGAAGGTGGAGAGAGGGGATGTTTAGAGTGATGGATTTTGCCTTCTCAAGTCACCATTACATGTGATAGGCTCTGTTTTCCTGGTGATGACAGAACACCTGCCTGCTCATGGGCAGTAGTGGATGAATTCCTTGTTTTGCTTTGTATGCACAACTTTTGCTTTACTTATTAAACTGTCTTTATCTCAACCCACAAGTTTTCTTACTTTACCCTTCTGATTCTCACCCCATTCCCATCAGGGAAGGGGAGTGAGAAAGTAGCTGCGTGGGACTTAGTTGCTGGTTGGGGTTAAACTACAACTGGTAATTTTATGGATAACAAAGAGTCAGTATGACTGTTATTATACAAAATAAATCTTGGGAGAAATATTCAGCCTTAGGTACTGGTTAAGATATTCCTCACTTCAGTGGTGTTAACATATTATGACATTTAATCAGAGTGAACTGAGAGCTTTTTGGCCCTTACTGTTGTAACCTAAACTTGCCATTGTGCAACATGTTAATTAAAACTGTCTCTAACTTTTGCCATTTGGAACATAATTAACAAATATTAACATGTTTATTTTGCATGCAACCCACATCTCCTACAGAAGATTGCTAATAATTTTAGCTGTAACCCGTGGGTGCACAAAAGTGAAGCGGGTTGAATCCCTAAGGTGGTGAGAGACTTTAATAATATATGGAAATAGCCTGCAGTGTGAAGTCACCCCCACAAGGGAGGCAGCTCCAACCTAGGTCAAAAGGTGGGCTCAGGCTCACCTGTGCTTGAAGTCAATGTGCTCCAGGCTCCCAGCGCTGCCTTCTCACCCTCCCACTGGTCATCCACCACTGTCCCCCAAAGCTACCTTCCTTCTTCTCCTTTTCCACCACACTTCCACCTCTCCATCTGCAACTGCAGGAATACCAATACAGAACCCAGCCTAATCAACTTAGCAGTTTTGCTTCTGCCCAGACCCCTGTTGATGAAGTTGCTGCTTCCTGCAAACAAGGGATGTCTCGGAACCCCCTGATCTAGCCACAAAGTTATGTTCTTTCAAGAGTAAAGCTCTCATTGCCAGTCCCTAGAAGGATCAGCAGGCGAGTAGTCCTGTGATGTTGGTGGTACCACTAGATCTTGTCTTGGATTCTGGTCTATCCTGCCCCTTTCCTTTCTGTAGCAATGGGATGCCAATGATGGACCACGGGCCCTGCAGCTGTTTTCAGATGAAGGACTATATGTATCCTTGTTTCCTCAAACTCTTCAGGGGATAGATTCAGATTTCTGTCTTATCAGGGGTGATTTTGAAGAATTATTGGTCCTCTATACTTGAAACAAACTAATTACTCTTCTGTCATCTGTCTTTGCTGAAGACAAATTGTTTTTCATTGTGAGAGAAATGCTGCCCTCCAGCTGTCAGGGCAAGTTATTTGTAATCCTGACCAATTTTATGCTTTAATAAATGCACTTTATAAAACGACAAAGAAAGAATCAGTAAGAATAATGAACACTGGCCATAATCAGTAAATAATCAGGATGAAAAAATATTTTCACTAAAACATTCGGGGGTGATATTGGCTTTCATGGTGACTGCAAGACACCATCTCTGGGTACACTGGGTTTCCAGTAGACAGTGAATGTAAAAGACTCTCAAAAATGTCTTTGTGAAAAAGAGCTAAAGTGCATTTAAGATGAATATTCTGGTAGTTGGGCAGGGCACATTTCCATTTTATTCTGACTGAAACTGTTTCTTGTTCTGGTTTTATCAGAATGCAGGTGAAAGCTCATCTTAGAAACAAGAATATTTTCTTTTAAGGAACAATACCCAGTGGAGCACTGACACAACCAATGGGTATATGCTTGTTGCAAATATGTCTGTATTTGCACATTTATTTCAGATCTGATAGTCTAATAAGTGCCCCTTTTGTCTGGTGCTGGTAAATGTAGGTATGGGCATAGACAATGCTGAGCAAAGACATGGGCTACTAAAATGCAGAATTAGATCAGAAACACATGCAGAGTTCTTGTTGGCTACTTACTATTCCTCTGACACCACTGTCCTTTCTTTTGCATGCTCTTATTGAATTAAGCATGGAAAAGCATGTCCTGGGAGGTATTTTGATGATTTAGGAAATGTAATACTACCCTATAATTTTTAGCCGTGTTTTTGCTACTTTGAATTTCCATATAAGACAATAATTTTAAGAATAATTTGTGCACTTAAATCCTTTCCCCTCCAATTTACATTTCCACTTGAACAAGGCTGATAAATCACTCTGTAACCAGTAGTCAGAGTGAGTATCTTCTGCCATCAGGCTCTCATGTAACTCTCCTACACTAACAAAACCAATATGTCACGGTGCCTGTCACTCTTCTTGGCTGTTGTAGTGTATTGACAGAATCTAAATGTCTCCTTGGATTGATGGCTGACACATGTGGGGCTGGTGAAGGGCTTTGCTCAGTGATGGGGCTGCTCAGAAATCTTTTCAGGACCTTTTACATTCTCACCTTTTGCAGTACAGAGAAAATCCTCTAACAGTCAGTAAAAAGCTGACCTCAGATTTAGATCTGAACCGTGGTGTTTATAAGTTTTTCTGGAAGGAGGAAGGATGATGCTCAACGGTATTGGAGGTTGTGAAGTTCCCAGGTTTTGTGCTGCTGCAATTGAGCAGGGGAGAATTTACACGCTCTTTCTTTTTCACTCTTTCTTAGGAGACACAGCTCTTCTATTTGCCTCTGATACTTTGAAGGATATTGCTGGAACATCAGAAGATTAGTCCCTCCTTTATTTCTGATAATTTTATACCAGCTGGTAAAGCCCTAAACAGGCAGAGATTCCCTGTTAGTTTGTGTATCTTGCACTCCCTGATTTGCCATATTTGCTTTGACTGGTATGTACGATGGGTACAAATAACTTATGTATTATTCATCCAAAATATTATTGTTATTAACTGCTACCTGGTTTCTTCCTTGCAAAACACCTCTGAAACTATTATGGGATGATGTTAGAAAGCATCACTTTGAGAACGTTAAACTCTATGTCTCTATTAGTCATAAAATTAGCACCAAGTACCTTGAAATTAGGAATTACATAGTAAGGGAAGCACACTGTCTTTGTAATAAGTATCAATTTTTTGAAGTGTTTTAGTTCCCAATGCATTTCAGAAAACTCTGAGTTGTATCCCGGTGCCACCTCAACAGGGACAAGATGGACCAGCAGACTTTGTATGAGACTGAATTTTCTGGAACCCATAAAATCTTCAAGATAGTTTTAATTGCTCAGACGAGGAAGTGCAGTAATTGGGTGAGAGAAAGCTGGCTCATATTTTCTGAAGGTGTTTTCTCTCTGCCTCAGCAAATCAGTCTTTTTTTGTTTGTCTGTTCAAACATACTGCCTCGGTTGGGAACAAGACAGTCAATTAGGGTAGGGAGGTAATCACCAGGGATTAGATCCACTTGTAATTGGGAACATTAATTTGACAGTGAACACTTTCTTTAGGGGAAAAAGGGGAGGGGGGAAAAAAGAAAAAAAAAAAAAGAAGGGAAAAAAGAGAGAGCTGTGCTGAGCTTTCCAGCGCCTGGAGCAGAACATGTCAGTGTCTCAGTTCCAAGGGTGGGGAAGTCCGTAAATCAGAGGGATCACTGCTTTCTGTGGGAATACTGAACCTGTGCTTTGGTGACGCATGTGAGAATTAAAGAATCCCAGAAGACTCAAAACCATTTTCAAAAGGTGCACAGAGCTTAATTACTAGAGGGGTTGTTCATTTTCCACCCTGAAAGGCTCTGTGTTGATCTTTTTTGCAGGCTATGATGTGAATATTTAGTGTCAGACACCCAGAATATCAGAGTGCCAGACCTCCTGGGCAAAACATGTTGCTTTTTAGCAAGATGTCTCATTGGAGGCAGGTTCTACCTCGCAGTTTACACTTACTGTGGGTGCCTGCTACCAACTGAACTTTCACACTGTTCATGTGAGTGCAGTGTGGTGAATTTTCACTCCAGGGTTCATCTCCTGGAGAAGTTAATGGGCTGAAGGGTAGGATGAGCATCTATAAGCCACAGTGTGGAAGAGGAGTACGTTCCCTTACACTTTCTGTACACTAAGAGCATCTACATAGAGTGTAAGTGCACTGAACTGCCATGTGGCAAATCCCAACCCCAAAGTACTGCACCAAATCTGAAAGAGCTCTTTATGAGGGTAGGTTTGCAATGATGTATTTATACAAAATCTTGAGATGAAGTGATGCAAACTTGACTCTCTGCTACAGTTCACAGGCACTTGGCAACAAAAAGAGTGGGCAGAAAGCACAAAACTTCCAAAGTGCAGCGACCTTCTCATTTAAAGATACTCTTTATTTTCTCTGCCTATGAAGACAAATGGAGCCCAAAAGCACAGCTCAGTGCCTGTACACCTGGGCTGTGTTAGGCAGAGAACTGCCAGCAGGTCGAGGGAGGTGATCCTGCCCCTCTGCTCTGCCCTGGTAAAGCACATCTGGGTACTATCTGCAGAGCAAGGCTACCTACAGCAGAAGACACATGGATATATCATATCAAAGAACAGAAATGTGATTCATAGAATCATAGAACCATAGAATATCTCAAGTTGGAAGGTACTTTCAAGAATCATCTAGTCCAACTCCTTGGTCCTTGCAGGACCACCTAAACTTAAAGTAGATGACTGAGACCGTCATCTAGGCACTCCTTGAACTCTGGCAGGTTTGGTGCTCTGATCGCTACCCTGGTGAGCCTGTTCCAGTGGCCCTCTCAGCAAAGAACCTTTTCCCAGTTTCCAAGATGAACTTACTCTGATGCAGTTTTATTCCTCTTCCTCATGCTCTGTCACTGGTCACCAGGGAGAGGAGATCAACATCTCCCTCTCTGCTGCCTCCCTTGGGGAAGGTGTAGACTGTGATTAGGGCACCCCTCAGCCTTCATTCTTCCAAGATGAACAAGCCAAGTCACCTCAGCTACTCCTCATAAGTCTTGCCCTTGTCACTTTTTACCATCTGGGTCATCCTACTATGAATATGATAACTTGGTGTCCTTCTTATACTGAGGTACCAAAAACTGCACACAGGACTTGAGGTGGGGTTGCACCAGTCACCTCCCTTGGCCATCCATCAATGCCGAGCTTGATGCACTGCAGGACATGGTTGGCCTTTTGAGCT
This sequence comes from Grallaria varia, assembly GCA_013396735.1. NCBI lineage: Eukaryota > Metazoa > Chordata > Aves > Passeriformes > Formicariidae > Grallaria > Grallaria varia. The sequence continues at coordinate 152,873 of VWZG01002629.1, read as the reverse complement.
GCCAGGGCACTCTGCTGGCTCTTCTTCGTCTTGTGATCAACCCTCAGGTCTGTTTCCACAGGACTGCTGTCCAGTCTCTTGTCCCCCAGTTTGCAATAGAACCCAGATTGCCTTATCTCAGGTGCAGAATCCTTCACTTGGTCATATTAAATTTACCCTCAAGGGAGTACACAGCTCCTCCTAGCTTAGTATCATTAAATACTAAAATGTACATTTGATTCTGTAGCCAAATGATCTATAAAAACCCTAAAACTGAGCCCAGTGGAACTCCACTGGTGATTGGCTACCAGCCTGGTGCAACACCATTACTAAAACCCTTCGAGCCCAGCCTGTCAGACAATTGTTCACCCAGTTGTGTGCTGGACATTTTGTTCAGAAGGTTACTGTGAGAGATAGCATCAAAATATTTGCTAAAATCCCACATCCACCGACTTCCTTCAATTAACTAGTTGGGTGACCTTGCCATAGGAGGAAATTAAGTTGGTTATCCAGGACTTTCCCCTCATGAACCCGTGCTGGCTATGATCAATGATGGTGCTGTCTCAATAACTCCCAGAACAACCTTCTGCATAATTTTCCCAAGCACAAAATGAGACTGACAGGTCTGCAATTACCAGGGTCTTTTCTTCTCTCCCATCCTTGAAAACTGGATAAGAACATTTGCCAGCTTCCAGTCAACAGAGACCTCTTCAGACTCCCAAGGCCATTAAAAAATAATGGAGAGATGCCTTGCAATGACATTGGCCAGCTCTTTCAGTAACCTGGGACGAATCCCAGTGGGTCCCATAGACTTACATGCTTCCAGAGGGAACAGAAAGTCTTGAAAAACTTCAGAGTCAGCTGGGAGTTTATGATGCCCCAGTCATGGCCTTCCATGAAAGGGTTCTAGTTGTAACAGGGCCCATCATCGGTGCTAAGGCAATAAATGTCTCCACTTTGTCTACAGCACTATGTTTGATATGACTGACCTCATCAGGTAATGAACCAAAGTTATCACTGTCCTTCTTTTCCTGTTAACATATTTTAAAAACTACCCTGTTTGTTGTCCTTCACAGTGATGACCAGGTTGAGCTCTAGCTGAGTTTTGTCCCCATGGATTTTCTCCCTAGAACATCTAACAACATCCTGTAGTCCCTCTGAGTCTCCAGTCCTTGCTTACAATGCCCACATACTTTCCTTTTCTGTTTAAGTTCTAGAAGATTCCTGCTTTGCCAAGCTGCCCTTCTGGACTACTTGGGGCATCACTCATACAAAGACAATTCAAGAGAGCTGTGACTGTTCAGCCTGGAGAAGAGAAGACTCCAAGGAAATCTTTTCTATGTGGATAAATACCTGACTGGAGGAAATGAAGACAAGAGAGCAAGACTCTTTTTAGTGGTGTCCATTGACAAGAGAAAAAGCCATGGACACAAACAGGAAAAATAGGAAATTATGTTTAAAAATAAGAAAAACAGTTGTCAGCATACTTGAACACTGGAATGGGTTGCCCAGAGAGGTTGTAGAGCCTCCATCCTTGGAGGTATTCAAATCCAAGTGGCCATAGTCCTGGACAAAGATCTCTAGGTCACCCTGCTTGAGAAGAGGTTGACAAGCTGACCTCCAGAGGTTCTTGCTAACATCAGCTATTGATTTTGTGATTATGAATCATGATGGAAGGGAAGCCTTTCACCTCCTGTTCCCAGACGTCAAGGACTGGTTTCCTCCTGACTTTTCTCACCTTTTGGTACTGCAGGCCCTGTTGATATTGTGCTTTCACAGTGTCACTACTGTAATGACCTCACAGGTGCTGCTAGATGCTATCAAGTATGCTGACATGCTCTGGCTTGCTCTGTCCTGCCAACTTGCCCCACTTTTAAGCCCTTTTTATGTTCCTACAGGGTCTCACAGAGCTGAGTGAAATGAAAAGACTGCCCTATCCCTGCTCCTATAAACCTTTGCTGTATCTTAACTGAACCTAAAAGATTCATGGCAATAACGAAAAGAGGAAGAGGTATTTCTTCCCCCCACTCTCTAGAATGAGGAGGGAGACATAATTTTCCCTAAAGATAAATTAGGTAGTTGTGTATTACATTGATGCAATGCTGAAACTACCATCTTTCCCTGTGCAGGAGGTGCAGAATGTGAAGATGAGGGTGTTCAACCACTTGAGTTAAAAAATTTCCATCTCTGCAGGCAATAGTTACTTGTCTTGTGTGCCTGCTTGGTCTGTGCATGTGGCTGGTTCCCACTTGCTTGCTGAGGAGCTGTGACTCAGAGCTGGGAGTGACAGGAAAGTCACGGACCTCTGGAGGAGAAAGGTGCTATCACTGAGAGGGTGGTAGGAGATCCAGCCTGACCAAAGGAAAAGATGGTACACGGTAGGTGAGGGAACAACAACCACAGGGGGCACAGTAGGTGATCCAAACAACAGAGAAGGAGACCATGCTGTTAATTTCAAAAGGGCATCAGCGAGGGCCTTGCATTCCTCTGAGGCTGACATTGACATTAAGGGATTATGCCTGCAGCAGCCCTTTGGTCAGAATTCTTGTGCGAAAATACTCTCGGGAAGGTTCAACAGCGCAGATGTATATATCTCATTCACTCTACCTCTGCTAGTTGTGTGCAGTGCAGGAAGTTTCTTCATTTCTCCTTTGGTCCCATAACTGTGCAGTAAACAATGAGTAGGAGATGTGCAGACACGAAACAGGCATTTGCAAGAGTTGTCCTAAAGGTACCCAGCACGGGGATCATGACTCTTCAAACACCCCCGCAGCCTGGAGCATGAGTGAGCATGTGGCTCTGCGAACCTGAGTTTTTGAAAAACATTGTTGGGGAGCACTGATGACAGCAGGAATGTTCTAAGGCGGGATTACTGTTCCTGCTTGCTTCACATTGATTCAAAGCATTTGGCAGGAAACACAGTGAATCATTAAGCTTGTTGCTGCGTAAGAATTACACTAGCGTGATTATGGCTGATGTTTCTTGATGCTATTGTTCCTTTATAAAAAATCTCCTCCCCGTATCAAATGCAAAGAAACTCAAATCCATGGTACACCAAATGTGATGAAAGTGAGGATTGGAAAGCGGTGCCTTAACAAGAATGAAAAGAGGTTTGTTGAGCAGTGGAGTCTGTTCCCTCAGGACAACCTTGTGTTACAACACAGGTTTATCTCCTCCTCCAGATGCTTCCCTGCACAAAACACAACATGCCTCTAGTGTGCATAGCACTTGCTTAGCTGGGTGCAAACTATTCCAAAGGTGTAGTTAAAGTCTGAGGAAGGGCAAATGTGCTTTAAACCCTGAAGCCAGAGGACTCGCCGTCCAGTGTCTTTGGTTTTACAAGAAAAGGGGAATTCTTGGTGGGAACAATCTACCAGTTTCTATAAAATAGGATAATTTCCTCTGGAAACCTCAGTAATGCAAGCCCTGTCTAGTAAAATAAACCATTTCTAGTAAGATTTCCCCTAGTAAGCTAGTAAAATTAAAACGTTTTTAATAAATCATTTAACCTAAATCAGAATTTTTCTTCTTTTAATAAGCCAAATATTTTGTATTGTTTTAGTGCAATAAATCATTATCCTTCATTTCCCTATTCACATACTGATTTATGTGAAGCGTAATCTACGTTCTCCTTCAGTCCTACTGCTTGGGCTCCCAGAACCACTGTATTTCCCACAACAGGCTGCGGATTTCATGTGATTCATTGGTGTTTACTCAGATTTCAAAGAAGAATGAAAAATTAAGATTCCCAAGTACTAGATTCTTCAATCATCTCATCACTATGAGAAAAGATAGCAGTGAACATAATAGCAGGGGGAAAAAAGTATTTAATGTTCAGTAAGTAAAGGAAGATATTTTATGAGCATTAAAAGATCTCATCTAACCCAAAATATTGCAACAAAAAAGCTGAGGTTTTCAATAGAAATTCTAAAAAGATATAGCCACAAAAATTTTGCACATTTCAGAGTTTTGCTCTGATTTGAAACAAAACCAAATTGGATGTTTGTGTCCCACAGGACTGGACCAATGTTCAGTTGTTCCTGGCTCTATTTGCTGATTTAAGTGCTGGTTCAGTCACAGAAAGATCACTGGGAACTCAAGAAATAGAATCATTGCAAAACATATGTGTCCGGAATAAAATTCATTTAGAGTTGATATATTTTCTATGATCTTATAATCTTAATTTAACAAATTTATTAATTAGATAATTAATTGTTTTCAATATATTTGGATGAAAGAGACAGACCTTAGCTTAAACATATGATATTCTATCGTACAGTCTCAAATCATACCAGATGCTTTTTTCAGGAGTAAAACCACTTGCCCTTTTTAAGTTTTTCATTTGATCTTGAATGGCTCAAGTGCTTCACTGGAGAGAAAATGACCTGCTTTGCTAAACCCTACCATCTGCCACATTTACAAATAATTTTAATTTGTCGAGGGTGTAGTTATACTAACAGACACAAGTTGGGTTTTGCCTGTATAAACCAGAATAAAATAATTTCATAACTCACTAGGGAAGCATATGACAGTTTTAAACAATCACAATTGTAGAATAGTTCCTTTGGTCATGGTTGTTAATATGATCTGGCCTGCTACATGCAAGGGAAAAAAGAACATCTGAAGAGGGTGCATTGTAATATGGTTTGTAATTATGGTATAGACAAGGCCAAGAGCAGCAGAGCAGGAGAGGTGTTTGTGCTGGTGAAGGGGTGCCATCCACCACGGAGGAAATTCTAAGCGAGGCTAAGGTGAACTTAGGACACCTTCAGGTACCCATTTTTCATGTTGCTACTTGCTATTTGTTATATGAGAACACTCAGTTCCCAACTCCGGTGCTCCTTGTGCGAGTGAACAGAGCCAGTGCAGCAAAAAGCATCCGGAATACAAAGAGCATGGAATTATTTTTTCAAGACATTCAACAAGTAATTGTCCTGTCTTGTAGAACTAGAAAGTCACCTTGTAACAGGACCCGAATAGTAAATCTAATTGAAAATATCTGAAGATTGTTGCTGAATTATGAAATTAAGGATCAGCTCTACCTAGCACGTGATGTCTGCTTTGTCTGATCAAGAGAAAATGCTGATCAAAGCTACACATATTTTCAGGAAAATAAGAACAAATCCTTTATAGATCTAAGTTGTATCCATCAAGGTCTGTCGTTAAAAACACAGGGTGACAAGATAGATATTTTCACTGTAGAAATATTAGAGGAACAACTTGAGATAAATGCAGAAGGGACAAGAAAACTGTTGCTGAGTTCATTTTCTGTCTCATTTACTGTATGAACGCATTATGATGAAAGCTCACTTGTTCTATCCAAGAAATTGGTATATCTTACATGGACAACTAACCGGGCTGCATGTTACCTCCAAAAATCAAATAATCTTGGGGAAGAACACACTAACTTCAACAAGAAGAATATGCTAACTTAAAAAGCATGGGTTTTTTTACATGGACTGGCTGTCATAAGACTTATTCTTTTCAGTACCTCACTTGGCTTCGTTATGGTGTTCTTGATAGTATATTGTGATTAAACTGCAGGATCCACAAGTGGTTCAGCAGCAGGGTTATAGAGTACTAAATTATGAAGGACACAGTGTTAAATCTATCAGAAGATAAAGGAGTAAAAATATCCATTCATTATAAATTAACAATGAGATGTTAAACATTAGAACTGCCTAGAAAAGCAAATCAGGCACTCTGGGAAGCATATTAAATAGATGTAGCCCACTTTTGTGCAGCCCAGAACATGGCCACTCACTGTGCGTTCTTTGCCTGGTAGGGGGTCTGAATAACAAATGCAAGTGGAGAAAATGCTAAATTTGCTGTAGTACTGAAAGTTATTTTTTAAATGAGCTTTAAAACAGATAACATTATTTCTAAACTAGCAAATATTTAATTTAAATTTCCAACAACAGGTACTGATTACATGCTCTAGGTGTCCTGTCAGCATCAATTATAAATTCACAGCAAGATGAAGCAGTTATGTCTCTCACTCTGCAAATACTCATACACATGATTAAGGCCACAGATAATCCTATTCATTTCAGGGAAATTCTCAGTCACACTGGACTGATAATCAGTAAGATCTTCATGAAAGAGGTATAATGTCATGAAGTCTGGTATGTAAAAACTAAGACTGTAGGTATATCTTTCATAGAAATACTCTGAAATGTGTGATCACAGCAGAAGTCTCACATGAAAGTAATTATTTTTTGTTGACATGATTATTAATTATTGCTGTTAAGTGCTCTAGGAGATGCAAAGGTCAGAGAGTTTAAAGAGATTCCACCCTGGAAGATTAAGCTTTTCTTCAAAATAGGGTTAAAGATGTTAATATATGTTTTATTCAAAGGTTTTATTTTGTGAGAGTTAAGTTACTTATGTGGTGTAATGAAAAAAATGTCAAGCAATCCAACAACATACAGCCTTGGACAGTTTGTGTCCAAACCCAAATGTTATCTAGGGGTAGGAAATTTCCTGTCACAGTATTTCTCACTCTATTATCTGACCATTTCATTGTAATAAGAATTGTATGAAGAAAAACAATCACATATTTTAAAAAATATGTTATTATAGCTTCACCCACGCACATAATTAGACCTCACTTTATAGAGATAGACAATTTGGCTACTCCAAACAGATTGCGTTTTTCCCAAGGGAAATGAGGTTTCTATAGATTCATCTAATTGTTTCTAAATTAACTCAGTCATTCTGAAGCCTATAGCATTAAGATTCTCAGGATAAGGTGTTTGGACTGCAAGTTGCCATTTTACTTCTAGGGGCACAAATAGCATAGTCTGCTTAATAAAAAAGTAAAAAATGCTGGTTTCTTAACTAATACTTAACATTTCTGAAAGCCCTATTTCCAGACCTCCTTAAAGTGTGGTTTTTCTTCGTGCTGAAAAAATCCCAGCCTGATACCCACCTTTTTAAGATGAGTTTGAAAAGGGCCCAAGAAAACTTTGGAACATCAAATTCAGTGCTTTGAAGTGACCTGTTAATTTATCTCTACCACATCAACAGTCCTGAGGATTAACCAGACATACACATACAGTTGTATTAATGGTGGGTTATATACAAAAAGGCCCATAATATTTTTAATTTACAAGCAATTTGTGTGATTTGTAATTTAGACCTTGCACATGTGGCTTTTTTTGATGACATCAAATTCACCATTGCACTTATGCCTTATCAAAAAAAGATCTCATTAGAGTTTAAATCATGATAGTTCACACTGGAAGTCCACTGACAAAGCAGACAGACCCATCTCAACAAGCAAACAAATCAAAGAAAATTAAGAAATGAAATTCAGTTTTGTGAAACCAAAGTTGTTTGTTTGTTTGTTTGTTTGTTTTAATTTTTCTTTGCAGGAAAGTGAACATTTCAACCAAATGTTTCAACACAGAAAACAAAACCAAAGTACTTTTTCATGTGGAAATGGACTCCAGAGGATGTTCTTTTTAGCCTTACTTTCTTTCTAGAGAAAAAGAGAAAACAGAACCAAAAGAGCTCATCCATATCAGAAACAGAAAGAGAAGCTTTGGTGTGGGTTTCTATAACTTCAATACTAAAGGACCAGGGTTTCAAACCGAGGGCTGTAACATCTCAGATTTCCCAAGTACAGGAACCAGAGGAAGACAAGCAGCCCAAAAGGGTGACACAGGTAAAGCCTCTTTATTTAAACAGGGCAGGCAGTGTGCATGAGGAGCGGAAGCAAATGGAGGGTATTGTGGGACCAGAGCTAAAATGACTAAGGAGTTATTTTGCTAACTTTTTCCGTACCAAAACTTTATAAGGATACTAACAAACATGCTTAGGAATTGATCATCTGCCTCTAACATTAAGATTATTGGATATATTAATAATATCTTGAGTTCTAAACATATAATATCCTCAGTACCCTCTTTGGCTAACAGAGTCTCTAAGACAGGAAGATTCAAAGGTGAAAATAAAAATTAAATTTTGTTAAGAACTTAACACACCAGCAGATCCACTCCCCATGCTTGGTAACTATTGCAAAGAGCTGCAGAGGCAACTCTTTTTTCCCTGAATGGGAGAGTGACTCCAGTTAACACCGAGTAACTCTGACATGCAGAGCTTTGGTTCATGTCAGACTGAAATTGGAGGGTTTTAACATTTCTGAACAAAATTCTCTCCACACCAATGGCTAACATGCTATGCAGACATGTTCTATTGGATGTTCTTGTATTTTCATTTTTGGGGGAAAGGTAAAGGATTAAACGGCTGCGGAAGATACCGTAACTATTTCTCATGCATAATTGCATATGCATAGAGTGAACGAGAATCCCTCTTGCAGAGCAGAAATTGAATTGAGAGGGCCACCTAACCAAATTACATGTAATTATTGCAATCTTGAGTATTTAATTACAATTTTTAACACATGGGCTCTCAGACTCCCCCAATGGAGCTATAATCCAAACGTGTCCCTATTGGGGGCGGAGGGTGGGAAATCCAGCCTTTATAACTAAAAACATTACTGCAGCAAATGATGGTGGTTTTTACAAGAAATGCCAACATGCAAGTGCTTGAGGCTCTATGGCAAGAGACAAATACCTTGCACAATCAGGTTGACTAAATGCTTTAACTGTTTCTTTGCTGGAATGCATGTTACTTTGTCACACCGTGTGGTTAAATTTTGTTCTGGCCCAATTCAGACGGCAGGGTTATTAGAGCTATGGTCTGATACCAAGGTCTCAGCCAGGCTACCTTGTTTATTTTAGTTTCAGGTGGTGGGACTCAGATTCTCTGGAAATTCTCCTGGGGTGAGGAGCCAAGCTGCTGTGTCGGTCTCCAGGCTGGTACCATACAGGCTCTGTGGGTACTGAAGCAGCAGCAAAGATCAATCATTTTCTCTGCTCTTTCCAAAAAACTGGAAAGAGGTGAGTGTCCTGACTGAAAGACCAGCACCTGCAAAGGGAAACGGAACAATTAGTCTTACACTGAGAAAGGTAGAGAGGAAGAAACAGCTTCAGGCAAGTGTTAGGAAGATACAGGGGACATCAAACAGACTATCAGGGAGACACCTGAAGATAAATCAGAAATCCAGTTCTCAGTTCTGGAGTATTTTGCAGTGGGGGAATGAGAAATAAAAAATCACTGCATCTTCATATCCCCGAACTTCCTTGGTAGAAAAGCTTTTGTGTTATTGAGCTGTTGTTTGGCATCAACAGCTTCTCATTTCCAGTTTTTTTCTGCCACTGTGTAGGATATAATGGTGACACACAAAACATATTTTCAGCACAAAAGCGGGAGAACACCAATCACACAGCAAAGTCTTCACCTCCAGCTGCACAGACTTTCTAGGAACCCCTTTGCTTTGTTCTTAAAGATAAAAGAACAGCTACCAGAAGTCAGCCCAAGGGGCTGCCTGGCCCCTTCTCCTGGCTCTGCCAGTAGGCAGTGGCAGACACCTCAGAAAGAATATAAAAAGCATAAATTCTTCAGAAATACTTCACCTCACGTGTTCCAGCATCCAGTAATCTGCTGCTCAGGAACTTGCTGAAGCAGTGCCGATGCCTCTACATGTAATAGTGCTCGCTGGAATGTCCAGTCAAGAATCTCCACTATTTTCTTGAACTCTCTTTTTCCCCACACTTTTTTTTTTTTTTCCACTGGAGTGGACAATATTGTTCAAAAACTGCCACATAGGGTGACATGTACCCACAGGATAAAACCAGCTTTACTTCCATCCTTGAGGCTGATTAAATTACAATAATTTACTGCCTTCTAGACTCTAGACACTGTTTTAGTTGCCTGAAGCAGACAGTGTATTCAGTCCATGAAGAGAAACTTCAAAGAGAGCATCTGAGGCAATCTCAATAAAAAAATCTTTATGAAAATAAAATCTAAATAGAAAAACAGCACACTTCACACAAAGGGATTTCTATGAATACTTTTGCAAAAACATTTATTATTTCTAAACTATCACAGGTTGTCTGATGAAAGTGGGATTGTGCAAAAGAGACAAAAAGACCCAAACAGTTTGACATGGATACACTAAAACCATGGAGAGGTAGGGACTTAAACAGAGTTAGGATTGTTTCATACACCAAGGATATCTGTGAGGGCAGTAATCTTTCTAGGCATCTGAAAGTTAGAATGTTTTACTAGCCACCTTCTTTACTTATGTCACTTAACCCATACAGGTTGTGTTTGCTCTTTCCTTTATAATGTACTCTCTCTCTTTCCTTTCCCTCCTCCCATCAGACAAGAAAAAAATGCTAGTTGGGGAACCAAACTCTTTGTACTTAAAGTACACAAAGACCTTTCCTGATCAATATTTGACATTTCTACAGTCATTAACATTTTGTGTTTGTTGTTCTCATAGTCTTCAATTGTTTGTATGTGAAATAAAGCATGTTTTGCCCATAGGACTGATAAGTTTGAACAGCGTGCCTTACAAACTGGCACCAACTGCCTTCAGCTCAGACTGTGACATCAGATGATCACCAGATAAAATGTAATCATCTGTGTTGTGTGTGCATGTATGCTTTCATTTCATAAAAAACAGCAGTCAAAATATTTGCTAGACAGTAAAGGGACCATTTCCACACATGGAGACAGTCTGAGAGTCTTTTCAAGCAGGGGGAAATGCACATATGGGAAAGAAATAAATTATTAAGGCAAAGTCAAAAAGGATTTGCAGTTTGAAATCAACGTTAAACCTAATTTACCCTTTCTTTGTATGTGCTTCTGAACTGAGGAATGACAATAATGCAGAGTTTTCACACTGGAAAATGATTCCTCTTCATATTTTGCACATTAATTCAATGGATATTCTCATGTTGCAGTTACATGTGACATTTACCCACCTGGTATTTAAAGAAAAGTGCTATGAAAAGGGAAAAAATGTCTACTGTGTGCTACTTGTTAGCATGAAAGTTTTCAGTTTTCTTTAAAACTCAAACTCCATCCTGAACAGGTTAGTTTGCACTTGGAGTTTACTGACGATGCTTTAATTTATCCTTCAACTTCACTGTCTGTGTTTATACTTTTATCTGTATATATTCCTATGTATCTGTATATATTCCCCACCTGGAATACTGCGCTCAGCTCTGGGGACTCCAGCATAAGAGGGACATGGACCCAGAGGAGGGTCACAAAGATGGTCAGGAGGCTGGAGCACCTCTCCTGTAAAGACCGACTGAGAGAGTTGGGGCTGCTCATCCTGGAGAAGGGAAGGCTCTGGGGAGACTTTATAGCACCTTCCAGTATCTAAAGGGGACTACAAAAAACAATAGAGGGACTGTTCACAAGGACATGTAGTGACGGGACAAGGGGGAATGGCTTTAAAATGAGAGAGGGTAGGATTAGGGGAGATACAAGAAATACATTCTTTACTGTGAGGATTGTGAGGCACCAGAACAGGTTGCTCAGAGGAGCTGTGGATGCCCCATCCCTGGGAATGTTCAAGGCCAGGTTGGATAGGTCTTTGAGCAGCCTGGTCTGCTGGAAAGTGTCCCTGCCTATGGCAGGGGTATTGGAACAACATGGTCTTTAAGGTCTTTTCCAACTCAAACAGTTCTATGATCATATGTAGAATCGTGACCATGAGATGGTACCTTCTCTGTGAGAGCAACTAGGGCTTAAATTTGGTCAGGGGCAAATGTTTTAGGATGGCTACTAGGAACATTAAAAATGGTCTTTTCCTCAATATGTGTCTGTCTTCTAAAAAAAAACCAGAAAAACCACCATAAAAAAAAAAAAAAGAAGTGATATATCGTGCATACTAGATCGTTATGTTCATGCACTTACATAAAAATTGATTGGTTTAACAGAATGGCAACCATTTTAAAAAGAAGGAACAGATTTGATTATTTTCATTGGGCAATTACTTACAAATAGTGGGATTATTTCTCAGACTTATTGGGAGCCTTCCAGACTTACACACAGCACAATAAATCTGATTTGCAACCTGTTTACAGTACACAGACAATATAGTGCCCTAACCAGAAGAAAGCAAACCACTGTAGCTGATTATCAAAAGGTAACAGAGGATGACCTGAAACTGTTGTTGGATGCTTCTATTCGATGTTTTTGCCCTTCTTGTTCTGATTTGCCACACAATAACAAGAGCAATAAGTAACTTGCCATTTCCATAATGTTGTACTTCCTTAGCCCAGAATGGTTCTTTTCCGGTTTACTTCAGATAAAACAGGTCAATACCCAGCAGACTGAGGGCAATCAGGCCAGAACTACTCATTCAAGACTTGAAAATAAAGTGTGTTCTTGATGTTATCAGTTGCACACAACCCTAACTTCACCTGCTCTTAATTCCTCTGAATAAATGAAGCAAGAGAAAGTCTCCAGATTGGATATGAAATAGCTCTGGGCAAATATACTCCTGACCTTTTGTTGGTGTTGTCTTTAATTTACCGTTTGCTAATAGCTGATCCTGTATGTTAACAACCAATCAAAGAGAAAGCCAGTTAAGAGGTAGAATGTGAAGAAAAACTAGATTTTAGAAAATATAAACCACTGCTTGCCCATACAAATAATGCGTGTGCATCGACCACCTTACTCTTAGGCTGAAAAACCTTTTGCAGCACGAGTACAAATCACATCAGGCTATTCAAAATATGTCAGATTTAACTTTTTTCATGTGTTCAAAGTGTTGTAATGCAATTGTATGTTATTATGACCTCTGCCTCACCAGATTCTGTTGAACTTACTGGAAAAAATTTCCTTTGGCCCTCTTGGAAGAGGACTGAGACCTATGCTGTGGGATTTGGAAAACCTAGCAAACTGGGGATTGCATACAAGGTTTTTATAAGCGTGCAATTAATTCTGTGAGCACTGAAACAAGTAAGGTTGGGCTTACAGTGAGTTTGTGCCATGGTCAGGTGGATCCTCGGGGGTTCCTGGCAGCGTGAGCTCAGACTGACACTTTGGCAGGGAAGTTAGTGTTGCAGCATTTTCCTTAGCTGTCACGTCAACAGGCTCTCTTCTGTCTGGCTTTGCACCCTCCCATTGCTATTAATCCTGTAGGGACATAACATGTCTCAGAGTGGTAACATGATTTTATGGGAAAAGAAGCGGGGCCTCTAAAATAAAAAGCAAGACCCCACAAGCCTTGTTTGTTTCTGAAAACAGGGTTTAAAAGTATATCTACTGAACTCATTTACTTCTTCATTCCCCAGGTCTAACTTTTGTCAGTAAGCTCAGGACGAAATACAGACAAATCCAGCTAAAGTTGCATTCTGTTGATTGAATTGCTATTCCTGATGTAGCAATTCTTGGTTGGAGATTCAAACTTCTGATTCCTCAGCTGGAAAATTTCCAATTCATCATACATTGCAACATAAGTTCTTAGGACACAGTTGATGGTGCTTGGATTTACCTTCAGATGTAGAAAAGGATCTGAAAATGTTCTATAGTCAAAAAGGCAGTCTGTAGAACGCAGCCTTTGTAGGATCTGTGCTGCCAGCAGGGAAAGACAGCAGAGCAGGGAAGAGTCTTGGAAGGAAATTTGGAGTTGAGACACATCTCTTGCTTTAGCAGGTTGAACCCATAGGAATTTCAATAGAGCAGCAAAACCTGTTGCTCAAGCAAGATAACTTTGAAGAAACGGTTGTGAATGGAAACCCATGAGAATTTCCTGTCCTTTAAGCAGGTTTTTCCTGTAAAGGGAATAACTTGGCCCCTTATTACTACTCTCTTTCTTATTCTCTCCCATACATGCAGAGGGCATAAATATTGTTGAAATGTCAGTCTTGATCATCATCAGCTGTTCTCACTCTCAGAGCTACAGACTGCATTTTCACATGTAACCCCTTCTGATATCATCCCAGGACATTTCACTGAACTCAGATGTGTCATCTAATAATATCACAGAACAGACAGAATTAAAAGATTAAAGGCAGAACTGTTGAATAAATTGTATTTTCTATAAAAAAGTAAATAAAAATCTGTACCTCTATTGATTTGAATTTGAATCTAATTTAGGTCATAAATAGAAATAAATTGATATTAAAAAAATGTTATTTCTACTGTGCTGGACAAGAAATAAAGTTTATAGTATTCTAAAAAACAAAAACAAAAACAAAAAAGGAAATTTGCAGCACCTTTTGTATGTGTGTGTTATTATTCTAAGCCATCTTTCTGGTGTTATCCACTGGAAATTCCTCTTTTTGTCAATGACACTTGGAAATTCTGAAATAAAATAACACAGCTACCACCTTTTTCCTGAATATTTTCCTATTGAAACATTTATCAGTGTTACCTCTGCCTGTTGCTCAATCTAGTTCTATATTCTAGAAACTGGGATTTTCTAATGAAAACCAAAACACCAGTCATCACTTCACTCTCTTCAAATGATGTCACTTTGCATTTAAGATCAATCAGCCTCTTATCTCAATTTAGACCAGCTCAGTATCAAGAGCTTAACTGACTCTAATGTTATAGGGGCTTTGCCATATCAAATCAAAGTTTGGAGTCCAATATAATCTTTGATCATTGGTGACCCCAAAATACTGTCCAGCAATCAAATGCAGATATGAAACTTCATAACTTCACCCTGTTCCCGTCAAGCAAATGAGTTCGGTTTTCAAATCTGCTCTTCATGAGAATCTGTTCTCTTTTGCTATTTAGTAGTATTCAGTACTTTATAATAAAGAATTCAGAATTAAATTCTTTTTAATAAAGAATGCAGAGTTAAATTATTAAAAGGGTTAGGAGGAAGGTCATTATATGAGCTGTTGTAAAATAAACTCAAAACTGGTACATAACAAAACTATTGCCTTGTGAGTGTATGCTCCTTGCTATTAAGATCTTTAAATCTGCTTCACTGAAAAACAAAACAAAACACCCCAACCCCCAAAAACCCCAAACAAAACCCAAACCAAATCAAAATAACCAAACAAAAAACCCAAAACAAAAACAAACCCACAGAAAAACAAACAAAAAAGGTGTGCTGGTTTTGACTGAGATAAAGTTGATTTTCTCCATATGAATGGCTACTAATGGGGCAGTGTTTTGGATTTGTCCAGGAAGCAGCACAGATAACACAGGGATGTTTCAGTTGTAACTGAGCAGTGCTTGCGTGGAGTGAAGGCTCTCACCTCACCCCACCAGCGAGGAGGCTGGAGGCACGGAGAAGTCAGGAGGGTACAGAGGGAACAGCTGACCCCGGGTGACCCAAGGGACATTCCACACCGTATGGCATCGTTCTCAGCATATAAAACTGGAGTGAAAATAAGGAAGCTCAGGACATTCTGAGTGATAGCATTTGCCTTCCCAAGTCACTGTTACATGTGATGGAACCCCGCTTTCCTGGAGATGGCTGAACACCTGTCTGCCCATGGCAAGGTGTGAATGACTTTCTCCTTTTACTTTACTTTCTTTTACTTTGCTTACTCTTCCTTTACCTATTTATTTATCTCAACCCATGAGTTTTATCAGTTTCACCTTTGTGCTTCGCTCCCCCATCCCACCAAGGCTGAGTGAGAGAGCAGCTTTGTGGGGATGATTTGTCCACTGGGGTTAAACTACAACAATCTTGAATATTCAAAATTAACACCCATCATCCTCATATAGAAACTTACAACCCCAGCTGTATTTTTAAAGACTTTTTTTTACAAGTAGTCATATGGAGGTACTGAACCAAAATTCTACCAGGAGAAGGACTGGAAGGACACTTTTTTGGTCTTCAGGTTCAATCATACTTGAGTGGACTTCAAGAAAATGATAGAGGACTTTTCACTGTGGATTTAATTGATGACTCTTATTAAAAGACAGTTCCAGCATCTTAGTTCACCCATGTTTAGAAACTGTTTTAATTCTAACTTTCTTGATTTTAAGTATAATGTCAATTTCTTCTGATGCCACTCTCTTTTAGAATAAAAAGTTCTTCACAACCCACATGGTGATCCCTAACACATACCTTTAACCTTCCATCTCGTTTCATCGTAGTGTTCATTTTGCTAGGAAAAATTATCTTCACTAAGTATCACCAAGATTTGTCCTGACAAGACTTTAGTTAAAAAGTCTGCTCCCTGCATGGGCTATGACTTGGTTTGATGGTTGAATTGCTCTATCATTAGTGTGTGATAATTTAGGAATAAATAAATCTGGATATCAGGGTGAGCTTTGTGCTATGTCCGTCTGGTGGAAGGTGTCATGTTGTTCCTGGAATAAGTCCTGCACGTCCTACTCAAATATGATCCCAACAGCCATCTCAGTACATCGCCCTGCTGCTCGACTCAATGAAAGTCAAGTCAGAAAGGGGCTAGATTGTCTGGTCACTAAGTAGGACCCAAGGAGATAGTGACAAATCCCATTCTAGTAGTTCATAATTCTACCTCATTTGCACGCTGAGGCTGTGCCTTGAAAGTCTTACACCTGAGACAGAACTTTCCCATAGTATTAACATTTATCCAGCTGACTGAAACATCTGTGAGAACATCCACAGCCTTCAGAGAAGAGAGCAAGATAGGAAATTCAAAGGCTCTCTACATCCCTGTGTATTCATGTGTGCCTGGGAATTCAGGTCAAGGATTTGGCTCATTATTGGCTATAGCACTATTAGTGATTTCTTTTGCAGAGAATGACACACATTCTGAGCACACCTAAATCCATTCTGCCCTTGCCCTGAAGGTAGCTTATTCTCTTCTTAAACCTGTCTTCAGATAGTTTCAACAAATAGTAGTTCAGACCAGTTATGACCTGTTTTTGCCCTGTTTTAATTGTCTTGCCAGTTATCTAGGCTTCTAAAATTTTTCTCACATGATTCACGTATGTCTTTCTCCTGCCCAGCATGCCAATTGTATGTGTGTGAAAGGAAATGCATGGCGGGATTAAGCCGTGTTCATTCCCTTAACAGAAAATGATAATATTTCAAAGTTACAGTGACACTTGTCTTTGCTACACAATACGCAGCAGCTGGTTTTCTTTCTCATTTCATATTTATATTAGGTCTTTTTCATCAACAGCGTAGATATGCATTTATTTGGTGGGGAATTCAGTAGTATGACGGTTTCAGATGTCATACCTCCTTCACCCAGGGCAGTTGATATCTTACTGATAACAATTGGTAGTTTTCAAAAGGGAATTTTTTACTGAGTAAAAAGCAATGAAAATGAAACAATATCTATAAAAGAAATCTAAGTCTAAAATTCAGTAATAATGACCATGATAATAATAGTGTATTAAATTCAAGAAATGAGCAGTCAGTGTGATTACGGACCCATAAGAGGTTTTATTAGGGATGCCACGTATGGAGGACCATTCTGAAAAGGTGACAAATCATTTTAAGTATTGTGCTGAGTATCAGAGTTCTTCAGCCAATCTATAGCCTAAATAGAATAGTCACAGGGTGATAAGTGAAGTGACTTCTCTGACTAAAGTCATAAGAGAGGTCTGTGGCAGACCCAAGAATAAAAGCCATGTCTCCCGGATACTTCACCAAGCATTCACACATTGTGCTGCACTGTCTTTTTGTACCTTTTAAGACAGTTCTCAGACCCCAACATGCCATGTACACATCTGCATCCATGCTGTAACCACTTCAGGTTGTCATCCCTGAAATGCAGCACGGCTGCACAAAGCAGCACCAATCCAGCATGCCAGGTTGAGTGTTAGGAATGAAGGACAGTTTCTGCAGCTGGTGTTGGAAAGTCCTCAGCTTTTTCAAATAGCAAGCTAAAAAAAAAAAAAAAGGGAAAAAATTGCAGAGTGCCCAGTGCATCATTCTTCCTCTGAAGACTTTTAGTCATAAAGATTTGGAAGAGGGTATGAACTGTTCAGTATGTGTTACACAGACACATTAGAATGAATGCAGCAGGAGTATCTGAAAGCAACAATTAATGCAGCATGTTCTCTGTTACATCACTCCATCACCTGCTTAAAAATTTGACCTATTAAGGGAAGAATCAGTGGGGTATTGTCAGGTTTTCAGAATTTGTAAGTATCGTCTCCTGACCGGTTTCTCAGTAGTAAAATAGGGCATCTTATCTGCACAATCCTAGTTCAAGAATGGAGTTGCCATTAACTTCATGATCATTAACCTTGTTCAAAGGCAACAGTCATCCTTACAGGACAGTTCCAAGAAAAGTAATAAGGATCTGATATGGCTATGTATATGTCTGGGGCTCACATAAAAACAGTCTGTGTGTCAGTAGATAATTATTTTGTACGAGTTCTGGATGTTGGCCCAGATAAACAAAGGCCTTTAACAGTTGAAGCTATGGTTGTTTAATGCTGAAATGTTTTGCAAAGCCTTTCCAAGAGCTGTCGACTCTTTCAGGCTGACCTGTGGCAAGCCGAAATAAGATGGTGCATGTTTTATTTATAGTGTTTCATTTTTATCTGTTCACATATTCATTGTTTTGATAGACAATGCAATTTTTGAAGGATTTTTGTGGAAAGATGCCTTTCCATTAGTAAATTGCTTTTTGAGATGCAGTCTGTAGCGATGGTCAGATATTGAGTCCATTCAGGACAGCACCCAAGGAGTGAAAAGGCCTCAAAAATAAAAAAACTCTGCTGTCTATAACATTTGGTTACGACTGTCTTTTAACCACTCCTTGTTAGCCCAGGAAAAGGGTGGAGATTTTTTATAATGAAGGTTGCGTAATACTAATCAAGAAGGGGAAAGGAATGAAAACCCATTTGCCACACAGAGATAGGACAGACAATCCAAGAGGGGATTCTGTGTCAAAGAATTATTCCTTATGGGGAACCATATCTGATAAAGAGGGAAAGGTACTGCAGACCTTGGAGCCTGGAAAGAAATACAGCATCTCTGTGCGACCACCCTGACATGACAGCAACCTCACATCAGATCCACAGAGAGCGTGACCATTCTGACAACTATCTAGGGTAATGCATAACCAAAAAAGAGATTTCAGGCATCTCTAAGAGACTTGTTTTCTACACTATACTCACAAAAGCATTCATGGTACAGCCAATACAGATCTGCTAACTCCAAACAAACCCTTTAGAGCTGGGAGCTCTTAATTTCACTGCTTAGGGGAGAAACAGAATTGCTTCACTCCGTCTCATCTGGTAGACACATGGGGCAGATCAGGATGCAGTAGGCAGGATCAGGTAAACAGAACACAGCACGTGGAAGAAGAACACACCTTTCCTTACGTGTAGAGGAGTAGTAAGGATGCAGGCTCTCTCCCTTCAGCTAAAAGTCAGATGGACCTGTCTCCTAAGTAATGAAATTCCTACTATTCATAGTACAAAATCCATCCTCTAAGGAATCATTGACTCTTTAATGTAGAGAAATGCAGTTGTTTGGCCAGAGCCACAATGAGTTTGCAGCTAGCTCATGTTTTAGTTCATGCAGCAGACTCAAAATAACTGGGGTTTATGCCTTTTGCCAGTGCAGCATTTAGAGGGTCAGAGATGAGATATGACCTCAGGATTCCTGTTACACATGCCAGTACTCAGGCTTTAGGGATAGGAGGCCAAGCGGTACTGACGGAGACATCCTCACTTGCATCAGTCAGAGAGTGGTAACTGCCATGGGAAAGTTAATGTGGAAATCTACAACTTTGTAATGCAATCTACTTCATGGCTTCTCTTCTCCCCTCTGTCAAGCCATACTCACCTCAATTATGGTGGAACTCCAGTGAAACATTACTGAAGTCCCTCAGATTAATTCATATGTTCTTTTGTAAGAATTAAATTCAAATACAGCTCTCAAAAATTAGCATTTGCATATCTCACTACAGCAAATGAATTGCACTGAGTCACCATGAAAATTGACTGCGTAAGCTAAATGCATAGTTTGGCTGGAGTCAGCAAGCAGGATACTTTGTCTCCACTCCCACAGACAGAATCCACACCAAGATTTTTTGGTGTGCAAATGAGCCTGATTTACTTTGATTATAAAACAGACTCATAGCTTAATAAAAGAAACCAAATTGCTTTAACTTGCATGTGCATGTGGAAGCTCCATAAATTATGGTCATATATAATGAATGAAATAAAGCCACAAAAGTTACATGAAAGCAAATGTTCCAATCAAACTTATGCTATGGTGCAAATCTGAAGTGACTTCACCAATCCCAGTGAAGTTTCCCTGAGTTTACATTGGCTTAGCTGAAAACAGATTTTCTTCATTAGCATTCAGCTGAAACATTCACATGACAAGCAGCATCATGAGGCTGATTTTTAAAGGTGCAGCTTTCTTCTCATTACATGTAAGATTCCAGCCTGAAAACAGCACCTTGGAAAAACATTACCTCCAAAGAAGACTCATGAGTCTTTAACGTTTTGTGTCATCATATACTTCCACATGTGTGCTTGACATGTCTAACCCTTTTCCTGGGTACAACATATCCAGTTCCAAGCACTGGTGAAGATCAGATTCCTCCTGGATTTCTTCATCCAGTATTTGTTTCAGGGAAGACATGTAGTATGTCCACCAAATTATGAGTGTTGACTTTTTCTACCAAAAGCTGAGAGAATCTCTTTCAAACTTCCTAAGGTGATATATTTGGAGTGAAAGTATAAGCCTGTTTTAAAATTCAGCATTCATCACAGCCATTGTTCAAAGCCTCAGACTGATAAAAATTACAGAAAACTTGTGAAACTCCATACATTTAAGCTGTCAAGGGGCTGGCACTGCAGCCACGTGCTAGAGGTTTGCCTCCCAAAGAGAGAGTGAACATTTATAGGCAGGCAAGCGGATGCTCTGGCAGGAGCGCATGAAGCAGGAGGCTGGGGTAAGCCCACCCCTCCAGCAAGCAGAGAGGAGAAATAACCCTGGAGATCATCACCTGAGCTGATGCCCCTTTCAGTGACTGTAACACTGCAACAGCTCCAGCTGTGACTGACACGTTCTTCAGTGTGTGAATCACTGGGGTAGTTTACGAAAGGTGTTTATGGGCCTGGCACAGAAATTATTTCTGCTGTTGACTTGTGAATTAAGTGAACTCACCAGCACACACCATGCACTCTCTTACCCATAGTTTTTGTTTCTGATGTTTTGAGCCCTTTTGACAGGGGAAGATAAATCTTCACTTCAGTTTCATGTCTACATGTGAGCAATGGCTATGTGTGGGAGTAACTGCTGGCAGAAATTTTGACCAGTTAGACCAAGTAAAGTCACTTCAGATTCACTTTTCTCTTTCTCACGCACAGGAATGCTTCTATAGAAGGATGTTGTAATGAGGGTGTGACACACAGGAATGTCAGGAAAAAAATGAACTGGGTGTGTGTTTTTCCCTTTTTTTTTTTTTTCCCATCTAACATATAGAGATCTAGAGTAAAGGTTTAAAAAGTTATTGCTCTTTCCTGATGCTAGAGGGGGAAAAAACTACTTTTGAGGACTACATTAACCTCAGAAGAAGCCCCTGGCTTTCATACCTCATAGGAAATTTTAATTGCTGCCCTGAAAACTTCTCCTGTATCACAGGAGTGCCTTTTACAGAGGTGAAATTCTCACCCCACACAGAGCAGGAAACTTCAACAGGAGGCGCGATTTCAGCAGGAACTTGACAGAGTTCTTGACACTCTTAAATAACCGAGATGCTTTAACGCACAAGATCCGTGAGCCAGAAACTCCTGCCCAGCGTGGCCAAAGGGGGCTGCCACATTCCCTCTGTGCGGGGTCCGCAGTGGGCAGTGAAAGCCAGGGGCGGCTGTCTGCCCTCCGGGGACAGCGTTGTGAACGGTGCTCGTTCGCACTCCTTTCTACTCTTAAAAGCATCTGCTGACGCCTGTTTAAAAACACGCCGTCGAAGGAAGGAGTGACTGCCACGTCCTGCTCCGCTCTGAGCGCTGCTTTTATCGCAACAGGGGCTGGGTTAAGGCTGCCACGGCGTGATGAGGAATGCAGGGCTCCATTCTTTAGAATAACTTCATTAAGGAAAAACATAAACAAACACCTCCCTGGAAAGCGGCAGACTTTCTGTTTACTGTCTCTCCAGAGTTTACAGCTGAGAAGCAACTTGAACCTTACTCTCTTTTGTGGTTTCATTCTGTTTTCACTGAGTTTAGCATCGTGAAGGCAGGTTTGAAGCTGTTCTCCTCTCCCCTGAAGTCATGGCTGAGACCCTTTTCCAGTGCTGAGGATGGGATTGAAGTAATCAACCCAGTTTCAACGTGAGCACGTGATGGGGACTATCATTTTTATCTGGTCACCAGTGGCCAGAGCGCACACATGAAGCAGCAACAAAGGAGTGTCCAGGAGAACTGAATCTCGTTAGAGGCTGAAAATTATTCTTCCTGAGAAAAAAGAAGGACCAAAATTCAGGTTTTTGAATACCATTTTACATCCCTTCTCCTTTCCCACAGGACCTTGGCTTAGGCTGTATTGTGGGTGTCACATCAGGAGGCAAGGTGGGAGCAGACAGCAAAGGCACATCTAACTCCCGGCTAATGACAAGAGATCTTGACCTCCCTTTGTGCCCACTCACTGGGAGTGGACACGCAGTGAGATGACACCATCTCCAACTGGAAACCATGCCCAAACATCTCGTGCGCAAACTGATTAGGAGGCCAAGTGAGCTCGGGAGTGTGTGTTTTGCTGAGACAGTTGAAGTAGATTTTATAAATTAATTTTGGATGTCAGGCCAAAATATGAGCCAAGCAAGGGTAAGTTGAGATGAGGGACAACTTGCAGCAGCTTCTGGGGTTTCTTGATACTAAGCCAGGGAAGAGTTTGGAGGTCTGGAGCCAGTTCTACCGTCTTCTTAACAGAGGGCAGCAATACCTTCTCTGTGAACTGGTCAAGGGATCCTATTCCACGCTGTTTCATGGTATGAAATACTTGAGAGCTGCCGAATCAGGCCAAAATAAGAGCATGGGTGCAATGAGGTGTTTTCATCAGACATGCACACTAATACTGCAGTTTTGCTCCAGCAAAAATATCTCATCCACAAGTACAGGGAGAACAGCCCATAATAACACCCTTTTACACCTCCTGAAAAGTCATCTCAAGTGATTCCTGGTGATAAAACATTTCATTTGCTCCACTTAGGGTCCTTAGATGATCACATCAGATTTCATATAGATAAATTGCAGCCAGCTAGATAGAAAACAGTAAAATACTTCACTTGACACTTTCAATTTCAAGTTCAACTCAATGTCACAGAAATAGCTTTGCTTAGAAAATATCTTTGAATCAAGATACTTAGTGCTTCAAGTACATCCAACAAGATCCATCTAAGTAGCAGCGTTAACAAAATGATCATGTATCCAGCCTCTGTGTACCATAAAGAAGAAAGCCCAGATATTTTCTGCTTGGATGTGTTTAACTCTGATGAAATTTTTCATTTGCAATTCCAGAGTTCAGGATTTTTCCCCATAAGTGGGCAGCAAACTGCCTCATAATGTAGAAGTTTCTGCAGCAGTTTTAGTGTGCTGCAAAAATTGAGCTTTAAAAAAAAACAAAGAAAAGCAGTCAGTTCCAGTGGACAGGACCAAAAATATCTGTTTACAGGCAAGTAGAGAAAGCCCCTCATGATGGAAAAGATAGAGCAGCAAGTTTAATTTAAACAAACACCAGATACCAACCAGCTTACTCTTCCGATAACATCCATGACTTACTGAACTATTGCAAAAACATAGTCACTGTGTTGCTAAAAGAAAGTGAATGTTTGGTTTAAACACAGCTGCAAAAATACCTGGGAAGAAACCTAGAGTCTTGAGTCTCATATTATTGTCAAAATGAAGTGAAATGACAAGGAGGACCTAGCACATGAAATACTTCCACATTCTTCTCAATCACAATTTGCATTGTACATGTAAACAATCATGAGACTTCTTGGTTTGTAGCTAAATCTTACTGAACTAACTGTCCATAAATTTACAGTGTAGAAACCATTCAAATGAGCCTCTGAATCAAGCTGCCAGTGAAGTCTGCACT
Organism: Grallaria varia; assembly: GCA_013396735.1. Taxonomy (NCBI): domain Eukaryota; kingdom Metazoa; phylum Chordata; class Aves; order Passeriformes; family Formicariidae; genus Grallaria; species Grallaria varia. The sequence continues at coordinate 129,046 of VWZG01002629.1, read as the reverse complement.
TCTGCAAAACAGAGATCCCAAACGTGCATAGTAATTCTCAGATTTTAACTGGGAGTCTGAGCCACGCTTGTACAGTAAGTTATTACACTTTTGTTACACTTTTGTTTCTTTTTCATTCAAAGGCCAACAGACTTTCTGCACCTGAGACTTCAGAGCACTCTGAAACGGACGGAAAGACTCTCCATCTGAGATTAGCTCAGTTGGTCAAGACTTGGTGCTACTAATGCCAAGGTCATGGGTTGAATCTCCTGAATGGGCCACTCACTAAAGCGTGGGACTCAATGACCCTTGTGAGTCCCCTTCAACTCAGGATATTCTGTGATTCTGTGATCTGTGCCTGTGCTAACCAATGAGTTGTGAAAAAGTGAAAGCACAACAAACCTTATAACTCATATTCTTTTTGGTAGTATTGGTGACTTGGCATTGAATACTTGTGACATCCTTTTGCATTAGGGATATATGTGACTAATTTTAGGTGTGTCAAGTGAAAGCATCTACATCTGTGCAAGTTACCTTGCTTTGCTGTCTCAGAGAATAGAAAATTAACCCAATGTAATTCCCACAGACTGCATGGGATACAGCTCAAGGAGATGACTAAGTTTGGTCACATGAACTTGACTGTATTGACACAGTCCCTGATGAAAGGCTAGCAAGTACACTGGATAAGCTGAGGTGAAAGGATTCCATCCAGAGGGACCTGCACAGGCTTGAGAGGTGGCCCCATGCAAACCTCATGAAGGTCAGCAAGGCCAAGTGCAAAATCCTGCACCCAGGTCAGGGAAATACTCAATATCACACAGGAAAGGTCATCAAGGAGCTGAGAAGGACTTGGGGATATAAGCATACAAAAAGTAGATATAAGCTGGCAATGTGCACTCACATTCCAGAAACCCAAATGCATCCTGGGCTGCATAAAAAAGCAGTGTGTGCAGCAGGTCAAGGGAGGTGATTCTGCCCCTCTGCTCCACTCTCATGAGACCCCACCTCAAGTACTGCATCCAGCTCAGGTCTCCAGTACAAGGAAGACATGGAACTGTTAGAGAGGGTCCAGGGAAGTGCCACAAAAATTGTGAGAGTGATGGAACACCTTTCCTACGAAGAAAGGATGAGAGAGTTAGGGTTGTTCAGACTAGAGAAGGGAAGGCTTTGGGGAGACCTCCTTGCAGACTTTCAATGTATAAAGGGGCCTTATAAGAAAGATAGAGAGACTTTTTACTGGGGCCTGTACTAAAAAGACAAAGACTAATGACTTTAAAATAAAAGAATATGAAAAGGGCACAGATAATTTTTTAAAATGAGGGTAATGAGATGGCGAAACAGGTTTCCCAGAGAAGTTCTGAATGCCTCAACCTTGCAAGTGTTCAAAGTCAGGTTGGACAGATCTTTGAGCAGCCTGATCTAGTGAAAGATGTCCCTGTCCATGGCAGGGTGGGGTTGGCTAGATGACCTTTGAAGGTCCCTTCCAAACCAAACCACTCTGTGATTCTATGATAAGTAACTTAGATGTAGGAACTATGCTGTTGTTGCCCACAGCTAGGAGAGGTGGATTCCTTCCACAACATCTCTGCTGGACTGCAAAGTATCAAGACTGAAGCACTGGACACTATGTGGGCCTATAATGGTTAAGACAGTTTAAGGCTGTGTGAAAAGGAAGCTTGGACACATGCTAAGGTATTCAATATGCTTTGAATTTGCTGGTACAAAAGGCAGGTTTGGTTTGAAAAAGGCTTAGCAGGGTGGGTAGGTCCTAAAACATCCTCTTGAGGGGAAGGGAGAGGTAGACACTGATCTCTTCTGTGGTGACCAGGGACAGGACCTGAGGGAATGGCCTGAAGTTGTGCTGTGGGAGGTTTAGGTTGAATATTAGAAATAGGTTGTTCACTCAGAGGATCGGTGGGTGCTAGGACAGGCTCCCTAGGAAAGTGGTCACAGCACAAAGCCTGACAGAATTGAAGAAGCTTTTGGACAATACGCTGGGGCACATGGTGTGACTCTTGGGGAGTGCAGGTTAAGGGTTGGACTCGATGATCCTTGTGAATCCCTTTAAAATCGGCATATTCTGTGATTCCGTGAAAAAGTTTTTAGCCCAGTCTTAAATCACCAAGTACACATGCCCTCATTATCTTCAGTACACTTCTGAGCAGATGTTAAATGCACACAACCAGTGAAAATAAAATTATCTTCTTCCTTTTTGGCATTACCTACTTAGATGTTTGTTATTATACCTGTATTGTCTATACCTGCATTAGCCTTAAAAGTCTATTCTGATTCCTGTACATGTGAAGACAACTACATTTTGAACACAGCAGCACTATACAGGATGGCCTTGGTTCCTAATGCCAAGAAATAGTAAAGCTTTTAGGAATGCTTGTCAACACATCTCTTCTACTTCTGTGAACATAATCACCATCCACCTTTACATCAGAATTAAAAGACAAAATTACATTCATTGGGAAAGGAAGTGAGCGGGTAACTACTGAAGTAGCTTCTGGTTATAGTGCGCAGAACAAGAATAATGAGTTCGGCTTGTGGGAGATTTACGTCAGACATTAGGAAATACTTTCTAATGATAAGAACTGCAAAGAACAGGAACTGCCTGAGGATGCTGTGACACCTCTACACTGGAGGTCTTTAAAAACAAGTCAGACACACATTTATCAGGAATGGCCTGAGTATAGGAGATCCTGCCTTGGGTATCTGTACCTACCAGATAACCTCCTTTCAGCTCAATGATGATACCATTCGTGCTTGTTCCCTATAATCTTGTTTTGGGGTTGTGGAATTGAAAGGGGGAACTAATGAGACTCTTTGAATATTATTCTTATCAGGAAGCTTCACAGAAAGCAGGGAAGTCTCTAGAAAGATCTCAGGGTCCTGAAGCCCTCATCAAGTCACTCCAGACAGCAGAAAATTATAATCGTATTCCCTTGCTTCACTCAGGTGAGACCCATGAGGTTGTGGCCTTGACCCTCAGGGCCATTCAGTCACCTGATGTTTGAGTTCTAGGAAATTACCAAGCAGCATGCAATGGAAAAGAGTGGAAAAATCTCCCAGGCATATTTCGGACAACACAGAGGGAGTGCAGTGATCTCTCATAAGCTAGTATTATACCAAACCTGATACTGCCTGGAAAAATGAAATTCCACAAGGTGAAATGTCAGTGTTTTCACCCATGAATGGATGACAGTTACAAAATAAAAGGCATTACAAGAAGTACTGCACTTAGACATGCAGAGGCAACTATGGGAAAATTTTATGTTATAAAAAAATATACATTTATAAAATCTGGTCAGCAGTAAATAATGTTCCAAGTGCTTTAGCTTTTCACCTGTCAATCCTCTGCCAGGGAGTAAGGACTTCTGGAACTGATCCAACTCAACCAGACAGAGAGTTTATCTCTAGATTCTCCATTTCTTTTTGTAAAAGCATAAAGAACAAGGCTTACACGTCTTCTGATTCTTCAGTCTTGGTTATTTCCTACACACATATGCTTCCACTTCCTCCTTCATACGTAGATAATTTCTTGAATCAAGTTTCTGGTGGGCTCTGCCAATTTATAAAATTTTATACTGTTTTAAAATTTAAAGTAAAAGAAAGAAAAAAGAAAATAAAGGAAGAAATTATATGCAGTCCCATTGGCCAGGAAAAACAATATACACAGTGACTTCTGATTATCAGTGTCTTTGGTGAGTATGTGTCATATGTAATTGATGAACAGTCTTTGGTCTGGCATTCGCTCACAAAGTAAAATAGTATTTTTAATAAATTCAAATAGCTAATAAATATCTAAATACCTGTTTGTTCCCAAACTAGCCAGGGAAAAAGGGAAACGGTCTCAGTTCTCTACATAATTTATCATAATGTCTAAAGCCAAGTTTTAACTTGCTTTAAAATCTGAGAAAATGCTATGAATGCCACACATAGTGAAGAAATTGCCAAAACTCTTAACTCCCTCTCAGAGATATTTAGAAGGGGATTATCAGAAGCACTCAGCACTGACCAAACACTGTTCTACTGGAGTAAACAGAGCAAAAATACCCTACAGAAAGGTCTGAAAAGTCTAATATAATAATTATGTGAAGGAGAATTAAGCTTAAGTGATGTTTTCATTATCACAGTTTCACAGTGACATAGAATTGTTTCCAGTGAAGCTCGCAGTCCAGTTTAGTGCCATAGGGAATAACAGAACAGGACCTTTTCCCTCATACCATATGCAGTGCTTACAGTAAAGATTACCTGTGTTTCTCTGTTGTCCCGTACTTAACAGACACTACACAAACATGGGTGGAACATTTTATGAATAAAAGGTCATTCAAAAGAAAATGGACATAAGCAATAAGTGAGAACCCAGAAGAATTGTCCATACTAGAGCTCCATCTAGCTATTAACTCATCTCCTGTACCAAACACTAGAAGCAGCCTTGCAGATTATTCACCTTGAAAATGCACATGGTTATCATCCAGCTGGACCAAAAGGAAACATATTCTCCTATTAATGTGCAAATGAGCAGTGCCTAATAGTGCTAATCAATGTTGCACAGGAAAAAAAAAAAAAGTGTCCTTAAAAAGATAATGGTAAGTAGCTGATGAGTAGAAGGGTTTTGTAGTGACTAGTTAGCCAGCCTGTGCTGCCCACTGATGCCTCGGGACAGTTGTTTCATTAGGAGAAGCTCCACATTAAGTCATACTGCTTTTTTCAAATAGAAAACTATCCAATTAAGAATCTTATTTCTTTTGAGCAGTCAGCTATGTAGGCTTAACTGAACTCATGATGATGACTAAATCTTTTTAGCCTTTGTAATATATTTTTACTGTGTTCCCCCTGTGTGAGACGGAAATACTTAAACTGATAATGACAACAGGGTGGGAAGGTATGTGTCAGGCAAAATGATGTGACTAAATGCCTATTTGCAGTGAGGCAGCAAGCTCAGGCACTGGCAGGAAAAACATCTCATTGAATCAGCACTTCCCAAACCAGTGTGTGAAACTGAAACATGCAGCAGTATTGCCAAGTTTTGCAGTAGAAAACAAAGGATGCCTGGGAGTTGAATCTGATCCTAGTGCTTAAAATCTTTCAGTATAGGATGCTGCCCTACTTCTGATTCTTTGGTTAGCTTATGTTGCATTGGCTTGGGTATCTCTCCACAGCACTACTCTACATAGTGCAGACAGGCAGACTCTTACTTTTTTTATTCATCGATTCTCCCCACATTTTGTTATTCCTGCACTCTTTTATCCATTTTTTAGGATAAGTAGATGCATTCTGCTTAGATCCTATTCAGCAGCAATAATAGTCTAAGCCATGGGAGTGGGAACATTTCCCCATTTGTCTTGCCATGTTTTGCAAGGCATACTGCTGAAGGGGAGAGAGCTTGCAGGGATCTCAGCAATCTTGGCTTTACCCAGAGAAAATTCCTTGCTCACTGGGGAGATTTTGAGAAAAGAAATAATTCTGTGACCCTGTTACTGAGAAGCTTCAGGCTGGTGTAAAACTATACCTGCCAATCCTTTGCAAATGGCAGACACTTTAAGGCCATCTGAGAATATGCTTTAGATGTTCCTCTAGGACACTGCACATGTTCTGACTGGTGAAGCAATGCAGTTATTACAATTGACCTAGACTTAACCTTTGATCCTTGGAGAAGAGCTCTTAAGTCATTTTTTATTAGTCATCTCTTCTGGGTCATGCCTCTGCATCTTCCTCTGTCACAACCCTTTTCTAACTCACCTCCAGGACAGATGCTGGTTGGCTTCTAGCTGTATATGCCAAGGGAGAAATACACTCTACCTACTTGTGCTAATACCCCAAGGGCCCCACTTATCTTTCTGAAGGAAGCCTGGGAAAGTCTAGCAAAAGCAGGCAGGGCTGTGTTTTATACCTCTGAAGCCTTTGATGAGGGAGAATATGGATTGCAGCACACAGCACAAAGTTGACTTAAGGAATGCCACCAGGCAGCCAACTCTGAGGGCAATCCAAGGGAGTAAAGCACTGCCTTGCTTGTCTGCTCAGACACAGCTACTGCAGCAATCTCCTGGTAGGGGGACATCCCGATGTTTGCACAGTGCCCTGTGGACTGGGGTCCTTCCAGCTTGTGCTTGGAGATGCAGGTGATAAAACAGTCAATCAAGGATGGCAAAGCAATATTCATTGTCGTGTTCTGCAGGAGATATGGACAGAACTACCCAGGTCCTGAGCCTATCGTCAAGGAATTTCAGTCTTCTGTGTCTTCTCCTGTGCTACAGCCAGCATTCCTTTACAAATTACAGTCTCAGATATTGTTACTTTCTTTTTGATTACAATAAAGACCTCACTGGCTTCTCTAAGTTGTTTTCTTCCAAAAATACTATTGACACGGTACAAGGGTGTACAAGGGTGAACAGCCTTCACAACCCTGTGATGTGCCTACCAATGTCACCAGGTGCTCACCAAAGCTGCTTTTATAATTCCCCTCCTCAGCTGGACAGGGGAGAAAAATTATAACAAAAGGCTCACAGGTCAAGGTAAGGGCAGGGAGAGGTCACTCACCAGTTACCAGCAAGGGCAAAACAGTTTCCACTTGGGGAAAACAGTTCAATTTATTCTCAATCAAATCAGAGCCAGGATAATGAGAAGTAAATCTTAAAACACCTCCCTCATCCCTCCCTTCTTCTCCGGCTCAACTTCACCCATCTTTTTCTCTGCCTGTTCAGGGGGACAGGGAATGGAAGCTATGGTCAGTTCATCATGCATTGGTCTCTCTCCTTGCATCTCAGGGACAAAACTTCTCACAATCTTCTCATCTCCAGCATGGGGTCTCTCTCATGAAGACAATTCTCCATTAACTTCTCCAACATGCATTCTTACTACAGGTTCCAGTTCTTCAGGAACTGCTCTAGCGTGGTCCCTCNGATAATGAGAAGTAAATCTTAAAACACCTCCCTCATCCCTCCCTTCTTCTCCGGCTCAACTTCACCCATCTTTTTCTCTGCCTGTTCAGGGGGACAGGGAATGGAAGCTATGGTCAGTTCATCATGCATTGGTCTCTCTCCTTGCATCTCAGGGACAAAACTTCTCACAATCTTCTCATCTCCAGCATGGGGTCTCTCTCATGAAGACAATTCTCCATTAACTTCTCCAACATGCATTCTTACTACAGGTTCCAGTTCTTCAGGAACTGCTCTAGCGTGGTCCCTCCCATGGTGTGCAGTCCTTCAGGAACAGGCTGCTCCACGTGGGTCCCTCATGAGGCCACAGGTCCTGCCAGCAAACCTGCTCCAGCATGGGATTCTCTCCCCACACACCACAGGTCCTGACAGGGTCCTGCTCCAGCACAGGGGTCACAGCAATCTCTAGGCATCCACCTGCTCTGGTCCAGGGTCCCCCGTGGGCTGCAGATGGATTTCTGCTCCACTGGGGATCTCCATGGGCTGCAGGGGCACAGCTGCCTCACCATGGGCTGCACCACAGGCTGCAGGGGAATCTCAGCTCTGGTATCTGGAGCACCTCCTCCATCTGTTCCCTCACTGACCTTGGTATCTGAAGGGCTGTTTCTGTCTCATACTCTTATTCCTCTCTCTGGTTGCTGTTGAGCAGCAATTTTCCCCACGTTCTTAAATCTGTTATCCCTGAGGTACTACCACTGTTACAGATGGGCTCAGCCTTGGCCAGCAGTGGGTCCATCATGGACATGGCAACTTTACCAGAAGCCACACCTGTAGGTCCCTGCTACCAAAACCATGCCACACAAAGCCCACGCAATAGCAAAGGGCTCAGACATAGACACAGGAGCTTGCAGGCCTGAGGACAATGGAAACTCTGGGAATATCCCACAGGACATCACATCTCCTGAGTGGATAGGACCCTGCTGAAGTGATGTGGAGAGCTGCAAGCTCCAGCAGATTTTATTAGTTTGCATTCTCCTGTGTTTTGGGATTGAACACAGTTCCCTGTCATCCTCTTGATGGTAGACCCAGCTCAGGAGCCTCAACATGCTTCCTGACAGCAGACCATCATCCCTCGCTGCGGTGGCATGATGTAGGCAGGCATCATCTCATTTGTGTTCACTTTCTGAGATGCAATTTTCTCCAGGCTCTGGAGACTGGCCCATTCCTGCTCTTCCTGCCTGGGGACAGTAAAGAACATTTGACTTTCTACATTTTTCAAATCAAATGCATATAGCCTGGTCAATCCCTAGCAATGACTCTGCTCATTTTCAAGACTTGGAAATCTCAGGATCTCAAGAGTGTATTTTTTAACAGCAGCATTATCTTGACTACCACAGCACACAGAGGGGGAAAAATATGGAAAACACACCAGGCATACAGATGGCTATAGACACAATGGTAGCATCATGAACTGTGATAGAGCTAATACATAAACCATGCAGGATTAAAGCACACATCACCTTGACCCAGCTGTTAATGGGATCCTCAACACTTGTGACATGGGCTGTTAGTCCAAAACCAATGAAATAATTCATCACTGACTGCACGCCACTGGCCTTTTGTTTTAAAGAAAAGGGATGCAAAGCACTGTTAGGTAAACTGTCCTGCCTCAATTTTGGCGATGGATGTGGTAGGGAAATGTCTGAGCCGGGGTGCAGGGCTATGTCAGGGGGATGCAGCTGAGGTGATGAGATGCATGGAGTAGCTGTGTTACTTCTCCTTCCCCTTTCACAGGCATCCCAGCTCCTCCCATGACTCCAGCTTCCCTGTCCTGTGTCCTGATGTACAGCGACTAAGCACTAGCATCATAATCATTTTTGCACCCAGCAGTCACTGCTTTGCTGAGTGCCTGACACTGACCTTGATTCTGACTCACAAACTGTAGTGGGAAAAGCAACTTCACCAGCTGAGCCAAAGCACAGAATCTGAGAAGCAGTGGTTTGATCTAGTGCTTGTTGAAATAATAAGATTCACAACTGTCTCGGTGGATCAGTGAACCAATCCCCATGTGGAAGCCTGCTTGTTTTGAGTCCATCTCTGTAAGGGTGAATGATAATATCAGCTGCTTTGAGGTTTTTTGCTTACTGGTTTGTTTGGGTTATTTGCCATTAGAAACAATCTCTTTCACATCACAAACATATGCATCAGACTCCCAATCCACTTGCACAATTTGTTTATTTTTCTCAAAAACAACAGAGGCCAAAGGGCTGTCCTATTTTAATGTGCTAGATCATAGTCAAAAGAGTCAACTAATATTTCCCTGTAAGGGCTAATATTTTTTATATGAACCAACTATCAAATTAATCTGACAAGTTAATCCATTAACATAACCTTCATCTAATAAATACCAAGGAGAGCAGATTCCTATTGATCTTAGCTGTCACAGGGACTTTGGACTCTCTAAACTCAGTACTGCCTGTAGCTAATGGGACCCTCAGAGTTAAACCCATCACATATGCTTGTCTGCTTTCTCATGTCTTATAAATAATTCCCTGAGCTGTTCCTCTTATCTGCTCCAGCCACCTCTTCATTTACTTATTTGTTTATACTTATTCTGTGCTCTCACACGGAGTTCATCCCTGAGAAACTTCGTCGACCTGTTTTCTTCTTTGTCAGGATTTATCCCATCTAATCTGATGGTACATTCTTAAAGAAGCCGTACCACAAAATACCTGTCTCCCATGGTGACCATTTCTGCACTGCCAATGGCACAAGGGCCAGACCCAACCTCCCCAGCATTATTCATGGAAACCCTCCTACCCATTTCACTGGGAATCACACTTCTGGGGGCACATCTCCCCACTGAAAGGCAGTATAAGAAAGGCCTTATGGGCACAGCAGAATCAAACAGAAAGTAAAGCATCTTCTGTCTGTCAGCAAGTGCCCACTTTATACCAAAATTATACAGTTTGATTTTAGATTGACAGCAAAAATTTCATTAGACATTCCCCATCCAACCCAAATGTGCTGTTCAACCCAACAACAGACCCCTCTTAGCCTTTGGTGTGTCAGTTTGGGCAAACAAAAGAACTTGTCAGGCAGAGCTTCTAGGGTTGCTGTAATGTAGTACTCAAATTTCAAATTGGGAGGAATAGCAGTGGGTGGACTAACCCCCATTTAATCCATATTGGCTTTGTAATCCCATCTGTATCTACTAAATCTGTCTGATCTTATAAAAAAAAATTTCGTCTCTCTTGGAAGCTCTTATCCCTTCTCCCACTGACTTTCTTCATGATCACTCCCTCTGTTTCTAAATTTTGGGTCGTTTGTGGCATCCATCAGAATTTATACCACTTTATTTGCAGGCTGAAAACACACAAAGACCACACTCAAAAGAAGAAAGCAGCTCCTTTCTGCTTCCCATCCATCTCAAGAAACCCACAGGCAAGTTGGATTTCACACGTTCGTTCTCTTGAATTTGCATTACTTGCACTCCCCTCAACATGCAGTCTGAACATGGTCCTTGCTTCATGCAGCTTGTGGAGTGTCTCAAGCCTCAGTTTCTTTTGCTCTGGCCATAAAAGCAAGCTTTTGACATTCCATGTGTAAAAAGTACTCAAGAAGCTGTGTCTTCTTGTTTTTTTGGGAAGATTTATCTCATACCTTTCCTTTAAGTTTAAATTTTCACCTGGCTGTTAATTTGAAAGAGAACAGTAAAGGGTTCATTATTACCATATTGACTTCAAGCTCCGATGTTGGAGCAGACAAGCTTGGCAAGTCAATGCTGACATCACAACATTTGTAAAGGTGATTAAAATCTTGGAAACATCAACCACAGCTTGTTAGTAATGGTAATCAGTGCTTTTTTTTTTCTTTCCTTATTAGAAGAATGGGATTTGTGTTCCAAATGTCCTTCTCCTTAAACATCATCTGCCTCATTATATTTGCACTGCTATAGAATGGACTACTTTTCCTTTTGTTTTCCTTTTGTTTTTAACTCTTTTAAAAGGAAAAACATCACTGAAAGGAAAAGGGAAGCTATACCAGAGCATAAATGTCAGGGACATAAAGGAAGCCATCCTCAGCCACCCCTAGTGACTAATAAATGACAGTAAAATTCATTCCACATCTGGAATGTGGTCTGTAGAAAACCCGACAAGTATAAATCACCACCCTCGATCAGAATATAAATCCTGACGTGATGCAAATAATGCATAGCTCATATGTTTGTGTATTTTACTGAGGTATCAGGAGGAGGAAGGAAGGTCCAGGTGACAGGATACAGGGAAGTTAGAAAATAACTTTGTCCATTTCAAGAAACAATACATTGCTTCCACCGGAAGAACATTTTTTAAAAAGGAAATTTACTCTCTCCTGCTTCACCATTGCTAACTCCTCCTCCCCCAACTTAGGAGCCTCCAGCAAGAAAGAAATTATGGTATCTTGAACTCTGCAAACAGAAGGTCACGAAATACCAGCTTGGCTATGCTGGCTACATTCACTTTTCCTTTGTGCGGCAGTTATTCGGATCAGATGCAAGTACATGACCTGCTTCATCTCCTTGGAATATTTGCTCCTTCCCCCATCACTGCAGTTCACCAGCAGGTCACGCCAGCAGCTTCTCACTGATTTTCAAGAGACCAGGTCTCGCAATGGTGACTGTCAACTAATGCAGTCAAGCTAACAGTGCCTTTCTCTATTTTGTCCTCAGGAGATGGTAAGTTATGTATGGCACACAAGTTTGATCCAAAGCCCTCAGAAGCCAACAAAAATTAAAAGGAAAATCCCCTATACGGGCTTCACGCTAGGAGTGTATGAAAAAGAAGGCATTTTCTAATCTGACTCTGAACACAGACCCATGCAGCAGACAGCAACAGCTTTGGTAACTGACTCGGACTCAGTCTATTCTCCCATGGATTTTCTGTTTGATGTTTTCCTCACAGCTCCTGATTCATCTTCAATAGCCTAGATTTCCACAGGGGAAAAAAAAAAAGTTTATTAAAACTTGAGGCTAACTGTTAACCTGTGGATCTGAAATGTGTGAGCAGGGTCTCCCCATTCACCACTCACTAAACGTGTAAATGTTGCCACTTGGGTAGTTCCTTCCTCACAGGCAGAGTGGCTGTCACATATCAAGATAGTGAAAAATCAGAAAAGCTCCACTGAAATTTTCACACAGTTCCTGTGTACGTTATCTAGGGAGGGAAAAGAGATTTGAAGAAGCACATGACAGATATTTTTCACACAAACATAAGACAAATTCAGGACCCAGGATGGTGGCTGTAAATATGGAGATTTATGCCAACAAAACTGTAAATTAATTGGACCTTAAGTAAGCAAAATAAAAATAATAAATAAAAATACTTCTTTTTTTATTATTAAAAGCAGTTACATGACATCATGAACAGTGAGGTAAGACCACCTTTGTGCACAAGAGCAGTAGGCTGAATCTTGGATCACTGCCAATTTGCAGTCATTGCTTCAGGTTCTGATGCCAGGAATTTTAGTGGGATAAACATCGAGCATCTGTGGAGAAAAAGTAAGCCTTCTCAGATATTGTAAGAAGATTGGAGGATTTCCCTGTCCCCTAGAGAGAATTTCTGTTACACAGCAGAGAGAAACCTCTCAGTCAGTCAGTGAAAGGCTTTCCTCTTCTACCCTACTAAGATACAATATTTACCAAAATATTTGTTTGCCTTTTCCTTTCTTTAGGGACTCTCTATACACAGCTATCTTGACTGGAAAATCAACGCAGGCAAGAAATGCCTAATTGTGTGACTTTTCTGCATTTGAGTGTGCCCTCTACCCTTAAGTATGAGATTTGAATCTGCCCTTGAATAAAACACTACCTGCAGCTTAAGTGCTGTGATTCAGTCCAACACACTTCAGGTAGTCTAAAGTGACCCCCCAAAAAGCAGTGTGAGCACTGAGTCCCTGATAAAAGCTGTCACACTGTCCAGGTCTGCTCCTACAATGCAGTGCTAATTAGTATTGCAGACAGGACACTCTGCAGTTTGACTGGATGCTCTTCTGGGAGGAGGTTCCTGTATTTTGCTGATAACACAAGAACTGTCTTGGTGACACAGCAACACTGACCTATCTTGCTCATCTCTCAGTAAACTCCATCCCCCTTCCCTCTTGCAAAATTTAACCAGGGTTTTGGTGGTTTTAGTGGTTTATTAGCAGTAGTATTTCAATTTGAATTAGGCATTCCTTTGCCCTGCTTTCCCAAGAAGGCTTTTTTTTGAGGAACAAGTTATGACATTGCAGGTACCAAGACCTCCTTGGGTGCTGTAACGCAACAAAACAGATCTCTTCACTACTTCATAGTTCACCTTGAAGAAACAGAGAGTTCAGGCCAGCCTCAGGTGTGTTCCTGCTGGTGCCAGGTGTCAATAGAAAGCTCTTTAATGACTCATTTCCTAATTAAAGGCTTCCCTTCCCTGAAACACAGATCACTGCATCTTAACTATTCAGTGCACGAAGCTGAATATTCTGGCAGCTACCTACTGAATCTTTCACACCTACAGTCTGGAGATTGTCAAAGGCTGTTTTAAAATCTCTGAGGTTTTTTTGGTTTTGTTTTGTTTGGGTTTTTTTTGTTTGTTTTTTTTTTTTTAAGCACCAGCTTTCTAAATACAGAAATGCTTTGAACATATGAGTTGGGTGCCACTAAGTTTTACACCACTAAATCAGTTTCAATGAATGATTTGGAAGGAAGTAAAAACCACAACCTTCATCCCCAGGAGTGTGGTCCTCCAGTGGCAAGGGATAATCTGGGGGGAAAGGCGTGCTGGAGGACAGGAGGAAGATCAGGCTGTCTTGATTTCTAGGGATTAGTTGCAGTAAATTCCCCATACTCTGATTTTTAACCCTAATATAAACTACCTTGTGAGCTACTCGTCTATTAAATGTGATCTATAGTAACTATATTCTTACTACATAATAAATCCAAGTTCATAAATTCACGTAGACATCACAGCACCACAAAATTTGAACATGTGTTTTCTTCTGCAAGATTTCCAGAAAAAATGCTTTTGGTTTTTCATTCAGCTATAGACAGTCACAGTGTTTGAGTCACTGTGGTTTAATGAGAAGCCACTTCTCAGCAGTGGAGTTTAAGCTTTCATGGGGCAGGAAGACAACTCTCATTTGAGCCAGTCAGAGCAGTCCCACAGTCACATCAAGCCATCCAAAACATAAGGCCTTCAAATAAACTTTGGGGTAAGCCTTTCAGCTACTGGAACTAATGCAAGAATTGAAGGACTTTCTATCAGGCATCAAACCCCATGGTCCTCAACTTGCTATGGACATGAACAAAAAGGGCTCTTTCCAACTCCAAACACAGCAATAGAAGGATGCAGATTGGTGAGTGGAGGGAAGCAACAGGAGATTCATATCATGAAACAGCAGCTAACAGAAGTTAGCCATCTAGTCTCAGTTAACTGTCCAGGCACAACTGTTTGCTTGGCTGTACTGTGAACTGGAACGGGGAAGTAATCCAGCTTCTCCAGGTCTGGTCCTCTGAAAGCTCCCAGAACCACTGCAACATCACAACTACCCAGGCTGCTGCCTTATCCCAGCTGAGGAGGTGTTGTGCTAAGGTATGAGGCAGGAAAAAAAACCACATTTCAAGCTGATCCTGTTGGTGAAAACTGTGTACTGAAACAAGTGTCGCAGAGTCTTCGCCTCTGACAAGAAGAGTCCTGGCTCACCAATAGACATGGCTAATGGTGGAACACTACAGTGTCCATCCAGGGCTACTTGTGCATGTTTTCCAGGAGCCTTTCAGCTCTTGAGCCAGCAGTTGTTCCATCTTTGAGATAGCTTATGCATCATTAATGACACATGCACCTGAAACTAGGAACTTTTGCCAGAGATGAATAAGTGGAGTTATGATAAGATTTATATTCGTGCAGATAACAAGAATATCCAGAGCTATAAAAATTGTTAACCGATACCTCCTGGTTGTTTAACCTCATTCTTCAAAGTTTAAGCCAAAATCTAAACATTACAGATATAAAACAGACCTAGTGGAGTAGGAGAGGGGAGAAAACGAGAAACATTATCCCTTACCTCCCAACTATGACAATCTTAAACTTTTCAATAGACAGCCATTTCCACACCTTGGTGGAGATTTGGAACCAGATGCCAAATGGATCCTTGTACAGTTCCAGGATGGCAGCTCTTGTATCATCTTCTTGCTTTCTATTGACTATATGGATTTCTGCTGGAATGAAGATCACATAATTAGTGCCATACTAGTGGAAAAGGGATTCATCATGATCATTCCTGAACGCGACAGGGTCTTCAGAAAGTTTCTGAAAGAAAACAGGAAGCTGCCAGAAAGAAGTGAACATCTCTGGTCCAACAGTTGGCCCTTTTGTTTGAAACCAAGAAAAGCACCATTCAGGACTCTAATTGATTAAAACTGAGTGCAATTGCCAGAGCACCAATAATTGCTGGAAGAGGGCAACGGTCACCCTAACGCGTTGTCACTTCAGAGGAAATTGAACACTAACAACCAATCAAGCAGCATTAGTTAAAAGTAACCTTTTAATGACCTCTGATTTCTCCTTGAGGAAATATTTCCTACAGATTTTGTATTACATTTTCCAGTCCTAGTGCATGTGTCTGTCAGTACCTTATTTATTTCAAATTTTAAAATATGTAGAAGTCTTCACTGCTCCATTCTGGCTGCACACTCTAAATACTTCCTGTCATGATTTTCAGATGAACCCCAGAAATTCTGCAGCTCAACTAAATTTGTCTCATCCTTGCTCCTTGTTTACAATAAAACTTCTTCTTTTGCTTACTTTTCTACAGCTGCTGTTACTTTTACTTGTCTTGTTTTGCTTGATTACTTACCCTTGATTAACTCAGACTCCCATTGCCTTAGCTCTACTTTTTCACTTACTCACCTATGTGTAACATACACTTCTTTCTTTTCCACAATGTTATGTTCAGCATTGCAAGAATGCTTCTGATAGTCCCATAAACTTTATGTTTTCCTTACAGCCTGAAGGTTGGATTAACATGTAAACCCTGGAATCACCGCTCCTATTTACACACAGGGGGAAAAAAAAAGGTATTGCACTTGAGGCTTTTTCAGTAATGCTATGAAATTTAACACAGCTTCAGAAAACCCGGTGCAAATAAAATGCACTCAAAAATATTTTGTTGAAAAAGTTTACTATTTTAAAAAGTTTACTCCCTTAAACCTTCTATGGAAGCATATTTACACTTCAGGTCATCTCAATTTGTGTTTTTTAAAGGAATTCTTTTCTCCATTGTGATAGAACCTCCGACAGTTTGATACTAGCTCTATTTTATTTTGCTTTGGTGACACATTTCTTAAGTTTTATTATTCTGCTAACACTAATTATGCATATTAAAATACCTTTTAAAAAACTTCAGATCTGTATTACAAAGAGGAATGAAACCAAGAATACATATGCCTCGAACATCCAACAACTCTCTATGCTTGTATTTTTCTACTTCAGACTGTGCCTTGGCCTTAGATTTATTCTGTCACTTACAGTGTTATGTAAAAACATAATGAAAACATTTAAAGCCCTTTTATATGTTGACAAATCACCAAAGACCTCTAGAAGACTTTTTAAATATTAGAGTATTAATAATTAAATATTAAACAAAATATTACTTAAAATAACAGTTAAAATATCAATCAATAACCCTTCTCTTTAAAAGTGAGAAGTGGTGTTCTGAGTAGCAATCCTGCTCTGTCAAGACAAAATAAAAACTCCTTAATGAAGAATACAGTAATTAAACAGAAATGCCTGGAAACCAGGAAAAGTTTGTGAGGAAGGAAAAAAATTTATGTGCAGAGAATCAAATGATCAAATAAGAGAGGCTTCCACCATGAGTAGGAGAGTACTTTACTGCTGCCCTTCCTAATATGAAGATCAGCTCTCAAAGCAGAGGTGACTTTGGAACAAGAATAGGCAAGAGAGGCTTCACCTCCAAGCAGGAAGGAGAAGAAACATGAAATAGTAAATAGATTGAAGGCAGCTGGCACCAGAAGAGACTGGATGAGAGACCTCTCAGAGCTTTGTGAGAGAAGACCTTGAGTGATCAATGAAAAAGTGTGGACGACAGCTCTGTATTTGGGGGGTTGTATACTTGTCTTGGGGTAGGCAAACTCACCCAGATCATCATCTTGCCCTGAACATCCAGCACAGTGGACAACATGGCTGTGTCCCAGCCTGATCAGGTAAGTTATTTCAACACTACCAGACCGAAATAAAAGACAAAGGTCTCTGGGAAATATGAAGGAAAGAAACACCTGAAAGGGGATTTTTGCTGAGTTGGCATTCAAGCACCTCTCCACCTACAACTAGGAGAGGGAATATAATTTTTGACCCGGAAAATAGGCTTTCACTATGGACCCTGCTGACACCAGTGCATGTGTGCAGGAATGCTTGTCTACACCAAAGCTTTGCCTGTGCTTTGCCTCAGTTTCTCTGTGTGCAGAGAAGAAAAGATAGCGAATGTGGTGGTCTTTTGCTGGAAGGATTTTAAAAAATGCAAATTTTTGCCCTTAATTCCTTGTTCAAAATTGACCAGAAAACCTTGTAGGTTCTCTCCTTTCCTCTCTATCTTAAAGTAGGGCTGGACACTTGTACCTATCTTTCTCTCAGCAGTATCAAAGTGGTACATTCCCCACCTTCAGGACTCCATGTTTAAGCTCTTTTTGTTGGTTCAGGTAGATGATGCATTTGGGATTAATTTGTACGGTTCAAAAGCTTTCAGATAACACATCTGTTTTGTTAGAGTAGAGCACACCATCCTAAGTGTTGGGGAAGGAAGGGAATATTGGGCTGTTGCAGACTCTCTCAATGTAAAGGGAAAGCAGTCATTCCTCTGGGTTCAGAGGGTCTGAACTTTGTTCATTCTCTCCTGCCTGCAAATAGGGAATGGGGAAACAAACACCTACAAGATAAAAGCAAAACCTAAACCTAGAGAAACAAACAGTGTTGATCTAACTCTGGATTAGACCCATGCAATACACACTGGAGTCTACCATCAGCTACTCCTGTTCAGACTACAGCAGAGGAAGGGACCCATCACGTTGAGAACAACCTTTTCAGCAGAGACCCTAAAAATAAGGCATGAAATCAAACACAAGGAAGGGTATGGGATAACAAGACAATGTTATTTTACCATGAGAAGAGCAAGAATCTTTACATGAGGAGGTGTACTGGAGAATGTCAGGTATGTACATAAAATAAAAAGGTGTTGCAACAAACTCAGAATATTTTTCTAATCTTCACTGAGAAATCAGTATGAAAAATGCATCATTGCAAAGTCAGTTGGCTCTGTTCTTTCTGTTGCCCAATCTATTTGACCTAGACCATGATAAAGGGAAAGGTAAAAGAGATACTGGTTTCTGATGGACTTTCCCTTGAGAACTTGTTGCCAGAGGGGGAAGGTGTGACTCAGCAGAGGGTTTGCAGAGCTCTGCAGCTGGATGTTTGTGAGGTGTACACAGGGGACACAGACATCTAAGTTCTCCTTCTGCATCTTTCTCTCTGCCTTCGTTCTCTTCCTCATCCATTGCTTTGCAGACCCAGTCTGTTGGCTTTGGCCCCATTTAATCAAAGCCTCTCTAATGAACTGGCTTATCATAAACCTGGTTTTTCTTCTCCATCTTCTACAAGCATCACATTGGTGCCACTGAGTCTAGATACCTAACCAAACAAAAAAACGGACCAAGGGATGTCTTGAGAACTTGAAGATGAGATTTGAGCAATGAACTCCCTCTACTTGTTCTGCAGACTGAACTCCATGTCGTTATACAACACAATGCTTCAGCCTCTCTTCTTCTCTGTGACTCATATGTCAGATCCTGATTTGCCAGGGGACAAATAGGAAAGATGCTCTAGCACTGGGCTGCAGTTGGGCATGTCCCTGTTCCTCAGGCCCAGTCCTCACAGCCACACTCCTTGGCTGGGCCCAGCTCCAGACTCCTTACTGAGGCACACATAAGAAGTGCAGTCTACTTTGGGACTTCAATTATATGCCAGGACTGGGTAAATTTGAAAAGTCAGAGGTCAGAACGAGCATGATGGACAGTAGGTAGAACCTTACATAAACATCGTCTGACAGAGAACAGAAGGGTGTCTTCTGCTTTCAAAAAAAGCAGCTGAAATCAAGCCAAGAATTTTTCTGCAACTATCATAACTCAGCCACGCTGCACAGAAACATTGACATAAACATTATACAGTATAAAAATGATAGAAGCACAGCAGTTGGGCTTAAAATTGCACTAGGAATTGCAATTTCACATTTCTGAGCTATGTGTGTGCTGCAGCTCACAGACACAATGCATTAATAGTGACTTCCCATAGACAGGGCTGTTAGAAAAAGTTCAGCGAATGGTAACACATACTAGCCCTCTGTCCAAGAGTGAGATCTTGGAGAAGTCTGTGCTTCATACTGGCTTTATGGAGAACTTTTCTTTTGGTGGACAGCAGGCAGCTCCCAGCCCTTTCAGCTGGTTGTTCTGACAGAAGTTTGTATTTTCATATGTGATGCAGAATCATTGTACCTTAAGTCCTTACACTGCCTGCTGTCTTAAAGACCTGCTGTTTGTCTACTAGTGTGGATGTATTTCAATGGCAAGGGAATAGATCCCAACACAAAGCAGGCAAAATTCTCCACTGCTCTGTGCTTTCCTGTAAGCAGCTGCATTCCTGCAAGGTGGGTATGGAAGGCTGCCAATTCCTAGTGGCTGTCTTTCACACCCTTATTATATGGGTTATTACAGTAGTTACAAGGCAATGAAGGTATCAGGCATATATATCAGCTTAGGGCTGTATGCATACTTCAAGAACCAGCTTAACAATAGCTTGTGCTTATGCATTTGATTAAGAATTCAAGTGTCCGCATTGAAGGAAAAGGAAATGCAGAACAGGCACAAGCATTTGCTGTTACAAGTCACTGGGATTCTGCTCTCCATGGCAGTGGCTAGGTCAATTTACACAGGCAACCTGGCTCCTGGAGCTGGTGGCTAGAGGAATAGTATGACATAGTTATATTGATGTTATCCCTCCAACAATATTTGAGACAAAAGACAAAAGGGCAGAAAGTCTTTAAGAAGCTGCTTTATCAGCATGGTATCGGACTATTGCAATCTACAACTGGGGTACCAGAATATGCTTGGTAAGCATATTTTTGCCTTTCTAGGGTGGTCAAAGATCATTTGCTCCTTGCAGTAACTTACCAAAAGGAATGTAGAGGCACAGAATACTAAATTATCAGTATAGTACAAAGTTATGTATTATTTACAAGCACAGTGTGAGCTGTCAGGTCAGTTAAATCAATTATTCACCATTTGTTCAATTTAGCTTTGTATAAATCTTCATTTTCTCACTCAGCAAATTCCAAATTTACTACAAAGCTTTATGCCTTGTCTGTAATAAGAACAAACTTTAAAGTATAAAAAGGCAGACAGCTTACTAAATTTATAAGCAATTGCTTGAAAAAAAAAAAATCAATGTCTACACTTTATTTTATCTGGAGTATGATTTTTGTACATAAATCATACATGATATATATAAATTTACATTTTGAGGTAGAAGGATTCAGGTCCATCCATTTCTTGTCTGTTACACACAGCAAGTGATGAAGACATTCCTGTAAGGACTGACTGACTGATTAGACTCAAGCAGTTTTAAGGCTAGAAAGGACCATTACATACTGTGGCACCTTGGATCATACAACATAAACTTCACACAGGAATGACTATAACTAGCTGGTGTCTTCTGATTGAACTAGAATGTACCAGAAAACTTGTTGCTTCGCATTGTTGGAAATATGTATATAGACTAAGGTAAAATAGCAAAATGTGGTTATTTGTGTAACCAGGGAGACAGCAGCGAGGTTAGATCTAAAGTCTGATCTGCTCCATGATGTACATTGGGAATGTATTGCTAGGAGAAGTTATTTGCATTAGAGATATGTGTGCTGTACTGTTCAAAGAGAGTGGAAACAAGACTGTCTACCTTATAGACCTCAATTTTGCCCAAGAAAAAACAATCAACTGAGAGGATAATTCAAGCCCTCCCTTTTCCATGCCTGACTTATCCTGAGAAGACCTTGGCTATGTCAATGGATGGAGAAAAAGGAAAATACTAAAGCAGGTAAACTACTGATTAGTTGAATAATTGGTTAAATATTATCATTCTTTGGCTGAGCAATGGGAGGTGGCCATATATGCATTTAGTGTGGCTCACTTGTGAAGCAAAGTGAGTTGGGTCAAACCATTCTGAAATATCATCTAAAAATTGTACATTTCTTTGGTTTTAAATCTAGGGTATTTGTAAGGAAAAAAAAAACCATTGGACATCCCAATAAAATATCAAAACCCCTCCTTAGAAAAACTATGTTCATGTAATCATTAATTATTGAAAAGCTCATAATTTTAGTTAATTACTGAAGACACTTGCTCCAGAGAGTGCCCTGCAAGATATTTTAGACCATGGAAAACAGCATGTCAAAATATGTTGCAAGTCTGACATTTTTTTCCTGTCTATCCATGCAAGAATGTAATCGAAGAAAAAACTAAATTAAACATTTATGACAGAAACTGTTTGAAAGCTGACATAGGAACTAACACTGTCAACTTTCCAGTCTGGTACCTTGCAGACAAGCTTTGCCCCTGACTAGTCTGCCTATGCTTCTTGGCTACTTAAAAAGTACTTTTATTGAGAGAACACTCCTTGTTCCTTAGTTAGGAATTGATTCTTTCCCTGCCAATTCTAAAAATGATGATTTTTTTTTAATGGCAAATTCTGCCCAGCTAAATGTTGAAGCATGTACACAGTGATGTGTAGTCAAAGGAAAAACTGGCCTATAGCCTCAAAGCTGAGAGACTATCAGTCCTTCAAAATCCTCTTAAAAATTAGGGCATCGTAAAATCAGAGAATGGTTTGGCTTGGAAGGGACCTTTAAAGGTCATCTAGTCCAACCACCCTACTATGGGCAGGGACACTTTCCACTAGACCAGGCTTCTCAAAGTCCCATCCAACCTGGCCATGATCACTTCCTGAAATAGGCCATCTACATTTTCTTTGGGCAATCTGTTCCAGTCTTTCAACACCCTCGTACTAAAAACTTTCTTTCTCATATCTAAACTAAATAAATACTTTTTCAGTTTAAAACAATTTTCTGTTGTGCTATCACAACAGGCCCTGCTAAAAAGTCCATCCTCATTTTTCTTATAACCCTCTTTTAAGTATTGAAAGGCCACAATAAGGTCTTCTCTTCTCCAGGCTGAACAACCCAAACTCTCTCTTAGGACAGCTGTTCTAGTCTTCTCACCACTTTTGTGGCCCGCCCCTGGACGCCCTCAATTTCTTACTTGTATTAAGGACTCAGGAGTTGGACACAGTACTCCAGGTGAGGTCTCACCGGAGCAGAGGACAGGGGAGAATCACCTCCCTTGTTCTGCTGTCCACACTTTTTTGATGCAGCCCAGGATAAGATTTGCCTTCCGGGCTGTGAACACACATTACTGGCTCATGCCCAGCTTTTCTTCTATAGTCATCCCCAAGTGCGTCTTCACAGGGCTGCTCTCAATCCTTCATCCTCCAGCCTGTACTGACAACAGGGGTTGATTCAACCCATGTGCAGGACCTGGCACCTGGCCTTGTTGAACTTCATGAGGTTCCCATGGTCCCATTTGTCCAAGGTCAATCTTGTCCAGGTCCCTCTTGATGGCATCCCACCTCTCAGGTGTGTTAACCACTTCATACTGCTTTATGTTATGGGCAAACTTGCTGAGGGTCAGTCTATTCCACAGTCTATGTCAATGATAAAGACATTGGTCTCATAGCACTGGCCCCAGTATGCATCCCTGATGATGATGGATCCACTCGGACAGTGACCATTGACCACTACCAGCTGGATGTGACTATCTAATCAATTTCTAAACCACTGAACACACAACCCACCAAATCTATATGTCTCCAATTTAGAGAGAAGAATATAGTGGGAGACCTTGACAAAGGCCTTACAGGTGTCCAGACAGAGGACATCTACATCTCTTCCTTTGTTCACTGATGTAGTCACTCCATCATAGAAGACCAGTAGGTTGGTCAGGCTGGCCTTGCCCTTGGTGAAGCTGTGCTGGTTGTCTCAAAGCACCTCCCCATTTTCCATGTCCCTTAGCATAACTTCTAGGAGAATCTCTTCCATGATCTTCCGAGGCACAGAGGTGAGGCTGACAGGTTGGTAGGTCTCAGAGTCATCCTTTCTCCCCTTTTTAAAAATGGGAATAATGTTGCCCTTTTTCCAGTCTCCAGTACTTCATCTGACTTCATATATCATGGAGAGGGGCTTGGCAACTACTCAGCCAATCCCACCAGGACCATGTGTCTCATCAGATCCCATAGATTTATGTATGTTCGGGTTCCTTAGGTGGTCACAAACCGGATCTTGTCTTATAGTGGGAGGAATTTTGCTCCCCCAGTCCATGCCTTGCAGTCCATCTATGTACCTGGCAGAGCACCTGGCTTGGAAGATCTACAGCCATCTTTCAGTAGTAGTTTCTATAGGAAAGTATTAATAGAAATACATATAGTCTGGCACTTGCTATTGAGCTACTTGGTGAAAGTCATAAGGACTGATTTTAACGCAGCTGTCTTGGATGCTTCTGGGTCTCAGTGGGAGAAAAGATTTCCAGCAAAATGCTTCCCAAAAATAACAGCATAGTCCTGGCTTCTGTTTCAGCCTGAGTTTCTGTGGGTTCAAACATCTGAAGCAATCCAGAAAAGAGGATTCATACCATGACCCAACACAAACAATGTCACCCTACACTGGTTCTTAAAATCCCTCTTTGCTAACAGGCAGCTTGGATTTGTTGAAAGTCACTGGGAGGGAGAGATGGAGAAAGAACAATTGTGTCAGTGCTCCCATTTAGAAGGCAGCTTGTGGTTTTCTGCAACTTTGTAACCTTGAAAAAAGTTAGTATAGAGATGAAAAAATAGTATTGACTACTTGGTCTCCGACCATTATGTGGTGTTGGAATTAAGACAGGTTTTCCAAAAAAAGGCTTGACAAGCAGACATTGAAGACTTTCAGTGATCTTCTCATCTTGTAAAGGAGACGAGTATCTCTGAGGAGTGATTTGACACAGAAATAATTATATATTTAAATTAAAAACCAGGGGTATAGAGCAATTGAAAGAAACAACAGCCTTGAAACCTGAATCATCAGGAGAAACAAACAAATCACTGCTGAACATCTACAGCACAGTGCAGAAAATGGACCACTGTCCAATGCATTACGTTCTACCCTGAGCCACAGAAAGCTTTTTATTATCTTGGTTAGTTTCTAGCTCTGAGTTCTCTACGGTCCCTACCAAGGCAAACGCACGTTGTGGAGGATGAAATATTTTTCCATGAGCCACCTATCGCCTCTCAAGAATCCTCTCAGGTAATCTGTAACTCATCCTTCAACTCATCCTGAATAGATAAGCCCTTATGCAAGATTATATTCACAGGAGTGTTTAACAACAGAAAATCAGCTGAAGATGCTATACAAAAGTAATACATTGATGATAATAGTTTCCAAATAAAACCATCCAGGACAAAAATAACTTCCTTTTTTTTTTTTTCGCCTAATATCAAATAAAAGAACAAGAATTGCACCAGCAGACTTTCACAACACATTCAAAATCCCAGAGAAACAATATATCACACACAAAGAGCTTCCTACCAGATTCACCCAGCCAATGAAATGCTGCACAACTTCTTCCAGGAAAATGGCTTGCATACTCTCAAGCTATATTCAGGAGTTTTACAGACTGTTCTGCATGATTCATTCAGTGCGTGGTAGATTAGATGTATTGAATTCACATGAGTTCAGGTTAAATAAATAAAATGAAACACAACAGCTGGGGCTACTCATCACTCAAGCACATGACACCTATTGCCAAACCCAAGAGACTGAGTAGGCTTGTAATTACTAAGTGGGTCAGTGGTGAAGTAAAAAGTGGGGAAGTTTTAACAGCTCCTTGGATTATCTGTGATCAGAACAAAATATCAGGCAGGTCTCTAGTAAATGGCAAATAGCAATGGCCCAGGAATCATTGCATAGCAGGGCAGCAATTCCTTTTGTAAAATGCCATTACATGGAAAAGGGTAATCTGAACAGTCTTGTCCCACACATTATAGTGAATTTAATGGCGCATGTTGCAAATGCCACATGTGCAGAAATCCAGCTGAGATTAGGGAGCACAGGTTTCTCTTCCAGTGTTTTCTCCCCAGATGGCTGTTCACAGTCCTGTGCTTGCTCTGTGTTTTGCCAGGACCAGGTAAAGGAGCAGGAGCAGAGAAAATGAAAAAAGAGGAGGTATGTGACTATAGAACAAGTGTGTAAAGGAAGAGCAAGGTCTTGAGATCAATGCATGCCAGACACTAGCAAGACCAATTTCACACTACAGGAAAGAAGGAGATGACAGGTCTGGGTAATTCAAGGATGTTTTATTCATGTTAGGTCAGTGTCCGCGACAGTGGTCTCAAGCCTATATACAGTGCAGGTTAGAAATATTAATGTATGTCAGGGGGAGTCAGGGGAAGTGTGTGACTAGTGCAGCATCTGGCTTGTTTGAACTTTTCTACCCTGCAAGACCAGGAACAGCTGGAGAGAGAAAGACAGTGGCCGTTGGCATGAGTCCACTGCAAGACTCAAACTCAGAATTTCCATTCCACAGCAAGACACCTTCACCACTCAGCACCCCACCCCTGGCGTGTGCATACTCATTCTTTGTTTTGATAAGCAATTCAATATGTACTTTAATGTATTATACCTGGGGGAATTTGACTCAGTACGCTGTGCTGAGGTTCCAAGAGGATGTAGTTATTTTTGACGCCACTAATTTGTTTTTTGTTTCTTTTCCAAATAGGACAGACAAAAAAGTAAAAAAGTTAGGACTGGATTTTTGCCTGGTTTCCATTCTAAATCACCATTTATCCTCTTGCTCAGCTGACACCAGTGGAAACAAGAAAAAAATCTTCCTCTTGCAAACTATCATAAAGGATGCAGATACACAGAAAACAAAAATAACTGAAGATATAGGAAACCACTACTCAGCTCTTGCTCTCATCCTTTTCAATACGTTCTGCAATGTTCCAGTATTTGACCTCTGGAATGGCAAGTTCCTGCCTTACAACCACCTAAGGATGCACATGCTTGGATTCCACCTAGGATCCAACTAACAGATTGCAGTACACACCCTCTGCTCAGCTGTTATCCACCTGGGAGCATCTAAAACTCTACATGTGACTCAATTTTGACCTAAGAAGTCACTGAAAAGCTGCTTCATACGTATGGAAACACATTTTTCTTTCAAGAGATAAGCAATGAGAAGTCATAAAATTTAAAGGCTTCAGACATTAGCAGATTCTTAATTAAATGAGTAGAGACTCATTCAGAAATCTGAACAGTGCCCAGAGTGAATAAGTGGCCACACATTCTTGTAAGACTTGCTCCTATGGGATGTTGAACTTGGGCATTGGTGAGTGTAACAGGGGAATTAAAGAAGTTGGGTGACAATGTCACTGTAAGCAATCTCTCTAATGTGCTGGGATTGAAACAGTATGGCATAATAGTTCAAGTCAGTAATCCATTGTTAATATTAGCAGTCATACAGAAACACTCAAGCCATTTTCTGCCCTCCCAGACTCTTTCTTTAAATGCTTCTTAACTTGCCTGCTGTTACAGTACAGGATGGAGGCAACTCTCAGCTCTAATTTCCAGTTATTCACCCCTTAAGAACACAATGCCAAAGATGGGAGACTTTAACAGGCTCTTTTAGACAAAACTTAAGAAATTTTGATGGCAAGGACACAGGGGGCTGCAGAGTCCAAATGTTACCTACTATAGCTTTCACAGAGAGGTATTTTTAATGCAGCCAACTCAGTTGGCTTGAGTGGGGCAGAGCCACAGAATAGAAAGGGTTCTCCTAATGCTGAGCCTGTCTCTTTATATGGCCATGCTGGGTCAGGGAAGAGGGAGAGGGAGCCTCCACAAATAGCAAATGTCTCACAGCTAAAAAATTGTGACAAGCCTTTCATTTGAAACAACTACAAGGAGGGTGCTGAGAAGACTGAAACTTTGAATATCCCTTGTTCAGCAAGCTGTCTCACTGCGCTGGGAACATGTCGGAGCTTGCAGTCCTGGAGCCCAACATGCTCCCTCTGTTCATTTGTTCACTGTTGCATGATTTTAGAACTGCTTTATGTAACAAACGCGCAGGCACCTTACCCTGCTGGGTGTGTGCAGAAGTAAGATTTTAGCTACCACTCCAAATTGTAGCTGGGATGGTTTACTTTAAAAAGCTGCAACATTTTCCTTTCAGCTCTCACTACCCCTCGAGACTACTTCTGGCATTTGGGGGGTAAAAGAAACTGCAGGGTGCCCAGAAGAAGCGTTTTTGAGTGCTGTTATATTTGTACGGGAGAAGAGTGTTTGAACCACACCCCGGAAGATTTTCACTAGAGCCAAGCACTGTCCTCAGATATGTCATATACAGGCAGCATTCAGCTCCCCTGCAGTACCTGCCAAGACTCAAGTGCCAAGTGAGAGATTCACACAGCCAGATCCTCCTTCTCCTCCAGATACTGCTGCCTCCTGGCACCTCTGCCTGTGCCTCCTGCATTTACAGCATAATCCCTGTTTTCCACTGCCTCTTTCCTGCTTCAGGACCTGGTCAGTCCTGTTTGTGGACTATCTGGTCTGCTCCATCTCAATAATGCCCTCAAGTGCATGTGCTGCAGGGATTTATTTCTTTTTCCCCACTCTGATTAGTCACTCACTCTTCAGTGAGTCTTGACAGCAGATAACACTGTTTTCTGCGTCAAAGATGAGGTCTGTATTTGGTTGCTGGTGATGACAAGTTTGTGTGATGGCTACAGGATGGCCTTTTGCATCTGTGCTGTTACTAATCTCGTTTCATTCAGGTTAATGTGTACAATTTTGTCACCTCCAGCTCCCCCAGCAGTAGGCACAAACCTTATGAGAGATGCTAAACTGTGCAAGGTCCTCAGAACTCTTTTAACTGAGCTTCACATCCCAAACTACTGTGCAGATTTAAGGCCAAAGGGGTGTCTCTGACCATCAGATATGACCTGAATGATGCAAGACATAGGAATTCATGTGGTCATTTCCTCATTCAGCACTGTCATGGATCATCTGTCTGTGCAAGAAGTGAACAGGGAACCATATAGGTCAGATGAATTGGCCATGGAGAGGTATCAACAGAGCAGGGAATAGTGTGATCCATTGCTCCAGATTCTGCCCTCTGAGTCTGCAGTTAATTAAGTTTAATGCCCTTGGATATAAGCAGCTGCTGTAAGACACATCCACCCAGCTCTCAGAGTACAGGGGGGAAATTTGGGATGGCTCCTGTGTGATCCTGATTTTGGCAGCCACTTCTGATAGACTGGAGAGGGGAGGCAGATGAGGAAGCAAGGGCAGGCTGGACTACTGCCCAGGGGCAAGGGAGCACATTCCTCCATGCTGTTATAAGCATAAACCGTAATTACAGGATAATTTGGATTGACTTTCAAACTTCACTAAAGACCCTTTCTGCAGCTTTGGCAGAGGAGACAGAAACAGCTCATAAAAAGATGGCTGTGGCAAGGGCATGGGTGAGGAAGAACATGCTGACCCTTTCAATGCCTGCCTAAAGGGCAGGGTCAGGGCAAGTATATCCAAGTTCTGTTGGCTGCTGCTCTCTCCCTGTAGCAAAACAGGTTTATTATTTGGTCTGGGATGACAGGTTGAGTTGTGGTCACTGGTAGGCAAAACGTGCCAGTGACAGCCAGGAGAAGGGATTGAGGTGTAGCAAATCTGACCCGGGGTAGGTCCAGCCTAGCACAGTGCTCCTGTTGCAGGGCCCAGTGACCCAGGACAGAGCTGATGTCGGGTATTTTGCCCCAGTTTGACCTGGAAAGCCTAGAGGCAGGCTGGAGGTGGAGGAAGCTGCAGCTGCAGCCCACAGTGCTCTGGCTAATCTCTTCTCAAAGCTGCTCTAAGATCTGGACAGCCCCAGGCTGCCTTGGAGCAAGGGGAAGAGGAAAGGTTATAGAAAGGCCTGTCTGTCATCTTTCTTCTCTCTTGCCCCAAGCATAAGATGCAGACTCAGCCCTGCTGGGTATCTACAAACAGGGCATGTTTCTTTAGGAGAAGCCCTGGCTCTCCGCCCCACAGTATCATGGCGTTGTTTAGGCTAGAAAAGGCCTCAGAGCACAGTTTTGAAGAAAAGACGTATTTTCTCTTGCCTGGGGAGTCGGTGTGTCAGGATCCCCCCGTCCAATGCCAGATCAGGGGCTGTGAGTGATGGAGAAGCGGCCAGAGGAGTTTCACGGCTGTGATTTGGGGATGCAACGTCCATAGACGTGCTACATGCGTCGGCTCTGTTGTTTCATGGCATTTCACACCGAATACTTGAAAAAGTAATAATAAATTAATACCCAGAGCCATTATCTTTCCGTTCTGCTTGTGAGGAGGGCTTTGGCAAAGGAAAGCCCTAACTTAGGGCTCCTCCCCGGGCTCCCCTCCTCCCGGCTGCGCGCAGGGCGGGCGCGGCGGTGCCTGGCGGGGTCACGCTGCCATCCAGCGGCAGCGCCGGGCCGGGCACGGCGGTCCCGCCGCCGCACCGCGCCTGGGGACCCCTCTGCCAGCCCCCGCCGCTCTGCCCGGGCGCCGGAGGATGCTGCGGGGCAGAGGGAGAAGCGGATCCGCTAGTGGAGGATGGAAGGGATGCGCCTCGTCCGCCCCCCGCAGCCCCCACAGCATCCCGGGCTGGGGCGTTGAGGCTTCACAGCACGGAAAGGGGAGCGCTGCTTTCCTGCTTTGGTCCCTTTTCAGTTTATTTTCCCTCCTCTTCCTCTCTTTGACAAGGATGGACAAAGACTTGATTTTTAAAGATTTTTGAGTGATGCCACCATGGCACACAACTTCATCTCTTCGTTTTGAAGCTGCTGATCCTCCCAAGTAAGTGAGAGTTTAGCAGCGGTAGAGGCGACACCCAAGGCAAGCTGATGCATTTAAATAAAATACTGGAGAAATCACAGCCTAGAACGTTCATCCACAACCATCCCCCCCTATTTATGTCTCTCATACAGAATGGCTTGGGCTGGAAGCGACCTTTAAAGATCACCCAGTCCACCCCTACTGCCATGGGCAGAGAGACATCTTTCACTAGATCAAGTTGCTCAGAGCCCTGCCCAACCTGACCCTGAATGTTTCCAGGCATGGGGCATCTACCACCTCTCTGGACAACTTGTGCCAGTGTCCTACCGCCCCCATTGTGAAAAACATCTTCCTTATAACTAATCTAAATTGTCCTTCCTTCAGTTTAAAACCATTGCTCCTTGTCCTATTGCAACAGGCTGTACTAAAAAGTTTGTCCCCATCTTTCTTTCTAAAGGTCAGAGTACAGGACAAGCCTGCTAGTACCTGACACCATGGCATTACATACAACCCAGCTGGTGGATACTAGAGCTGGTGATACCAACCCAGGTACTCCTGTCCCATCCTGCCTCACCACTTATTCCAACCATTTCTGCTTCCCTGTTGATTTGACCCCTGGGTCTGTCAATCTGTTTAAATTTAAACCAGGTTTCTTCCTGATTCCAAGTCACCAGGTAATTGCACTGCAAGAGATGCCAGTTTGACTGGAGAGACAATAGGATGTAGCAGGGCAGGAACCAAAGTGCACCCTGATTCACATGGTGTCTGCTATACTGACTTATGTGGGAGCTTGCAGTGAGGTACGGGATGGTGTCCTACAACAGGGCTCTTAAGTACAAGGATCTTCAATGTCAGATGTCCAGCAACAGCCCAGTACACCTTGAGCTATCTACAACTTCATGATCCAACCTGCTGTCCAATAGAGCACATCTTATACTTGCAGGTAAGGTGACACCTCACATCTTCCCAGCAAGGTAAGTGAGGCAATAGTCCAGTGGATCTTCATGCCCACTCAAGAGGCCTGACAATCCTGCATGACACAATGGATGTCAACTTTGCCTGGAACTGTACATATACTTGTGAACCCTGATTATGGATTGGCCAAAATCTTAAATAAAATGCAAAGCGTGGGCAACTGAGGTCAGGGATTTTCTACAGCTAAGGAATAAAGCAAAGGGGGTTTTGTTTGGGGTTTTTTTCCCCCATCTGTGAACTCTTAACAGTTTTAAGAGCAAGACTGAACCTGGAGAGTGACAAATCATACTGGCAAACTCCAGCTGATATGGTGGCAAATTCCAGCCTGCATATCTGTGTGTGTTTGTGTAGATCAGGGAGGAAAACAGTGGGCCTCAGTCAGACCAGGCACCTCACTAGGTAAGAAATCCAACACAACATGAAGGGAAGGAATCCTCCATTAGAAGGAATAAGAGGGAAGATGGGACAAAGATTTTTGAGGCCATCAGTAGTGATGTGGGGTCCACTGGTGTTTCATGGAGTGGAATTTGTTGGAGGTGAGCTCTTCTCATTCCAAATTCCCAATGGATATCTTGTAGAACTCCCCAGAGTAGAAAATTATACCTTATTTTTCAAACCGTTCATCAGGAGGGCACCTTGACTGCTGCATCTGAAACACTGAGTTGTGCAAACACTGGGTTTCTCAGCATTAAAGAACTCATTGAGCCTTTTAATGGTCTGAGGTGGTCTTTTTATTCTCCATTTTCCTTTGCTTGCCAGTGCCTAGTGATGAGGGGGCCTTGGGGTCTAGGACTGAGGACTCCCAGGCACTACAAAATGCAATACAAATTTATATGGGAGTTTTCAGTTAGGTTGAATTATGTTTTGTTTTTCAAAACTTCTGCCAATGTCTCTGGGAGTTGAAATGCAGTGTGGCCCATTGTCCTTTCTCACCTCCAAATGAACTGGGGAATATTGAGGCCACAGGAGGACCATGTTCACAATTAGACTCATCCTCCCTCAGCAATTCTCTTGCGTGCACGCTCCTCCCACTTTCAGAGAGAAAGTAGGGAACACCTTGAAGCAACCAGAGGTCTGGTGGGATCACTTCCCTTCACAGACAGTGTTGATGGGAATGAAGAAAACAAGGGTTTAAATGTCTCCTTACCATCCAGTCCCATCTGACCCTTGGGGATGACGGCACAGAAAGATATGGAAACCTTTAACACTCCTGAATGCAAAAGAAAGAGTGAGGGCTGTGGTTTTACAGCAGCAGACAGATGGGTGATGGTTGTCTTTTAATTTCTGTTCATTTTCCAATGCATGTATCTAAAAATCTGTGGATCCCAGTTCTGTGAGTTTTCTGTCTGAGAAAAAACATTGTCGCATCTGGGAAGAGTGGAACAGGACACCCTACACCACCTCAAAAGGGAAAAGGGAGTGGACTGTTTCACCACAAATTTTCTCCCCTACAACCAGTTTAACTGGGGTGCTGATGGGCTGGGTGATCAGAAGAGAAGTTAATTCTCTGGGTTTATTTCAAAAATCACCCCCCTTTGCTGTATCCTTCTCTATGCCTCCCTCCACCTCTACTGTGCATCTGAATCTGTTCACAAGCCCTTTACACCCCACTTAATCCCCTCTCTTCTTCTCATGGTAAAATCAGTCCTCCACACTAGGCTTCAGCTGTTTTTTTGGAGCTTGTCTGTTCACATCACTAATCAAGGGATGAAGTAATGAAAATTACAAGCTGTGGAAATTTGATCTCTCTATTCTGTAATTACTGCTCTCTGAAATCTGAGAATATATATTTACTTTAATATTCTTGCAGAGGAGGGAAGTATCCCCAAGGCATAAAGGAAAGAGACAGAGAGCTAGGAAGAAGGAATAGCATGAAACCATTTGTACTTGATTTAATATTATATACAGTAGTGAGTGGATCTTGCCTTCAAGGCTGACACAAAATCACAGCATTGAACTCATCTCAGTATTTAGAAGCAGTTAACACCTCCTCTTTGCAACATACATTTATATGTAGACATTTGAAGGTGAGTTGTCATCTTCTGCTTTCCCAACACATAATTACCAATGTTTGCTGTTTCATGATGATAAATTGGCATTTTGCTTAATACCATAGACCCTGGAGTTTCGTGAACACAGTAAGAATCATAATTATCAGTCAAAAAATCAAATGAAAGAAACTCTTGAAATCATCATGAAAAGCTAGAAAATACGATTAGAGTAAACCCTAAAAAGCCAAAGTCTGAAGCGAACAAAAATATCTGCTAGAATTTGTTTTAAACTTGTCTAGAACTTCTAAAACTGCCGTGGTTTGGGGAGAGCAAATTGGCATATGCTACACTGTTATTGCTGTTGCAATAATTTCTAATTTGGTAGTTGCTATATAAAGCAAAGTTGATCTCTGCCACAAAAAGCTTACACTCTAACTTCTATGATTTTACTGTTCGGATAAAACCACGGAATAAACATTACAATCAAGTTGAACATCAAGCTGACCAGAATTAAAGGACTAAGGAAATTCTGGCCTTCACTAGTGAAAATCTTCAATACTTTTCTTCGTTGGTCCTCCAAAACCTGTGAAGGAAAATGTTCAACAACTGTATTTCCAGAACCTTGTGGTTTTCCTTTCTCATAACATTTTCCCACATATGTGTTCATTGTGTCCATTGTTTTCCTGGTTCCATTGTCCCTTGGATTTCTCTAATGAAGGAAAAATAATTTAAATGTTGCATAATAAAAATAGTACTGCTAATAACCATCTTGTTTGAACTATTTCAGAACTATCTGAATGACGAGACCTTCTTTTTTTTTTTTTTTCTGACCTGATCTAGTTCAAGAGTCATTGCCTTTGTCCACTGCATATATTTATGATAAATATAATATTCGCTGAAATATAAGTTGAGCAACAGTAAAAGCCTGCAGCTGATTTGCCTTCAGAAAGGCAGACAAATCAACCTCCCAAGATTTTTTTTTCTACTCCTTTTTTCCCCTCCAGGAAAAGTATGTCATGAAATAGTATATCATAGGGATTTCAGAACCATAGTTTTTGAACTCTCTTGTTCCTGGTAGCCTGGCATCACAAAGGCATGAAAACAGGAAACGTTCTAGAGCACTAAAATGTCTACTGAATACAAGTTTCTCATTATCACTGAGTAATGGTTGATGTATTTCAGGGACAAGCCCATTGCTTAAGCTATTCCATAATCCTCTTACCCTTATTCTTGGTGCATTACGAGGAGTAGGAACCTCAGTGGATGCCATGTGTCCCGTGCCACCTCCTCATAATTTCTGCAAGTGCTAGAAAGACTTCATGAAGTGTCTATGAAGAAAATGTTCTTCATGTTTTTCTTATTTTTCTCCACAGTTTATTAATGATATGAAGGTAGAATATGTTATCTATTTCCCACTATCCTTTCTCTCACTGTTCTCAGGACAACCATGGACCTAGCCAAGTAATTAATACATACAGCTGATTTAATTTCATGTCTGTTTACTGCCTACAACTTTACCCTTGTTAGCACTTGGCCATCCTTAGAGAATACAGCTTTTGTTACAGCTTTTTTTTTTCCTTTTTCTTTTTTAACTTTATGCAGCTATTAAGAAGAAAGATTTTCTAAATTATGAATAAGTTTTACAGACAAAAAGTTAAGCCTAAGCAATTTTTCAATCCAGCCTAAGTTAGGTCTAGCCCCTCAAATTGTTGCAGGGAATTTTGCCAATTAAAGTAGTAAACTCAAAATCTACAAAGAAGTAAACTTTCAAAAAATTTCATCATCTAGCTAACAAAGCTGTAAGAAATTTAGGATTTTCCAATATTCTTGCTTGCCTATTTTTGAAAATTACCTGGAATTTCCATGATGTTTTTATAGCCTTGTGCTAAAACACATTTCTTGTGCCTCTACCCACCTTCTTCCACCAGAGAACAAGAAGCAAATTATTTTAAATGTAATATGCTTCTTTCTGCTTGTGGAGGTATCTCTTTAGTTTAAATTACAAAATTCCATCATGCACTTTTGAATGAAGGCTAAAAGCCAGACATCTACTCTATCTCTGTCATCAGTGCAGAGAAAAGAGACACATCCAGAGAGAGGTTCTTGCCACCAGCAATAGCTCCCTACCTCCCAAGGCCGGCAGGGAGTCTAGGTGACAAAAAAACTAGATGTTGAACTTGCAGATGGTTTAAGAGTGTCTATGGCTCATACCTAAATCCAAGCTAGGCTATATCCACTTTCTCACATCCAGCTTTTTAACTGTTCCAATAATTGGTCCTGTTAGCATTAATACAAAAAACTATTTGTACCTGTATGCATCTAGGACTTTTCTTCAGCTGTGGACTGATGGAAATAAAACCATTTGTGAGATCTTTCCTGGAGTTTTCACTGGCTGCAGATGTGATGACGACAGTAAGTCAATGAAATCCAGAGCACCCCAAAGGCCTTAAGGATTTTGATTTCACTAATCCACGGTTAGAATGTCTAAAATAACACAGTGAAGAATAAGTTTGTTATTAACGGCTTAGTACATCCTCCTGCCACTCCAGCCATAACCCACATCCAAGATGAACCTGAGAGATACATGAGCCAAACAGCCATAGGTCACTTTTCCATCTCCTAGCTCGTCTTGTTTCTGGCAGAAATTAGTTGACAATGCAAGTTAAAACCAACATCACTGGAAGTTCCCTCCCTGCTTTGGGGAATTGGATAAGCTTCTTTTGCAGCTGCTTTGGTCCATCAGAGCAGAGCAGAACAATTAGGGTCTGTATCTGATATATGGATCCCTGGGTAAGGAAAGTCACAGTTAATAGAATCTTTTTTGCACATAAGACTCAATACTTTCTCCTGACCTTATTTATATTAGTCAAACAACCAATAGCACTTCTACCTTCAGTGAAGCTGCAACTGTTTTTAACCCATACATGTGATCTCAGAGTCATTGAAAGCAGATGTAAAGAACACCAAATAAATCCCTTTCCTGACTAACTAGAATTATTCTTTACTCTATATTCCAGTGCTCAGGATGAATACCTCTCCTCCACAACGATTCTGTGTAAATTAAAAGCTCAAGAGAAGTCATTCCAATCAATTGGATCAATGACACGGCAACTAAAACTACATTAAGTAGGGCCTTGATACAATAAACTATGACAAGTAGGAAAGGAGTTGTTTGATTTTATTGGGACATTGATTTGTGAACTAAAGTTTCCCTAAGTTATCTACTGTAATAGATTGCAACCACTACTTCAGAGACGTTGCGAAGCTTTTCTGGGTCAGTGATCTAAAAAAGCATTTTTAAACTGTAACCTTGAAAGAAAATCCTTTAGTCACGCAGCCCCATCAAAAAGGTGCACTTAGTGGACTACCTTTAGTTGTAATTGAATTTACACATGTTCCACTTGCAAAGTTCACTGCTCTTTCCTCACATTGAATATTGTATAATCATAGAATGGTTTGGGTTGGAAGGCACCTTGAAAATCCAAACCCCTTGCCATGGGCAAGGAACCTTTTACTAGACCATGTTGCTCAGAGCCCCATCCAGCCAGGTCTTGGAGACCTCCAGAGATGGGGAGTCCACAACTTTTTTGTGTAACCTCTTCCAGTGTGTCACCACCCTCACAGTAAGGAATTTCGTCCTAATATATAATCTAAACCTACCCTTATTCAGCTTATGGCAATCCCTCCTTGTCCTATCACTACATGCTCTTGTGGAAAGTCCCTCTCCACACTTCTTGTAGGTCTATTTATATTAATCCAGGTACTTGAAATTTCAATAAGGTCTCCCCAGAGCCCTCTCTTCTCCAGGCTGAAGAGGCCCAGCTCTCTCATCCTGTCTTCATAAGAGTGGCGCTCGAGTCCTGTGTTCAACTTACTGTCCCTCCCTCTGGACTTGTTCCAACCAATTCCATCCCTTTTTTGTGTTTGTGGTCCCAGAGCTGGAAGCAGTACACCAGGTGGGGTGTCACAAGAGCAGAATAGAGGGGGAGAATCGCCTCCCTCAACCTGCTGGCCACGGTTCTTTTGATGCTGCCCAAGATACAATATTGAATCATCTGAGCTTTTCTCCAACAAACACCTCCAAGTCTTTCTCCCCAGGCCTGCTCCCAATCCATTCTCCACCCAGTCTGGATTTGTGCTTAGGATTACCTTGACCCAAGTGCAGGACTTTGATTTGCTTGTTGAACTTTATGAGGTTTGCACAGGCCCACCTCTCCAGCCTGTACAGATTCCTCTGGA
Source organism: Grallaria varia (assembly GCA_013396735.1). Classification (NCBI taxonomy): domain Eukaryota; kingdom Metazoa; phylum Chordata; class Aves; order Passeriformes; family Formicariidae; genus Grallaria; species Grallaria varia. Next base: position 91,974 of record VWZG01002629.1, on the reverse strand, counting down.
TGGCATCCCTTCCCTATAGTGAATCAACCACACTACATAGATGGGTGTCATCAGCAAACTTGCTGAGGGTGCACTTGATCCCACTGTTCATGTGGCCAACAACATATTCTTCAAAAACTATCCAGTATTTTTTAGTTATTCTTCTCTATGAGATCTAATGCCCTAAAGCTGTCTGTCTAATCAAAACTAATTGTCAAGGCTCACACTATTTTAAGAAAATGTGAGGAACATCTACAAGATGATTCACTTCACCTGCCTCGTTCAAGATGGGCTGAATTGCTTTCCTGAAGTTGATTTCTATAAGAAGAGATAAGTATTACCTTGGAGTAAATGCCTGGTATTATATCTTCAGTTGCTTTTATCTCTTTATAATCCTCAGCGTTAACTCTGGCCAAGAGTCATTGTCCTGTTATTGCCCTCCAGTGTTAGGGTAATGTTTATCTAAACCATTGAGTTGCCTTCTAGCTTGGTCTCTCTCTTGTGCAATCAATGCAGTCAAAACAATACTTCCAACATACCTCAGAAAACCAGATTCCATAATATTTGATGAGTGACATACTATATTAATGATATTATTGTAGATCCATTTTCTTAGCTAGCAATTTCCTGCGCATAAAAAGGCATCTCACCCCCATGGCCAGGATGGATTTTTGCACACCATGGTGACCAGGACTTTGGCGCTGACTGAAGAGCAGTTCCTCAGATGATAAACTACAGCACCTTGATATGCACACAGTTCTTCTTAGATGTTAAGGCCAAATGAGTCCAGATGGAGTACCTATATTTTGACACTATGCGTGGAAGTCTGGAGTTACACTTGGCTTTCTTCCCCTTCACCAACAGCCACCAGACCCATCTCTGTCTTGTGGATGACGTAACATTCCAATAGTCCAAAACATGGACTTGTTAAAGAAATAACATTGTGTATATTTATTACTAGTGGACACCAGAGCAATGAAGAGGAAAGGAGTCAGTTAAATGCAAGAAGAATGATCACCCAGATGCTGCGCTGACATGGGTTCCAGGCAAGGAGTGAGAAGGCCTCTTAAAATAATTTCACCTTATGGGAATAGATGGACTTTAAAAAAAAAAAAATAAAAAAATTGGTTGTGTATGTTACACTGTGATCATTTTCAGAGCAGTTATTTTTCATCCTAAATTGTACAGGGCATTCAGAAGGTATAGAAGACTGACATGAAGGGAAAGTTGTCTTACAGATTGTTAGAAGTAGCACAAATATTTCCTACAGTTCAGCTAGGCCAGTTCACACCTTGTGATGTCATGATGATAAATCCTTACTTGTTTACATAAAATATGGAGGGTGACAGTATCCTCAGATCAATATCCATCTGTAGCTTGCTTCACTGGCTTTGCCAAGAAAAAGCAAAACCTTTCCAGCCCCTTGATTGTTCTATCAATTCCACGGGAAAAAGCAAATGGTTTCCAGTAAAGGACCCTGCAACACAACTAGAATCTAAACATCCAATAAATGACAACATCCCAGTATTTCCCAGGTAATCCAGCCATCTCTGTTGGAAATTATACATAAGATGCTAGGAAAGATAGTTTAACAAAGTAAGCTGAAGGAAAATAGGTGAATCTCTAGGCATAAAGATGATGGCACAGGGTTCATGACTGAATTCTGCTCCCATCTGTGATAACAGAAATAAAATGATCTAGGTGAATTCCAGCCAATTGCTACAAAATGTAATAAAGCACTGATCTGACTTATCTTACACTTTTATACACACAAGACTCAGAGTGCCCTGCAGGGTTCACTGTCAAACTGAGAGGATCTTGGTGTGAGCCTTATTCTCACGCCTCCAGTTGGAGGACAGTATTACAATTGTGCAGGCATATACATTGCAACTCTCTTTGAAGAAAGATGAGAGCAGAAAAAGACTTAATCTGGTGACGGGGGGAATTTAATCACAGTGCATCAAAATTACTTGTGCAAACGTCGGTTTTTTTACTCCACTTCTCTGTCTAAAATTCAGGTTAGAAACAGAAATGCAGCAACTGGTAGCACTCATAGAAAAAGAGCAGCTGGAAAAATCCATATCCATATAGATAGTACTGTCAAAAACAATATTACTTTATTGTTGCTATGGTATTACAGGAGTGCCCATATATTTCCTCTGAGATTTGTCTACAGCTGTGTTAGATGTTGTATAAATAGGATAAGGTAGTCCCTGCTGAAGTCAACAGAAAGATCCTTCAACAGAATTTAGATCAAGCCACAGATGTTCTGAAGCTCCCAAAAGGTAGCTATTCATAACTCCTTTCTGCCTCTTTAAATTCACATGGGGGGAACAGATAAACAGAAATATCAGTATGAGGTTCAGCACAATGCAAAAGATCTGTTAGAAAAGATGGTGGTGGAAGAAGAAGGATAAAGGCAGGTGTATCCTGAAAAGGGTGATATTAAGCCAGATGCTGCACTTCAGTTTTAATGTATTTAACAGCCTGCGGAGCATCCACTTAGCCAGCAAGGTCACTCCATCTTTGAACTTGTGTCAGCTCAGACTTGGGAGTATTGCTTGGTTAAATTTCCATGTTCTCTTGTACTAATAATGTAAACATTCTCCGCCCTCAAAACAGCCCCCAATGTTTGTCTTTATCATCTTCATATAAATGTCAAACGCTATTTGCTTACATTTGCATAAAGCCTCTCTGCTTGTCACTATGATTAAAGATCTGGTATCACAGCTGCACAGCGCAACCTGAGGGGGAAGAAAGAAGAGTCAGTCTCCTCCTCTCAGGCAGAAAATATTGGGGAATTGTTGGCACATTGGGTAGGTGCACTTGTTCTGGGGAAAGAAGGGAAAATGTGCTCATCAGAATCAGCAACAAAAACAAAGCAAGTGAAATGATAAACTACTCGTTACCTAAAGGTAGGAATCTGCACATCCTTTTCCTTTCTCTGCCATTGACTGATTTTGTAATTAGGCAGGTCACTTCATCCTCTTCCTCAGTGTTTCCCCTTCCACAATTTATTTCAATCTGTTTAGATCTTGATGTCTTCAAAGAAAGATTTCCCTCCTATTCTATTTTTATACTGCACCCATCACAAAGTGGCAGCAGCCATTGTTTCAGTGTCTATTTGCCGTAATCTAGAAGGTTATTAAGAAAAGGAAGTTAAAATGCTTGAGGGAATAGATCAGTAATTAGGAAGGATGTGAACACTTTGTATAAAGAACAGAATATAGATATTTCTGATCCCTTTGAATTTCTGGGTAAGGTCACTGAGTAGCAAAGGGAAGCTTATCCTTGAGCCTGTTATGTTCCCCTTGTGTCTGGGAGCACTCAGAGGGACAATACTTGCACAGACCAATAACAGCTGATCTGGCACCAGTCAACGTTGTGACAGTCTCCATCTTTTTGCTAATACCTTACATTTGTGTAGTGCTTCTTCTGAGTAAACTCAGACAGCTGGAGCTCAACTTGGGATGACTCCATCTGCCCCAGCCTTGAAGGCAAACAGGCTGTGCTGGTAATGGAGCACTGAGTTGGAGGTGGTGAGCTAATAGCAAGCTACTAACAGAGTGCAGTGATGACAGTCTGTGCTATAGCTGTTAGGCAATACAGCCACACATGTAGCTGATTCTGACCCTAAATAACATGCTGGTTTGATAGCTCAATGACAACTCTTGTTTTCTTTAGCAGTATTGACAATTATGTCTTGTCAAATAATTATAGACCAGTATTCTTGAACACGGATGTTAAAAATTCTAGCTAATGCAAATGCCTGAGCATAAATTCAGGTACATAATTTCAAGTACACTGGATTAAGAAAATGTCTAGTTATGTATGTATTTATTATCATTTTAGTAGAGTTGATGCTTTAACATGATGCTGACACTCTCCCTGTAGCATTCAATACAACTTTGGAAAATGTTCTTTTCTCAGCTGCAAACTCAACCATTCCATGACACTGAAAGTCTATATACTGTTGACTAATAATAGTGGCAAGAAGTAGCTCCCTTTTTATTTTATTCCATATACTGTTTGAATATATGTCAGTATGCTATCTCCCTTTCTCCAAGGGTCTGTATGTGCTCTTTCAAAGCTTATAGAAAGATGTTGGATTATGTCTTTTGTGAATCTGTCTCTCCATTCCCATGTGTGGATTGCTTTCCATTCCTGTGGTAATTTCTGAAACCTACCTCTGCTTCTCTCCAGCTCCATCTTTCACCATGTCTCGCTACTGCTGAATGCAGACTTCCACGTGAGGAAGTAATATTTTCTCTAATATTTTCTGCTCTCTTCCATGCTCTTGCTTTCTACTGGGTTGGCCTTCAGCTACCAACCTGAGGAGGGAAGGCAATACACCAGCAAGCCAAGGCTGCATTCTTCCACTTAATGGATTCTGGTCATGCACTTGCAGAATCCTCAAAGTGGCTCTGTGTGCTGCTTTTGGTGGGGATAGAGTTAATTTTCTGCATAGTATCTGGCATGGGGATGTGTTTTGGATTTGTGATGGAAATAGGGTTGATAGCACAGTGATATTTTATTTGCTACTGAGCGGTGCTTACACAATCAGGCCTTTTCTGCTCCTCACCCCACCCCACCAGCAAGGAGACATGGGGGAAGCAAGGAGCTGGGAGGGACAGCTGGCCCAAACCAACCCAAGGGACACCCCATAGCGTATGGCATCGTGATCAGCATATAAAACTGGGGAAGAAGGAGGAAAGTGGGTTTGTCTTCCCAAGACGTGGTTACGTGTGATGGAGCCCTGCTTTCCTGGGCATGGCTGAACACTTGCCTGCCCATTGCAAGGGGTGAGTCAATTCCTTCTTTTGTGCATGCTGCTTTTGCTTCACCTGTTAAACTGCCTTTATCTCAAACCGTGATTTTTCTCACCTTTCCAATTCTCTATCCCATCCCACTGAGGGGGAAGTGAGCGAGCAGCTGTCTGGGGCTGAGTTGCCAACTGGGCTTAAACCATGACACTGTCTTCTGGTTTATCTATGGGACTTTAAAGAACTGGAAGTCAACCATGATGCCCTTTCAAAGCAGTCGAACTACCAAACACAGTAAAAACTTTGCTTGTTACTTCCTGGGGAAGCTCAAGTGACTTCAGGGAGGAGCTGTGTGTATATTTTCTGACTTTCATGTATTAGGCCTGATTTGCAAAATGTTATTCATGTTACTCCGTTAGCTCTTTATATCTTGTACATCTTCCTCCTGGCCACCAACTGCTCTCTGATAGTTGCTCCAGATCTGTGCACTGCTAAAGGTAACTGCACTGCTAGAGAAAATGTGCCAGGAGTGTGCTTCTGGGGAACTCCTTTAGAGAAAATTAAGGTCCTCCATGGCAGACTATCAGTTCTTGCCAGAGTTTAAATCTGTGATTGAACACAAATCTGACAGTGTTGTGGACACTGTGGAACTGTGGCTGCCACCTACCAATCATCTCATGGTACCAATTCAGTCTCCATGATAACTGATGGGAGCTTTATCCACCTAAAACCAGCTCTCTGGTCTAGGCTGACCTCTTTATGTTCTTTTGACAGTCAGCAGAAAGCTTGCAGTGGTTTATTCAGCTTTTTCACCTTTAACATCAAAATTAGATGTACATATAACTAAATACTTCAGGGTCTCTGTGTTGTTGAGTTCAGCTGACACATAAGAGGCCTCATGCCAACTCTCACAAGTCCAGAACAAAGTAGCTGCATAAACCCCACGTCGAGGACCAGTGTGGAGATTCGAGTCCCAGCACCTGGGTACATGACTTGGCTTTCCTACATGAACTCACGTTGATGGTGCCCTGGAGTCCAGAAGGACCTTGGATGTATTGTAGCTGGGCAGCTTGACTGCCTCTTGAAGTACTACCAGAGAAGAAGTGCTCCTCACTCTAGTTTTTATGGCACAGGTTTTTTTAAGACAACAGATCCCTGTAGCCTTCACACTAGCAGTTATTTTGGAGGTGACATATTATTCATGCTTCCTGTTGAAGCTGGCCCACTGCATGGAAGAGAATTCAAGACTCTTGGGTGAGGTAAAGGAAGGAGAAATAAGCCTGGCTTCACAGCCTTATGAGATCACTCACTTGGCAGAGGAACCCTGAGTTCCAGTCTTTTCTTTTAGGGATTATCCATACTTTTTTTGTCAGTGGACAAAATGCATAGGCAAACACATGGAACAAGCTCTACAGTCCAGAAGTCACTACTTCTAGACTATTCTGAACTCCTTCTTCACTATGCATTAACCACCTTGCCAAGCACTGCAACGTACAAGTCTCTTCTAGGGTCTATTCGGCACTTTACATTATATAAGAAGCCTTTTAATTAGTGGATAAACAGAACCAGCTTGAACAGAAGGACCCACCCTATCAGCCACATGATAGAAGAGTATTTGGTTCCTGGGCAACTTCCCATGCCTGCTCTCACAGCATCCAGCCTGTGTGTGCCTCTTGCTGCCCTAAGTAAAGGCAGAGTTGTCCTCCTGTGAAGGATGTGTCTCTGACAAGTCAACAGGAGATGGTCCCCAGCACAATCAGCCTGACTGCTGGAACTGTCAGTCCAGCAAAAATCTAGCCCAATAAGGTCATTGTATCCTATTAGAAAAGAATTGCTGGCAGCTTTTCGTGGCTTGTGAATAATAATCGTTTGCTAATTGTCTGTCTCTTTGATGGAATGCTGGACTCTGCCAAGAGGCATTGCTCTAGGCACTGCTTTCTACTTATGAGAACTCAAGGCCAAAACTGCTCCTGATAGATTCCCAATGGAAACTCATTGGCTTTAATGAGATTGTGCTGTTTGTGAATCAAGAAAGAGTTTGGCATCAAGATCCTCATTGTATTGATTCATAAGCTAATAACTATAAGGGACCATTAAGACACTCTAGGCATTAACAGTTACTCAAGAAAGAAAATAAACTTCCTGGAAGTGATGATATTGATCCAAATAGACTTCGGAAAGATGTGCCAGTTAAAGAGACACAGGTTGGCATACAGGGCTTTCTGAGCCCCTGCTTGTAGAGGCTCTGAGCAAACAGATCAGCTTGCCCACCCACAGCAGTGGGGTGGTGGCAAACTGGTCTTTAGTGAGGGCTTATAGCACCAAGTCATAAGCTTGGAAAGCTTTCTTGCCCTGAGCTAGCACCAGGGCTCACCAGTTCAGGCTTACCTGCAATCACACAGGGTCTACCAGTTCTCAACATGCAAAATTACCTTTGCCTCACCACACTATACCTGTGCCTTAGCACCTCCACTCCAATTTGCCATGCACTGGTCCTTCTCTAAGATGCATTTCCATCTCCCAATTTTTCCTTTAAAAAGAGAAGCAGGACTTGTGAGAGTGTCTGTACATATGGCTTCACTTTTCTAGTCACTTATGGAACAGCTGAAGGCTGATAACTTCCCTTTTCACATCTTAATTTAGGTGAGAAGCTCTTTGCTAGAGACAGTGACCTTTACTTCTCTGGAAATGCTATTCACAATTATGCCGCTGTCTAAATAATGTCTGTGGTTATATTGGGGTGAACTAGGCACCTCGTAAATAATTCCACTAAAGTCCATTACTGGTGAAACAAAGAATAGAGAGAAACTTATTTATGGGAGAGATTTTCAATTTGAGACACTGCCTCATTTATTCTCCTTCTTTCACCTGTCCCACAGTAGAAGGAGAAATATGGCACTCAGAGAGGGAAAAAAGAAGAAAGCGAGCTTTCTGAAAATATGAGAGCTTCATCTTTACCCTTTTATTCAGGAACATACATTTGGAAATTGGAGTATTTTGGTGAATTAAGTTTGCCAAGTTTGTAAAAACCAATTTATTTAGAATAAGTTCATTTTGTGCATTTTATCAGATATACAACACCAAACTCAGAAGAACTTGCCTATTAGGGAAAAATTGCATCTAATGATAACCTCCAAAAGTGTGAAATGGTATTAATAAAGACAAATGAAGCTCAAGGACAACAAATTTACTTCCAAGCTAATGAAATGCTTCTTATGCACATTTTTTACAGGACTTAAAAAAAATCATTAAAAACTCAGGAATATATACTTTATTGTTGCTTTGAAACATGAGTCGTTAAAAGCAGGCACACTAGCTAAGAAAATGAGTAGTCTTTGAAGGTATCAAAAAGACTTATGCTATAGATACTTACCTGTAGCTATAGAACGTAATTTACTTCTTGCTTACCACCATTTTTCAGTAGTTTAATTTCAGCAGTTCCTTCACAAAACACAGCATAGATTTTGCTCAGCTCCATTTCAAATGCTTCAGGGAGTGAAATAATGTCCAGAGCTGTGTAGATTGTTCTGAATCTTCCTGTGAGTGATAGGAGTAGTTAGAAAGGACTGGTTTTAGTTTTTATCATTATCATATTGTTAAGGTAAGCATAGCTGTCGTTCAGCCCAGAATAACTGTCAATCAATTTGTTTAATTACTAATAGCTAAAGGTTGATACAACCTAAAGACTTGATGGACAAATACAAAGTTACAACAGCTGCTTTTTCTTTTTCTTTAGTTATGTCTCCCCTTTGGAGATCAGCTCTGTTTTTTCAGGATCAGAATCTCTGTCATGTCAGAATGTAATTGGTATCTACTAGTGATTATGGATTGTCTGGGGGAAAAAAAAGTCCAAACTCTATACAGTCACCTACAACCAATAATATAATTCTGCTTCACTGGGGAAAATAGATGACTTTGCATGGAATAGATCTGCAGCTGGAACACCACCACGAGCAGGACTCAGAAACCAAGATGGTTACAAGCTGTGCTTGACCTGTGAAAAGAGGCTTGCTCATCCTGGAGAAAAGGATGTATTGGGAGGATCTGATAGCAGCTTTCCAGTGCCTACAGGAAGATCATCGATAAGCACAGTTGCCTTTAGGAATTCTGCCAGCCTTGTGGAAAGGGCATCCAACAGCAGATCAGTAGGTCCAGGGTTCTTCCTATGAGTCCCCATGTCACTTATGGGGATTTCTGTGGAGGCTGAATTCAGGCATGGTGAAATTTTCAGTGATTTAAGAAAATTCTATTTGAGTATTCCATATAAGTTCCATGAGTATAAAGCTCTTCTTACACACTTGTATTTATTTTGACTCTTATCTGCCACATTTAGAAGAGAGAAAATACAGGGAAGTGTGAGAGTCCCAGAAACCATCTGAGTGTGGTGAACAAATGTGTCAGGGAACTGTGGAAGAACATCACACAGACTTTGACATCAGCTCTCCACATTCAAATAAGTTCAGGTCAATGGAATACCCAGAAATCTCCATCATTTTTCTGGAAATCTTCATCCACCTCTAGATTCATCAACTTCAGTCAGCAACCTTCAAAACTGCCTCAACATCTGGAGAAAACCCTGCCAAATGAAATAAACATCTAAAAGCTAGTTTGTCATTCTGGAATTGTTTCAAACAGTACTTCTTTGGGATTGAAATGTCAGACTAATTATCTTCCTTGAGTACTGCGTTCAGTTTGGGCCCCTGGCTTCAAAAAAGGACATTGTAGTGCTGAAACATGTCCAAAGAAGGGCAACAATGCTGGTGAAGGTTCTGGAGCACAAGTCTGATGAGGAGTAGCCGAGGGAGCTGGCGGTGCTTAGACTGGAGAATAGGAGGCTCAGGAGAGACCTTGTCACTCTCTACAACTCCCTGAAAGGAGTTTGTAGCCAGGTGGGGGTCAGTCTCTTCTGCCATTCTCAAGTGAAAGGATGAGGAGAAATGGCCTTAATTTGCATGAGGGAAAGTTAGGCATTTGAATAAATTGTGCAGGGCAGTGGAGTCACCTTCAAGAGGCATCTGGATGTGGCACTTGGGATTGGTTTAGGAGTGATTATGGTGGTGCTGGTTTGATAGTTGGATGAGATGATCTTGAAAGTCTCTTCCAACCTTGATGATTCTGGGATTCCTGAATGGTTGCTTCTAGATCCAGGAGACCTAAATGATTTTTATCCACTGTTGAAACTGGTGGTCATCCGGGTCTTTGTTATGGTGCTGACCACAGCCTTTGGAAAAGCACTGCTTCTCCAGAGATGCACTTCTGCTGCCATCCATTGATAACTGAAGGAAACCATTACTGATGAGTGTGCAGGACATGTAGCTGTATTGTTTTGGTTCTGTCTGATATAGAAGAATATTCTCCATGTACACAAGTTAGTTTACGATGTGGGCACAGTAGTGACTAGTTAGTGTTGAACTTAGAGAACAGCACTATGCTGTCTCCGAATTTGTAAAATAACCACTATTTGCTTCTAATATAGAGAGACTGATTATAACAATTGCTGGCACACTTATAGTTTCCTATACTTTGTAAAGAAAAGAACAAAATCAGAAGCAGCCAGGAGGAGAGAATCACATCTGGAGATACAGGCAAGGATTATTCCAGCACTTTCTTTCTTAAATAGCATTTAAAATGTCTCTCTCAAACAATTTCCTTATAAATGCACATACTCCAAAGGTCAAGCCAGAGCCATTGTGAAATAGGCTTTAAAAGAAGCATAAAACTCCTGTCTGACACAGAGTCAGTGGCAATTGAAAAAGCAAAGACTGGGAAGGTTAAAGGCTAATTACTAGAAGAAATCTGGCCTGCTGGCCTAAGGTCTTTTGAGTGGGAGCACAGTCAAATGGGAGTTGTGGGATTAATTGGGTGAAAGACATTGTCACCTTGACATTCATGAAAGTACTTGAGAAGAGCACTGTTTGCTGATATACTGCGGACAGTTCATTTGAACCACGGAGGTAAGATATCTCTTTTCCACGAAGACTTCACCTTTGCTTTTCAATTGGTGTCAAATACAAAAATTAAAATCTCCAGTGTGAGAAGCCATTGCACATATTTTCTGAAGTTTGTAAATGTCTCTTCCTGTTCTCACTGTAATAATGGAAAGTAAATGTATATCCCAAGGACAAAATTTTCAAACCCTTGGCTTAACAAAATGAAGAGTGTAAAACTTGTAAGCTATAAGTCCCTTTGGAGCTCTTTGTGCTGTGGGAACGTAATGAGTAGTTCTTTGCGCTGCTTATAAATAACTCCGACATCCACTGATCAGCAGCACGACCTCAAGCCAGGCAATTCAGTTCCCTACTTCACTTTACCCAATATATAATTGTGATACCATGCAATAGGTATCTTATCATCAGGGTTGACAGTTTGGCTACAGGGGAGTCAGGTACAGTCCTATGCATAATAAATACTGTTTGCTGCAAAGTGTCACTGCAGTCATATCAATGCACAGAATTGTGCTTTCCTTCAACTCCATTATTTAGTCATTATAATTCTTCTGCTCCATGGTATAAGATGTCTATTCATAAAAGTTTACACTTCAGGGTATTTTTACCCCTTCAGGGTACTTTTGAAGCACAGTATAGGAGATTCTTGGATGATTTTGTGAACTGGAAGTATAATTAACACAGCTGATCCTTATTAATGCTTCAGTTGACCTCAAGTCTTCTAGTAAAGTACAGTTAATACAGTACAGGTCTCTCCCATTGATACTTTTTTCATTTTTTCACCTCAGCATCACACTGTAGCAGAAAATAAAGGTGATTTCAAGCAAAACTCCCCAGCTCTCAAATTTGAATCCTGGCCAGTGTGCAAGTATCACTCCTGTGCAGATACATGATGAGCATGAGCGCCTGGTAAATCCTCAGCCAGGACAGCACAGATTCACTCTGGTTCAGCACTCTTCATACAGCTGCCGAGGACTGCACTGGGTTTCTGTGTGATACGATAATCCAGTGATTCCAGTGGAATCACCTTTCAAGGTGACACAAACTTTGCCCAACTGGAAATTCAGTTTGATCAAGCATTATGGAAGGATTGGTGGACACAATCTCCCCAAAACTGGACACAGCAATTCCCGGACTCCAAAACAGAAGAAATTATCCTCTGGTCTGATTTTCTAGTGCTTTAAAAGAGTTAATAATCCTCCAAATCCTTAACTGAGTTATGATTCTAGTGAAAAGGACTGGTCATTTTTATGAGAAATATAATTGCCTCACAGTGTTCACATCTGTTAAACCTGTGGTATGAAATATTCACTCTACTGAAGCTCATCAATGTTTCACTGCCAATGGGTGTGAGACCAGGATTTCAGACACAGAATATCAATGGCAAGTTATGTGGCTTGATAAGTGAGACATAGACAAAGACCCTTTACTTTGAGTTCAGATGGGAATGTGCACTGAATGTTGCATTTTAGTTAAAGAAGGTGGTTAACAGAGCTTTTTAAACAAGGTGACTTTCACCTTAACTGAAGAAGGGAAGAAGAAAACCCATAACCAAGTGAGAATCTTTCTGTCTCATCAAAATCTGCAGGAAGTGAGACATGCCCAGTTTCTGCTGCTCTCAGAGTGTTTTCACTGTTTTCCATATATAGGAAAACAGAAGTTTAAAATAGGAATGAATTCTCACATTATTAATTTAAATTGAAGCTTGAGATGGCAGTTCAAGTTCAAAGGAACATTTTGTTGGGCCAGAAATTCACCACTTTGAAAAGTCCTACTCAGTCCCAGCCTGCAGATCTAACTTACTATAACAGGCTGTCACAAGGTGACAAGAAAAACTGAGAGTGATCTTAGATGCACCAAAAGTCATGAATGCACAGAAGGCAGCATCAAAAATCAGGGATGGACAAAAGCCACATAAGCTAAAAGATAATGTTCATTATATCAACAAATGCATGCAAGCTGTGCCTAGGTATAGTTAGTTAGAAAGCAGATGCAAGTTTCTGCTATCAAACTTGAGGTGGAGTTTGGTCAAGGTATAAATGAAATCAGAGACAGCTGCTGGTGTGGGTACTACAGTGTTTAGAGCAGAAAGAAAAAGTTTATTAGATTCCCTGGATGTCCCTGTTTCAGAGCGGACTTGGGAGTCAAACACATGCAAACCTTCCGTCCTTGCTAAGAAACAGCCCCTTTCCATCCACATGGTGCTTTACCTCCATGACCCCTCCTGTCCCCACTGTCCAGGTGGGAGCAGCTGTGCCGGCGCTCCCTCGGCACAAGGGAAGCAGGGTTGGACCATGGGCTGGCGGTGCTCCCACAGCCATAGGCCTTAGTCTTGAACATGGTGTTGGATACCCACAATGTCAGCTAGCAGTGCTGGGAGGTCATGTTTAGGGAAAGAGAGGGCAAGTGCCATCTGTGTCTTAAGTGCTCAGGAATGGGGGGTGTTACAGAGCAACTATCAAAGCAAAAGCTGCCTGCACTAATGAGAAGCAGGAGCTGCCTGTGGTGGTCTGCAGGTTTCTGTTTGGTTTTCACTCCACATTCCTAACTTCAGTCCTCATCAAGTCAGTTTTGCCCTAGCCTCTTACATTATGAAAACTGATTTACATATCCAAACAAACGGCCCTCAAAGGGAATATTCAGGCTGACAAAACATAACTCATGCTCATCCTTTTTAGAGCTATCTTTGCATTAAAGAAAGATTAACAAACAAAACCAAGGGGATAAAGAAAGAAACGTCATGGAACCACTGGGAATTTTGAGAAACTATTCAACCATCCATGTACATTCATGAAGATGGGGTTGGGGCTAGAGAGATTTCCCAGTTGACACATTTCTCCACTTGTGAACATGCTGAAAGATCACTCATACGTTTTCAATGAAGTCACTGACAGTCAAGAATGCTGGAGGCAACAGCTGTTGGAGATTGATTTACCCCAAGGCTATTTAATTTCTCTGCCTCTCCTAAGGATGCTTACTAGGGGGAAGGTAAAGAAGCACAACTCAAAAATTGTATTGCTTTCAGCAGCTGTTGTTATTCCTGAAAGCCAAGAATGGGTCAAAAAAATGTGATGAAAGTCTTGGATTGTTATCAGCTATAGGGGTGGCCAGAGCTTACTGCTTCCTTTGGGGGTAGAGTTTCCTTTGTGGAATGAAATACAGTAAAATTACTAACTCCAAGAGGGCTTAGTTGCCCGGGAGTTACCGTGAAGTGTGCATATGCCTTGGAATTTCCAGAATTATAAGTATATTATGTCAGTGTGGAGCAATACAGGTTGTGAAAGGTGGCCCTTGTGTTCAGTAACAGGAGCTGGGACAATTGAGCAGCAAGAAAAGACAACATAAAACATTCATTAAAACGGTGGAAAAAAATTACTGAAAAGCAGAGTGCAGCTGCTGTATATGTCAGTTACTATTTCAAAATGGTCTCCATCTGTGAAATTCTGAGTTCTCATTAAATCACGTCATCCAACCATGCATTAGACCCCTACACTGTAAGACATTTGCCTATCTAGTTGAAAACACAACACATGCATCTCCATCAGAGCTTCTTTTTGTAACCATGCGTTTTCTGGAGTTTGCTAGCAAAAGTTTTGTGACAGGGACTGCATTTTCCGGGGAGAAGGCAATAGATGAACATCTTCGTGTCACCAGAGACTTCATTGCTGTGAACACATAGAATGCCTTGTGGCTTCTCAGAGTCCACCATCAGGCGTAAAACTTCTGTCTGTTGCCTCCAGCAGTGCAAGCTGTTCAACACAGTGCTCCATCGTGGGCACGAGCTGTCTACGGCCTGACACCCTTTCAAATCCTGCCAGTAGATCATTCAGGATGCATCTACATCAGGGCTTTAGTTTGGAACAAGAACACACTTTTTAAGCAGCTCTCACATTATCCCCACTTACGATGCTTTGGTTCCCATCCTGAATCTGTCTTGGAGATCATAAGACATATTCCTACCAGATAAAAATTAAGTGCAAAGTGTGCTTCAGGATCAGACTCTCCAGCACTGCTCTACAAAGGGTTCTGCAAGACCATATTAGAGCTAGTTCAGGTAGAATAACTCTGAAAAGTGAATAGTATGGACATTGGACCTTTAATACCAGCTTTTTCATTATGCAGGTTCACTCCTAGCAGTCCACAAATATTGCTGATACCCACATAGACATATAAATGCACAAGACAATTAACAGCCTTTTCATAAAAAAGTAAATATCAGGTAGTGGGAGAATGGATCTATGGATGTAAAAGTTGCTGTTATCCCAAAAATTATTATGATCAGAGAAAGATGAGTCCTTTTCATGCCATTGCAGTCTCATAACATTAGAAGAGTTCTCAGGAATAACACAAAAGGCAGCAAAGACAGAAGAATTCAAAAATGGTAACCTTTGGTTGTCATGGACCTAAAATTGCTTTAAACATTCTTCATCTATTGAAAAAAAAAAAGAAGAAGAAGAAGAAGAAGGATAAAGCTATAGAAAAGGTCACAATGCTGAAAACCAGGTAGTGTGCTCCTATGTCAGCAGTTAATTGTACTGTGTATTTAGCCACACCACCGTAGCACTGGACTATAAAGGAACTTCTTAGCACAGGGCCTTGGGACTACAACTTACTCCTGTGAATTTGATACATAACTGAAGTTTATACAACCTGAGTTTAAAAAGTTTTTTAAAATGTTTAACTCTGAGAAAACAAGTAAAGGGCCATTTTCGGTGAGTGGTTTTGGACTATAGGGAAGAAATCATCAAACTACTGAAAATTCTTGTCCCTCAAGTATCTAAAAGAAGAGAAAAGTAACTTTTTGTGGCTTTTCAGCAGTTCTTTCTCTGGGACAAGGTGGAAATGGGAAAAAGGAGAAATTCAGAAATCAAGAAAAATTAATTATGGACTGGGTCACACAGACTCTAATAATGATAATACCAAAGGTTGGATCAAGCAGTTTTGTTACAAGTCTTCAGAACATCTGGTAGCTTCACAGTGGTCTGACTAGATAGATATCCAACTCCTTTCTGTACCACTTGACACCAACCTTACAGTCATTTTACACTAGACGGAATATGCAAGTCCTGCAGCATGTGGGCCTTCCCAAGCAAAATATGTCATGCCAGGATTATTTGATTTCCTAATTGCAGTCTTAAAAACAGAAAAAANAATATTTTAGTGTGTTTTTATTTTGGTTCTATAATACAACCACCTCGATCAGTGCTAGAAAATGTAGAAAAATAAACTCCACTTCATGCAGAGAGTCAGGATCAAGACAATCTGGCAAGTGTAATCATTTTAAAGCCTTCCCATAAACAATCACCCTCCTACTGTAGATGGAGATCTTGGGGGCAAGAAACAGTTGCTTCTGTCTTGTTGTTAGGTGTGAAAATCAGTAGGGCAATGTGAAAGCCTTAGAACATACCATTCCAGAGTAATAAGTCTCAGCTTGCAAAGGACACTCTAGTTAGGCAATGACAAATTCCTTCCTCTCATTAGACACTGGTTCCTCAGTATCAGGAGCCTTCCCTGGAATGCGTCTTTGAGCTCCAAGGTCATTCTAATGATGGAAAGAAGACAACTTGATGATCTAAAGCAAAATCCCGTGAAGCAGCTTTCTCAGGCCCCACAAGCCACATGTGAAGGAATGAGCAGCAGCCCTCTGGAGCCCTTGGGAAGCTTTGAGCTGTGTCCTCATGGTGCATGGAGAGGTCAGGTCCTGGGGCATGCACGGAGAGGTAGATAAGAAAAGAGCTACACCAGCTGCCATTTCAAAATCAGTATCCAGGCAAAACAGTATTGCTTTCCATAAAACAGGCGAAAAAGAAAGGAGAAACTTTTGTGGCCATTTCCAATGATAAGGATACAGTGGGTGATGGCAGCAGGCAAGGAAACAGGTGAAATTCCTGGGCTGTGGTACTGCAGCTCCCTGCAGTCTCTGAAGGACAGTTGGATCAACATGACAAATGAGAAAAACTACAGAAAGGTTAAAAGAAACATTTTGATTCACCCAGCCTCCTCATCCATGAATGAGAGGAACACGGAAACTCAAAAAACCTCCCCCCAAAACACCCCACATTAAATGTATATAATGTATATATAAGCAGAGAATGGAAACTTAAACAGGTGTGTGTTCATTTATATAGTGTTACCCTCTTAAAGCCAGCACTAGTCCCAGGCTGACTGTAAATGCCCTTTAAAAAACATTGATCAGACTATTGTGTGAAGTCAGGTGTGGAGGTTTTCCTCCCAAACACTGATTCATAACAATGTCTTGAAGGAGAGACGAGTTACAAAAGCGTGTGTTTGTGTGTACGCGTATCTGCATACGTGATTTCAGACTGGAGGCAGGAAGGAATGCTCCATCACACAGGGGAATTTCCGTGTCCCAGATTATTGCAAATGGGGGGGAAAATGATAGAAATTAGCATGATGCCTGGTCCTATTTCTCAACTCCTCATGGAGCCTGGAGGCACAAACTATTCAGCAGCTGGGCTGGGAAAGAAAATTCCCCCTCCATGAAACATTACAGCACATTTGAGCACATTTACAGTTACACAAAACTTTTCATGGCATCAGCTATTTTCTTTTGGGAAAGACAAAATACTTGAAAGCACAGCCCTGTTCTGCTGCTACAATTTTCTAAAGAAATTTTCTCTTTTGCCTGAAAGAATAGCCAGTCATGAATATGCATGCATATGTAGGCACTGGGCAAGCCAGGAGAAGAGAGTGCCTTTCCCAGAGACCTTCCCTGCAGGATGTCCCAGAGGGGCTGGCCACTTCCAGAGCCCATCAGTTCAGCCTCTCAGTGGGTCTTGGCACAAACTGATGGCCTGTTGGAGGTGATCTGAACAAATGCACCTAAGCACAGTGTAGAAGTGCACCACCCTGAAGAATCAATTTTAACACTGTTTTAAATTTCTTCCTACCATCTGCCACAAAAGCCACAATTAGATAGCTGGATAAAGACACAAAATGAGTGAGGGGTGGGGTTTTTTTTGATTGTTGTAATTTCTTCATCACTTCTGAGATTGTCTATGTGGGATGTGGTGAAGAAATACATTTATTTTACTTTCCTCTTCCCTTTTTATGAGGTCAGAGTGATTTCAGAGTTGCTGGATAACAAGGAGACAGTCCTCTGCCTTGCCTGTGATGAGGCTATCAGGAGGACCATAAATGTTCAGCTCCTTCCATGATCTCCAGAGAATCAAAAGAATAACAAAGAGCACTTACATAGATAGTGCGTGTCAGGAAAAAAACAGGCATCATGTGGATCAGAAGATTAAGAAGCACTTTTTGAAAATGATGTTAACTCTGGGGGCTCTCCAGCAAACACCAAGATCTTAGAAGTGTGTCTGAAAACAGTATTTGTCATGCTCTTTCTCATCCTAATGGATTTGGAGTCACTATTTTATAGGATTTGTCTTACTACAATAGTATCATCCCAACTCAAAACCAACCATTTGGGAAGCCACAACATATCCTGAAGCAGGGAGTTGTATGTAAGATTAGGATGGTGAATTGTTGAGAAGAAAATTTGCAAATTTTTTTTTTACACTATGTCTGACAACTCAAAACATTAATTTATGGATGCCAATAAAAGTCACAGGTACCGAACATTTCTATGAAATAGAACCCAATAAACCTCACCATATTGTTTCAACTTTTAGAAGCTGGTTTTGAGCTTACATTTTCAGAACAGCTCCTTGAACTGGCCTCCACTTTCTAAGATCTACATCTTAGCCCCTGTTCTATCTTATCACCAGAGTAATTTGTGTAGAAGTAAACTCCAGAGGCCTTTTTCTGAGATCCTAGTCCTAAAGTGAGCCAATCCATGGGTGTCAGTTGGCCAAAGGAAATTTTACCTGCATCTGCACGTGAACAAGACAACAGATACCTCTTCCTTAGCCTATGGGATTTACAAGATGTAGGATGGGACATTACATGACTATACAGTTCTGATTTTTTATATTCAACATACTTTTTTTTCAGAAAGTGGAATCCACATGATCAGAAAAAGCTCAGCCATCATGCTCCCAGGAATAAGTAAACCTGAGATACCTGGAAAAAGACATTATCTTATTTTCTTCAGAAGGAATGCTTCAAGATACGAATAGATATCATCTTCCTGTCTGAAATCAACTGTCATGTCCATTACCAACATCTGTGTGGGTAGAGAAAAGTACTGGGAAAGGCAGAAGGTTAAAAATGCAGCCAAGCAGAGAACTTAGCCTGCCTGACAAGTTGGGCAAGTGACCACTTGCAGAGTTTTGCCTACCTTTGGAGAATTAAAAAAAAGTTCTGCCTAGAAACGAACCCTTTCTGTGGGTACAAGAACCATGCAGCCAGGTTACCTTTCCATCTTGCAATGATATTAGGAGCTAACCAGCATAATGGTTTTTGGGTTTTTTGTTTGTTTGTTTGGGTTTTTTATTGTTTGTTTGTTTTTGTTTGGTTTGGTTGCTTGGTTGGTTTGGTTTTTTGTTGCTAGGTATACATTGTAATTTAGTAGACTAAGGGTTTGAAGTCACAGTGCTCAATTTCTCACATGATGTATGACTTTTAATATTCCAATACTTCAATTCCCTCTTCTTAGTCTTGAAGCATATATGGTATAATACATGGAACTGGTTAGATATCTACTCTGGGCCTTGGAAAATGGCAGTTGAATTATCTATAGTTCCTCTGAAGACACTTTTTTTTTTGATAGTGTCTAGCGAAGAGAATGAAGATGTCAGACTCAAAGCCAAGATCTACCAATTCAAACTCTTTGTTCAGGAATTCTCTCTCCACACACCCACACCCACACCCACCCAGTTACAAAGAACATTATATCTACAGTTACTGCTTGGACTCAGAGCTTACCAGACCCCTGCAAGGGGGACCCTGTCCTTTGACAGTGTCTTTGTCTTGAATGCTGTCCAAGCAACTGAATTTAGGTCACATTTTTGAAGTATCAAACCTCCAGTCACAGTATCCTCAGTAATGGTTTTGCTCAGCAATGTTTTTGATACTATTACATAGTATTGTAAAACTGATGTAGAAGAAATACTCAAAACATTTTTTAACATTGATGGTTTGGTATTTCTCCCAAATAAGCAGCTTCAGAGATGCTGAGAGCAGGTTTCATCAGAATGGATGTGCGTGTTTACAGTGTAAGCACCTACATTTATGTTCCCTGCCTAAGCAGCTTTTAGTCCGTGGTGAGTTACTTGATGTAATTTAGGGTATACTTTCAAAGTAAAATACACTCATGCATCTAGTCCAGTGAATCACATCCTAACTGCAATTGACTTTATTGACTAGATCTCCACCAAATTTCAGAGGAGCTTAGACAACTCATCCACACACACATGTGCCTTGTAGAGACCTAAAACTAGCATATATAAATCCCACCCTAGCATTTCACTTTCACTAAAACACAAAAGAAATAATATTTTCCCCAAAATCTTTTGTTATCCTTGTCACTGGGATTCTTGCTATTATAAGGTTAAATGTAAATTTCCATCATTCCTTGCACTCAGATACACCTAACTCGTTTCCAACACCGTTGTAGCCCATACTTTTCTTTTGCCTGCTCTACACATTGTTGGTCGCAGCTTTAAGAGGAAAGCTGGTCCTTCCCTGAAGAGATGTTTTTCAGCACTACAAATTCAGCTGGGATTAAACAAAGTTTTTTTGGATTTTCTGAGAGGTGCTCATGCAAGTGCTGGTTCTCTTTCTTCTCTGTTTTTAAAGAAGTTGGCACTGCTTTATCTCATATACCCACGAGAAGCAAAGCAAGGGACAAAGCTCCCAAACACTGTGATGAGTTCCCCCCTTCAAAGAATACTAGTGTCAACATCACACTTTGATCCTCACAGGCAGCCAGGAGTGTTTCAGAAATATTTTGTTATTCAAATATTTAAGAACTTACAGTGAAAGTCCATGACAGGTGACATAACTTAGATATTGTTGAACTCAGTTCCATAATAAAACATACTGCTTTCCTTACGCTTAGCTGCACCAGATTTTGCTCTCAGAGCAGAGTCACAAGACCTTTCACCTTGGTATAGATCTGGGATAACCCTGCCAAACTGAACAGAATTAAAAGGCTGTGAAATAGAGTAAATCACAGCCACAGCAACTCATTTAATTTTAGCAGAGCTACTCCTGGTTCCCAGCAGTCTAACTAATTGCTTGGCCTTGTTCCACTTTCCCTACAGACTGAAGCATACATTTTTTTTCTATTAAATATTAACAGGAGCCTATGTATCACTTGTCAGAAGATGCTTAGCAAACTATTCATCCTTCAGCAGCTCCTCTGCAGCCCAATCCCAGCTTCAGCTCTAGGCTTTGTCTCTGTCCTAACCCTAATTGTAGGTCAAGGTTTTGCCTGAATCCTAGCCCAAGATCCTCAACTACGGTCCAGATGGAAAAATTTTCATGGGAGATTTCTCCATGCAGCTACCCCTTCCTTTGGCAGCCCTCTGCAGCCCCAATCCAAGTGAAGCTGCTTTTATTCAGGAAGAAACTAAACGGTCTAAAGTGATCAAAACAATAGAAATGAAAAAATGTACCCAAGAGTAAGGTGACCAACATAAAATACAGACAAGTGTCAGCAAACGTGAGTAGTAGCTGAGAGTAAGGCAGTGTCTTAACAGCTGTACTCCATACGCTTCCATGCTTTTCAGCATATTTATCTTTCAATAGGTGACATTCCCTGTCATGCCCTTCAAACCTCACAAGTTTATTGCTGTTTGCACAGTGTAGATTCCATTCCCAAAGGCTATATGCCTGACAGGGGAAGAAATGTATGTAGATAAGGTTTTCCCTGTGTTCCCCATAGCAGGCAGGAGGCTGAGCATCTTCCACTCTGAAATACGACAATTAGGAAAACTTGCCATCGACACTGGTGGGATTTGGGGCCAAACCGGCAGCAATCGAGTGGAGAACACAAGTGTGACACCAAAATGATTTGAGTTGCGGATAGAGAGTGCGGGGCTCAGGCTCTGCATAGGGCGGGTGCAAATCCCAGACTCATGGGAGAGAGATTTTAAAGTGATTTGGTGCCCTCTAATGGCAAGGATGCTTTTTACCAAAATGTTCTGATGAACACACTTTCACCTCAACACGGTCACTGTCATTGCTGACAAGCTCTGTTCGACTGGCAGAGTTCTGTTTCCAAGCGCTAGTTTAGTTGGCTGGGATGACTGATAGTACCTCCCTCCCACTGGCCAATTTATTTTATTTATCATCTGGGCTCTGTAGAGGCTGCAGCATCTTGTTAATTCAAATAATTGAGACCCTACTAACCTTTATGAGCAAAGTGAGGACATGGCTACCCTGTCAGCTCTGCCACATCAGGAATGGTGTCTCTTTGCCCTGTCTGAGCTGCATCCTATGCTGCCAGAAGAGTGGGCTGGTGCCATAGTGGGCACATGCATGCTTCATCTGCAGCGACCAAAATAAGCACTGGGCAGTGTATAACCTGTGTATGCCTCCCGTGGAAATGAATTTAATGAATTACAGAGTATATTTCTTAAAGATTCAGAATTAAATGGAGTAAAGTGAGGAGTTCAGATTTCCCTGTAATCATTCAACCATTCACATTCTTTAGTCAGATCATGGGTATTAACCTGAGGGAGAATCATCAACTGCCCACCAATCAGGCCAAATCGCCTGGGGAAAAAAAAAAAAAAAAGTGTAAAACTAGAGAGAAAAAGAACTACTTATGTACATTTAGGCTTTTCCTCTTTTTGCTGCTCTCTTCAACAAGTATCTTCAACAATTCTCTAAGCCCTATCAGGGTATACAGAAGGCTTTTATAGGGTACATGCACATGGAGCCAGTGCAGGTAGGTGAAAATTTCTGCACACCTTCTGTGCCCTGGTTTGTTCACACAGTGTTGTGTTAAAATCAATATCCCCTGAAAGAGCTGTGGAAGAATCATAAGGCACTAAGTGGCTGGGTGATAATATAACAGATGCAATTCAGCAAAGATAAATCTAGAGTAATGAACATAAACAAAACCAAACATAACTCTATCTAGATACAGTGATAGCCTCTAAATCAAATCTTACCACACAGAAAAAAGTGATCTTGTAATAATGGTTCATGCAGCAACTCCGAAAAAGACAAATTGAATCACTGAAGAAAGAGCAGATTAAACAAAACATCGTCATGATATTATGTTCAAATTCTTTGGTATGTCTGGAGCTGTGTGTGTCTCTAGTCATCTCAGTCCAGCGACTGACAGTAGAACAAGAAACCGTGCAGAGAAGGTCAACAGAAGAGTAGTTTCCATACAAGAAACAACCGAATTCAAACATGCACAGAAACATGGAAAATGCAAAGAGAACAGTCAAGAGAGACTATCTGCTGGTTTTCACAGCACAAGAAGTACGGGGACTAATGGCTTTTTAGCTAAAGGTTTAAAAACAAACAGTGAACCATTTGTCACACACTCCCCCCTCATTAAATTGAAATTAATTGCCACAGGATTTTGGAAGGGTTAAAGATGAGCTGGACCTATGCCTTAGGGATGGATTTATCAAAATCTGTGGGAGCATGATAGACCTTGAGTTCACTAATTTCCTACCATTCATGTCTGGAAGCTGAAAGGAGGAAGAGAGAAATAGTTCATGAAGGTAAGGAAAAGAAAAGGTAGCAAGAGGTTTGATTTAGAGACCTACAGCTCTGCAGGTCTTCCAGATCTTTCAGTTTTGTCTGTCTCAGTAATGCCGAATGTGGGAAAAAGAGCATGTGAGAGAGTGACCTGTGGCTGAAGCAATAATGAAGGTAGGTCTCCCCTGTGGCTCAATCAGATATTTAACTCTTTTCCTGAAAATCATGACACAGAGGAAAAGTAGATGCACATGTGATGTTCATTCTGGTATTTTCCAATAATACAAAAGCTTGGCATTGCTCAAAATGTTCTATGTTGAAGCCCTTCCCTAGAATATTCAAGTATTAAACCAGTTTAAAGTTAGGAGATGTTATTTCTTCTCAGCTGGCATTCAAAGGCTGCTTTTTCTTCCCAGCTGCCTTTGAATTTTGCCTACTGAGTTCTCTTCAGCTTCTGTCTCACAGAAAGCTAATGAGTTTGGATTTGGGGGTATCAAGGTTTGGCAGATCCACTGTTCTCTTCAGCTCATTCCAGCAGCCAATCTCAATATTAAAAACATTTAGCTAATTCTCATTTGAATTAATCTTATTTTAGCACTCATCCACGAATTCTTGCTATGCCTTCTTCTAGAAAATAAAATTCCAGACCTGGTGTTTTTCTCCGCTGAGAGCTGATCACACACTCTAACTATGTCTCTTGCTGTGGTATGGTGTAGTACATGGACAGAAAGCTCAGTGAAGTGCAGTGTTGCTCTTGTCCTCTTGCCTCTGCACCAGTTCACCTTTCCCCGACTGAGCCCTTTAGAAGGATGCTCTGCCGGGACTCTCAATTTCCATGAGGTTAAACTAAGGAAAGGAAATTCTTCAAGTTCTCAAGTCTGTCAAGGAAAACATCCTTTTTCAGACTTCAAATAACTAGTTTCTTACTACTTTGTCTTAACACTTTTTAAAACTGCAACAACTGAAATGAATACAGGATGCCCTGTAGCAGCACGAAAGGTGCCAGAGGCAAAATGCCTCTAATCCCACTCTAGCATTTTTGTACTAGACTTCCACCAAGACTTCATAACTTATTTCTTGCCCAATACCCCGTTCTTTTTCCCTATTTTTTCCCAGACTACCTATTTTGGACGATAAGGATGTGGTTCAGTAACCCTTACCCAAACAGCCTGGTCCTAAATGTCACAACTACTTTGAAAGCCAATTATGGCACCGTAGTCCATCAGATTCATAACTTCCTCACAAAAATCAATATACAGGTTGGAAAGTATCCCAGAAGAGAGATTAATTTTTGATAGACTGAGTCTTGGTATTCTTCCATTGGATTTATGTTTAACCTCTGACCCAACTGAAGGCTGTAGAGGGACCGTGCACAAAAGCAGTACTCTAGTTCCTGGCCCGTGTAGTTTATATTCCAAATGAATATCTGGTATCTGCAGGCACCATAAATTACAATTCAGAGAGTTGGAGAGAAGTCGCAGTGAAGTTCTTGGTGTCACAAAGGAGCACCCTCTAAGAGGGACACTTAGAGGAAAACACGACTGAGGTGGCAGTGCCCTTCAAAGAGCTTTTTGTCTGTGGATCAGCACTTTGATTACACTGTGACACTGCTGCATAGAGAAAGAGATTTTAAGCTTTAGAGCAGAGAAAAGTTTCATTATGGCTTCACGCCCTCAGGCATGTGAAAACCAAGCACTTCAGCACCTTCCAGAAGTAAACTGATAAAGATGAGAAGAAAACACCTTCTGGAGCAATGAGTATTAAAACACCAGATAAATAATAATTTAAACATAGGTGTTTTCTTGGTGTGGTGAATATATTCCTAGAGAATGGACACCTATTTTCTCTTTGCTGTTGCACAATGCCCAAACACAACTGCACAAATGGTTAGTCTTCCAGGAGGTAAAAAAAAATAATAATCTGTGCACGGCTCTCCTGCATGCCAAAGGGCTTTTTCTTCAGGGTCTTAGCTTAGGGTCGTGTATCCAATGCTTAGTCTGAAATACAGCAACAGCTGCCTTAGTCTGCTTGCTGCCACGTCTGGAGCCACCACATACACAATCAAAAGCACAGAAACACAAAATTCCAGAGAAGAGCAACGAGGCTGGTGAAGGGACTGGAACACAAGTCCTATGGGGAGAGGCTGAGGGAGCTGGGGTTGTTTAGTCTGGAGAAGAGGAGGCTCAGAGGTGACCTCATCACTCTCTAGAACTACCTGAAGGGAGGTTATAGCCAGGTGGGGGTTGGTCTCTTCTCCCAGGCACTCAGCAATAGGACAAGGGGGCATGGGCTTAAGCTCTGCCAGGGGAAATTTAAGTTGGATATTAGAAAAAAATGCTTTACAGAGAGAGTAATCAGGCATTGGAATGGCCTGCCCAGAGAGGTGGTAGATTCACCGTCCCTGGAGGTTTTTAAACTGAGATTGGGTGTGGCACTGGGTGCCATGATCTAGTAAACTGACTAGAGTTGGACCAAGGGTTGGACTTGATGATCTCTGAGGTCTTTTCCAACCCAATCAATTCTATGATTCTATGATACTTAGGCTGGAAAAAGACCTCCAAGTTCATCAAGTCCAACATTTGACCGATCACCACCAGGTCCAGACAATTGTTGAACACCTCCAGGGACAATGTCCTGGTTCTGGTCAGGAACAGGTTTAGTTTTTGCAGTAGCCAGGAGGGGCATGGCCACAAGCTAGAGGTTGTTCTACATCACCTCATATCATGTGCAGGGGGTGGGGGTGAGCAGTTGGGGTAGCACTGGGTTCTGTGTGGTGAGCTCTCATGTGTGAATCATTCACCTGCCCTGTACCCTCTTATTACTATTGTTGCTGTTATCGTTTGTTTTCCTATTTCATTTGCTGTTTCTAGTGAATTGTTTTTATCTTAACCTGTGACCTTTACCTTTTGTGCCTCCAATTCACATCTCCCTACTGCTGCTGAGGGAGGGGAAGAGGGAGGGTGTGAGTGGAACATGGTTTGGAGGGTTTCGGTGGGAACACTAAACTGGGGAATACCATTCCTAAACCTGACAGACGGTGACTCCACCACTTTCATGGGCAATCCATTCCAATGCTTAACAACCACTTCTGTGAAGAAATTATTCGTGATGTCCAACCTGAACCACCCCTGGAACAGCTTGAGGCCATTTCATCTTATCCTGTCACTTGTTCCCTGAGAGGAGAGATCAACCCCAACCTGGCTACAACCTCCTCTCAGTTAGTTGTAGAAAATGACAAGGTGCTCCCCAAGTCTCCTTTTCTCCAGACTAAACCTAAGCTCCCTCAGTCACTCCTCACAAGATTTACTCTCCAGACCCTTCCCCAGCTCTTTTGCTGACTTGGTCCAGCATCTCAATGTCTTTCTTGCAGTGAGGGACCCAAAACTGAACGCAGGATTCAAGGTGCAGCCTCACTAGTGCCAAATACAGAGGGACAATCACTTCCTTAAAAAAAATCATAATATTTTACTAAGATCCACATTTGGGGGTTCATTATAACTTGTAATAAAGAAGAGCTTCAGTTTGTGAGAAGTAGGGGAAGAATAAGACGAGGAGCATGACAATTAAGGCCCAGCCTTAATTGGGCTCCTCAAAGACCAGAGTAGTCTGGTCCCTCTGCAGTTACTAATTACAAGAGAGGCCTGGCAGAAGTGAATGTCGCAGAAAGTTACCCTTCTGAAGACAGTTTCCCTTCTGAAAAGTCCTACTGGTCTGAGTAGGGATGAAAACAACAGCATGATAAAAGCAGAGTATGGAATGAGATTATCCCC
Organism: Grallaria varia; assembly: GCA_013396735.1. Lineage (NCBI taxonomy): Eukaryota > Metazoa > Chordata > Aves > Passeriformes > Formicariidae > Grallaria > Grallaria varia. Next base: position 64,929 of record VWZG01002629.1, on the reverse strand, counting down.
ATTACGCAAACAAAAAGCCCAGAGTGTGCAGCCTTTTGTACTGTGACCCCAATGCTGTATCAGAAAAGCATCTTTCAAGGTTTTGTTTTGCACACTGTCCTAATGAAAGGTAAAACACCCTGAACTCTCCCACATACCCAAGTGGAACCTCCTTTCTACAAAACAGAACCCTCCTCAAAATGATTTTAAAACTCTACAAGAGAGCCAGAACAAAGCCCTGCTATCCTTTGCTACACTCTGCAGTACTTTTCTCTAAAGCGCATACTAAAGAAACTTCCCAAAACACGTAATTTCTGCCTTGAGAAGATATTCCCAGCAACAAGGACAATCTCTTCACGCCAGTTACGTGCTCTCATCAGAGCAGCGTTGGTAGCCAAGTGCTGTCAGATGTTTGTTACCACAATAACCACATCTCCCAAGTTTTGAAACATCAGCTCCAGTTTTCCCAACAATTCAAAGGCAGTTTGTTTTCCTGGTAGCCACCACACGGTGGTGATGTACCACCACCGGTTCAACCTTCAGGCCTGGCTCCCGGGAACTCAATGCTGGGTTAAAAGAGCTGGAAATTTACAGCAGAGCACTTTTACAAGGATGCTTATAGAGTGAGCCCTCTAAGCCCCCTTCACCTCAGAATTTATACTCACTGTTTAACTGTTTTGTTTATGGGGTTGTGTAGCTTTCCAGTGAAAAATATCCTGGAGTTTTTCTAAGAGCAGGTGTACCACTCAGCAGGGTTTTTTTAAGGTTTGATTTTTCAGTTTGTCTTAATGTTTGGTTTTTTGGTTGCTGTTGTTTGGTTGGTATTCCATCCACTTCCCAGGGGAAAAAACAAACAAACAACCCCACATTTCTGAGAAGTCCTTTAGAGCCAGGTGACATTGAATGCTCATTCTACTAAATTTCTTTTGAAATGTCTTCCTCAACAAAGTTTTCCAGCCACCTTTCACCAAGGGCAAGTGCCAAACTGAATGTGTACTGCACGGTCATTGTGCTTTCCAGCCTATTCACAACATAGCCCTTAAATTAGCTACTGTATGTCCTTGGCTGAATACAGACAGTAACAGCTTGTTCTAATATGCAGTGAAATCAATGAGAACCATTCAGTTTTCCCTCATTTGGCCCTGAATCAAGTTCAAAGTTGTCTGGTTCAGGAACCAGATCTTCTGTGTTTATATAAAGGTGATTATTCTCCAATATGGATGTAGGTTATAAAAAAATCCATTACAACTTTGTGCCACAAAAGGAGCTATAAGTAATGAAGACAGCATGTCTCAAACCAACAGAGAGATTAGCTCCAGCTTAATTGGTTTGAAACAAGGGCAGATCATCAACAGGGACAGAAGAACTGGTTTGGACTTAATGAGAAATGCGTAATTTCCCACTCACAAACTTTCACTGCAAACTCACCCTGAACTTTTAGAGTCAAAATTATTTTAATGATCTTTTTCCTTGCATTGTCATGGGTCTTTCTACTTCCATGTCTGGTCAAGGTTCAGAAAAACACACACCAGCACAGAAGGAGGGCTCTTTTTGCAAAAGAGGTGACTAAATACAGGAAATATAAGAAATATCATGAAACATGTATTCATGTATATTTTCTAGAACAAGTGCACATAGGCTCTGACAGTTCATACAGGCCACTCTGATTACATTTTACCTTCCTGACTGGAAAAATCCTTCTGTGTTTGGAAGTGTAGCGTGTTTCGTATCACGACCCTCCTTTGGTGTCTGCAGGTCTCAGCATGCCTTCTTAAAATCTTTGGAATTGGACAACATTTTAATCCACATCCACCTATTTCAAATACTTATTAGATGCTTTGACCTGTGTTTCCTCAAAATCCATGGCAACTGAAGCAAGTGAGTTATTGATACAGTTGGAGAGGAGGTATCGCTTTGAAAATAGCAGTAGGTGTCTGATTCACATCTACCAAGGATCCTAGAATGTGGATGCTGCTAAACAGCTCAATTGTCCCTCAGATTAGAAAAAAAAAAGTATTTTATAAAGTAGCAGATGGCAGAAATTAGACCAGTCATAACTGCGTCTAAATCTTGTCTTCCCTACTTTTTGAAAACTGCTGTCCTGTTTTGTTTTGAGGGACTAGGTGTTTGATCCTCCTCCTGAAGATATTCTGTCCTCTCAGTGTTCTACACTTGACCCTTCTCTGGACATAATGTGAGCACTGCACTGTTCCAAATATAAAGTTCTTCCACTGCTTGTACTACACAGTCTAATGAAATATATATAGGTACCACCTGCCACAAAACCACTCCTGGCAGTCCCATAACGCCTTATTGACAGTGATTACTTCAGAGACACAGAAATATTCTCTTGGCTTTTCTGCAAATGGCGGAAGAGCAACATCTTACCTAGAATTAGTGAGACAAGCTGGGATGTGACACCCCCTCCTTTGCTCAGTACTCTGAGCAGTGAGACACTTGAGACAGCGTTAACCAAAGCAGAGCGCTCAGAGCTCCTCACCTGCACAGCACCAACCAGCAGGTCCTTTCCTTCTATACCTTCGTCTGGCACCACAGACAAACACCCTGTTCTCCAGTGGCCCACCCAGGAAAGAACACATTGTGTCTGCTGTCTTGCTTCTTCAGCCTGGGAGGACTGAAGCACCCCTTTCATACCTCTGATTTTTTTCTTGGTCTTCTATTGATCTGCTGGTGTCTGCCCAGAAGAATATTTTACTGCTTTCAGTTATCACTGCCTATTGCATTTATCAGGTACTGGATGTCAAAGGTTCTGTGATCTCTTAACAACAGGTGTGAAAGAAAATTGGAACCAGGTAAAACCTGTGCTTTGATCCCAAATGAGTCAAAGAAAATTGTCTCAAATCACTTGACCCTTTGTGCCAGAGGCAACCCAGCTGAGAAATTGAGTGAAAAGAACAATTTCCCTGCAGATCAAACAGAGAATCCGAGCTGAGCTCTCCTGGGCCAGTGAGTTTTAGTGGCTAAAAAAGATCATCTGGGCATAGGACCTGATTAAAACCTGGGTGAGGGGGTAGAATTAACTAAATCAGGTTAATTACAAAAAGGCTTAGCAGAATCTAGGCTCAGAAACACTGCTCTGTATGGGCAAAACTGATCTTTTCTTTTCAAGGTTGGGGCCTCTTTGCTGGACATCTTCAGAGACGTTAACCAGAAATATAAAATCTTGCTTGTTGGTCAGACCTTTCCCTGAACTAACATCATGGCAGCTGCCTTTTCCTTTCTGCCATAGGAAGTATCTGGGACCTGGGAGTGCAGATGTGCAGATGTGCACATGTGGAGGAGTATTCATGGGGCTTTTCACATGGCCAGCAGGAGCTTTCCTCTCAGCTCTAGATCCATCATGATAAGGAAAACAATACATCTGCTAAAAATGACTAGTTGACCCTCACTGTGCTTTATGCTGTCACATGGCCCTGAGCATTTTCCTCAAAACTCCAACATCTCCATTAAACAGCAGTGGTAAGCCACTAGTTCTGCTTAGGAGAAACTTTAAGGTACATCTCTAGCAACCTGCCCCAATCACAACTCATTTGAGATCCTCTTGGGCCAAACAGTTAACTCATCACCCTCCCTCAGCATCATCCTCAGCGCTGGTAACCAGAGGCCTCTGAACAACTTACTTTCCACCAGAGAGACACACAGAGCAGGGCTCCCTCTGACCAAACAGAGGTGTTCCCAGTGTGTTCACGTCAGTTAAAATTAGAGTCAAAGAAAGTCAGGGACAACCAGATCAAAGGGAATCTTTAGAGAATATTTGTAAATCAAAGATCACGTGCTGTGTGGAACTCACCTGGCCCAGCATTCGGTGTCTCTGATACAAGTGTCGGTATCTCATGCAAAATCTGGTCTGTGGATGGTCAGTGTAGATTTAGTCAGTGCAATCAAGAGATACATGTTGTGATTGATCTAAATCCAACCAAACATAGAATGTAGTCATGCATAGAGATGAACTGCACCCTAAACACCCCTGAGTCTGTGAAGAAGTCCCAGGGTGTCCTACTCAGCTCTAGGTATCCCCATCAAGGCACTGTCAGGATACATGAGTTGCAGAAACTCACAAGACTAAATTGTACTGAGCTCTGGATTGCCATATTCATTCCTTTTACAGTTGTCAGTCAGGAATGGTTGTAGTGTATTTCAAACTGCACAGGTATATTTACTGAACAAAGTTTCAGCACTGTTGAAGAAACCTGCCTGTGTGACTGCTGGAGCATCACCCAGAGGGGAGCCTTTGCAGGAGCAAAGGTGTAATATTTTTAATGAAAAGGAGAAATAGACAGCAACCACAAGCAGATTCTGTGCACCTTCTCTCCTTTTTCTGTGGTGCTAACTTCTTTTTGACACTCTATCACACGTTAGCTGTAGCATCTGGAGGGAAAGGATTGACTTCAGAGCCCTAATGCAGCCCCAGCTGTGCATCTTGTGCTGCTCTGCAGTCCCTGATTGCTCCCTGGGTGCTACTGAGTACAGGGGCTGTGCTGAGCAGCTGGTGATTTCCCTTTAACGTCCTGCTGGAAGAACTCCTGCACATCAAGCTATTAGACCATCTAATAGAAGTAATAAAGCTGATATCAGGTACATTTATTTTAACTACACAATAAGGCACAATGTTAAAACTGTGAAGTGCCAGCCTGGTTTTCTGCAGTACATAATATGTCTTGGATTTCTTACAGTAACCAGAAAGGCATAAACATGTCAGAGAAACTACCCAGGATGCAGAAATATTCCTTGCAGAGTCACATAAGGAAAGGCAGGCACCATTCTTTAAAACCAAGCATGCACAATTAACAAGAAAAATATTGCCAATAAAAAGGGGAAAGATGGCCAGTGAGTATAATTAGATGGGATAGTTCAGAGTGTGGGTTTGGCAGGAAAATGACAGCTAGAAGTAACAAAAGCACTTTCAAGAGAGCCAGTTCTTGTAGCTGCAGTTTCACAGAACCTTGTTATGTGCAAATGGAGTTTCATAGAGGACTCATGGCTGAGGCTCATGGTGAGTGTATGTCAAAATAGAATTGAGTGGGATCCCAGAAAGGTCATAGACTTCGTTTCCAATGGGAAAGAATGTCTGTTGTTATTTATCTCCAGTTAAGACTCAGACTTGAAGGTGTTTAGATGTCAAGGTTTCAAAACTGAAAATCTGGCTTGTCAAAGTTGCCATCAAAACACTGACTAAATATTTCCGAGGACCTGGACCTGACTGATTTGAAAAAGGACAAAGGTAAGCAGCATAAAGAGACTAGGAATACAACATATATCATGGGGCCCACTTTTTGAGCATTACTCTATCCATGCACTGACCAGTTGGCACAGCTACCCGCAGTCCTCACCTGCCTCCTGTTTCATCAGAGCCAGCCCCAGGTCATGATATGCCCATTCCCATGAAACTCCTCCGAGGCAGGAGAACATGAACTGCCCCACTGGGAACTAAGACAAAAATTCATATGAGCATATGGAAATGATGGGGTAAAACAAGCACTGGACTGTGCCCCATGCCTTTGTTTGGATTAATTTCTCAGTGAACTGCTCATCAACCCATTGTATCTTGGAATACAGATCATCTCTAGTCCCTACAGCACCACATTAACAAACAGCTCAGATTCAGAGGGTTCAGCTCCAAAAAGCATTCATACACCAACAGTCAGTGAAATCCAAGCACTGTGTTGCAAACAGCTGGCAAATATATAGAACTGGAACAAGACTGCAAGCAATACAGCAGTAACTTAGTAAATTCACCACAAACTTAGAATGGAGAGCCTCTTTTATAATGTAAACGTCCTCAGTGCTTTGTAGCAAGAAGCTATAAATGTTTTATAACATTTTAATTGAAAGCACATAAACTGAAATGATTTGAAAGAAAGAATCCATGAATGTACATTCAGTGTTGTAGAGACATAGAAGCAGATTTGTGTCAAATTCCATTTTAAAATATACACTGAATGGTTTGATCTGGAAAATCCTTGAATAGCAGAAAATAGGCTCATGTAGAATAGTGCTCATGTCCCAGAGCAGGACTGAAGATGCTCACAAAATTGTCTTAACCACTGTTTAAAGCTTGCAGTGAGACTATCTTGGGATCTCAGGCAGAAAAAAAGCTGCTCTTCCATGAGAAGCTCAAAAACTCAGTGTCAATCTACAGTGTACCAAGAGGAAACTTAAATATGTGAGGTACCTCCACTAATTATATTCTACTCCCATGCCAGGCTTTGGCTGTGTTGAGGCTGGGTTCAGAGTAACCGTACTGAGTATCCATCAGCTGATGATTTATCTTCATTTGTCAGCACACTTGGCCACAAGGCTTGGAGATGTTTCCAGCTGAGGAAACCAAACCAAGAAAAGGGCTTTTTACCTAGAGAGAAATGTGTATTGTCTGTAAAGCTCAAAAAGTGCAGGAACATTCAAAGCCAGTTTTCATCCCTGGAGGAAGCCTGTAGGGTACCCTGAGGAGGGGCAGGACAGATTAGGTCAGTCACAGGGGAGCACATCCTCTCTCACAAACAGAGAAAGGCTTTGCTGTAATAGACCTCAGCATATAACAANAAAAAAAAAAAAAAAAGGCACGCAGTGATAAAAAGGTCAGATTTTAAGAAAACTTGCATAGGATAATCTGTGTTTTCTGATTAGTAACAATTATATGTGTCAGAAAACAGAGCTGCATTACAATTAACTACTCCTTTATTATACAAAGTGCCCTTCTGTTTTATTTAAGTGATAAGGGATAATGACTCTATCGAGCAAACACACTGTGCTCTGTTCTGACTGTCACGTTTAATTGACTGTCTGCTTCTTGCCCTGCCCGTAGGGCAGTGCAGCTGATCTCTCTCCTGTACTGGGCTAGACTGCAAGTTTTACTCCAGCCTGCTTAGTAATTGAATATAGATGAGTTTAATGTGGAAGCTCTGCTAGTGATTTCCAAAAATATGCATGTTCTTCTCTTTGAGCAAACTTGGAGGTTGAGAAGACACAAGCTTTACTGTCTTTATGATGAACAATTTTACTGTGGACGTCTTTACAAAGCATTTTCCTAAACATTTTGATTGCAGGACTCCAGGATTACCAGAACATGAGAAAATAGGAGTCACTGTCCAAATTCAGATCACTAGTTTCCTGCAGTTTCCAGCCAGTGTATGTGGTCAGGAGGGTTCTTAGGGAAATATTTTAATAATGGGAGCAAATGTGCTACGTCCCTGAATATTTTATTAACTTGCCAACAGTTAGCAGGACAAAATCTTTATGAAAGAGTAGTCACATCCGTGTGTTCAGTAGATCCCAATGAATTTTTCTTCCATAAACTCATTCTCTTTCTCTCTGATTTCACATCATCTACTAGTCAGCTCTTGAATCCACAAGACAAGCACAACAACCTGTGATGCTGAGCTCCTCAGCTCAGCCACACAACACCTGAAGAGCCCGCTCTTTCTGTACACTTTGAACTTGTCATTTGCTACATTAATTTGGTGCCCACTAATCCTTTTCTTGGAAGAGACAGGGAATAATAATTGCCTATGTACCCACTTCTGGCCACTCGTGATTTTATAGACCTCTATTATATATCCCCTCAATAGTCCCTCAGGTCTCCTAATCAGAATAATTGTTCCTTGCAGAGAAGTTGTTCTGTACTTTTATCATACTAGTTGCCTTTTTCTGAGCCTTTTGTAGTCTTATTATATCCCCTCTGAGACACAGGGAGCAGGAACATACACCAAGATGTGCTATTTATATAGAGACACACTGTACTGGTTTTGGCTGGGATAGAGTTCATTTTCTTCCTAGTACCTGGTATGGGGCTGTGTTTTGGATTTGTGCTGAAAAAAGTGTTGATGACACAGGGAGCGGTGCTGACACAGTCGGGGCCATTTCTGCTCCTCACTCCACCAGCGAGGATGTGGGGGGTGCACAAAGAGCTGAGAGGGGACAGAGCCAGGACAGCTGATCCCAAATGATGAAGGGACATCCCATATTATATGGCCTCATGTTCAGCAAAAAAACCTGGGGGAAGAAGAAGGAAGAGGGCAGGACATTCAGGGTGATGGTGTTTGTCTTCCCAAGTCACCAATACATGTGATAGAGCCCTGCTTTCCTGGGGATGCCTGAGCATCTCCCTGCCCATGGGAAATGGTGAATGAATTCTATGTTTGGCTTTGCTGGCATGTGTGGCTTTTGCTTTACCTGTTAAATTGTCTTTATCTCAACCCATGGTTTTTCTCCCTTTTGCTCTTCTGATTCTCTTCCCCATCCCACTGAGGAGCGAGTGAGCTGCTCTGTGGGGCTGAGCTGTCAGCTGAGGTTAAACCATCTAATCTGTTCATTATCCTTTTCCTAAAAACTCCTAGTACTAGATTTGTTTTTCCAAGTGTGTGAGCACTCAGTGTTTACAAAGATATTATCTTTGGCAGCAAGACATCCAGAAATGGTGTTCCTGAGTGATAAAATCATACCAGCATTCATTCAGAAAGCTTGGGACCATTTTTTTTTACATTTGCATTATTTATTCACATTTAATTTATCTGCCATATTATTGCCAGGACAATACCTTTAGCAGTTCTTCAGAGCTGGACTTTGTTTCTGTTTTCTTAACTTTGTTTGCTCTTCTTACCAAGATCATTGATAAATATGTTGAGCAGAATGGGGCATACACCATATCCCTGTATATCTCCACTCTGTGATGATAAATGACCATTTAGACCTGTCTTCTATTTACTATCTTTTATCTAAGTCTTTGTCAGAGAGCTTATGCTGAAATTCTTATGCCTATATGAGCATTTTTACAGACTGTATCATCCAGAGGAGTTGCTTTTCATCATTTGTTTCTAACTGATATTAATTTTAAGTAAAGACAGATTTGGCATTACCTCTCAGAGGTTACCACCTGAATGTCTGACAGTCTGGCAGACAGTATTTGAGTACTACCGACAGATAAAGATCTCCCCCTTTTCATTACCATCTTCCTCTCCATCTCCTTCCTATCTTTGAAGGATCGTGTTATCACAGATTAACTCAGGTTGGAAGGGGCCTCAGGAGGCATAAACCCTGCTCAAAACAGGCTGTCTTTGATGTTTCATCGGGTTATCACGGCCTTGTCTACCCAAGTTTTACATATCTCTGAGGATGCAGAGACCACTGTCCAATGACTACATTATACATGGGGAGAGAACTGTCATCTGATTAACCAGAGCACATATACTTGGAGTTTCTCTAACATAGGACACAAATCCATTTCCCTTTGGTTTTTGGTGGTGATGTACTTGTCCTGACACATTTACTGTTGTATTGGTGTTTTGAGTGATGCATACCAGGACAATGTTCGTGAGATTTGGTTACCTAAATATAGATATTTGGAGTCTGGGATGCCCTAGGGTATTCCTTTCAGCTTCTAACTCAGGATTCTGAAAAATATAGGTGTCTGGTTTATCCTGTATTGTATTGTTCAGCCCCAGGAGGATGTCTTAGACATTAAAGGGAATGTCAAATAGCACAGGTTTAGTCAATTAAGTAATTTTAACTTAACACAGTATTTCCCCCTCTCCCCTTTCTATTTCCTAAATTCAATCTAGGCACAATCCATTTAGGTTTGGCTCTTCATCTGATGAGAAGACTGTTCAATCACACCTCTCTCCTCACAGAATCACTGCTGTCAATGGATGTAGGCCAAGGTTAAATGTCTCATTCCTCTGGTGGAAGAGCATAGCTTTTCTACTGCAGTGTACCCACGCATGTCACTCTCTTTTGCACACTAAAAATGCTTGAAGTGATGGGAGTAAGCACAGCATGGTTCCAAGGGCAGTGGGAATCCAGCCTCTGGCTCCGTGAGGGCTGAGATCCTGCTTGTCCTTTCCCTACACAGAAGGATCATTCTCAACATGCATCTCAAGTCCAAGTCTTAGATACAAATAATATTATGATAAGAAAAACTACGCGGAGTTCCTCCCCTTGCTTATGGGTTACCTTACTCATGAGTCACAAATGCAATGGCAAATGGGAAGCTCATGGACCACAAATCAAATTCTTAATATAAAATGAGCTGGTGGATCCAAAACACTTCTTTTTGTTTCTTCAGGAGAAAAATTTTGGCGTATTCTATCCATGCTGTAAGCACAGAAAGTGTTGCATTTTTTTAAAAATTGTGACCATCTACTTGAAACTCTGTTTTACTTTGCAGAAATCAAACCCTGATGAAAATGATATGTTAAATGAAGACTGAGTGCTGTGAAAAGAGCGTCTCGTATTGGCCTCTGAGCAACAGGGAAACAATTTTGAATCAAATGGATTTAATTAAATGAAAGTTTGTGTTTGCCTTTACCAATGTGAGTTGATTTGTTAAACAGTGAAAGAGGGGAGTGTGAGTCTCTGTTTTGTTCCATTAGGGTTATATTAATAGAACCTAACATTTCAGTCCTTTAACTAACTTAACAACCTCAACAGGTTATTCCTTCCCATTTCTCCCTGCAATTACCTGAAAGGAGGTTGTAGCAAGGCGGGGGTTCATCTCTTCTCCCTAGTAACAAGTAACAGGACAAGAGGAAGCAAGGAAGCGTCTTCCAGTTATGCCAGGAGAGATTTAGATTGATTACTGGGAAAAAAATTCTTCACTGAAAGGGTTGTCAAGCATTGGAACAGTAGCCCAGAGAAGTAGTGGAGTCACTATCCCTGGAAGTGTTCAAAAAAATGTATGGATGTGGTGCTTAGGGACATGGTTAGCTGTGGGCCTTGTCGTGTTAGGTTAATGTTTGAACTCACTGACATTAGAGGTCTTTTCCAACCCTAATGATTCTATGATTCTCAGAGATTGCACAATCCCTTTTAAAGAGTAGCTGAATTACCTCTTAAAACCATTTTCCTGTCCTCTCACCATGTGAATAGAACACTTCTATTTTCCAACATTAATTTATTCCCAACCAGCTTTTGCCCATTGTTTTCACCGTAGTGCTGTGCTGAGGGCCAAGCAGCACTGATCTTCTCCCTGGTGCTTTCCTTCTTATTGCATATATGGACAGAAACTGGTCCCATCAGCCTTCACCATGCCTGCAGAGAACACAGAGCTGTTTCCACAGTCCTTTTCTATCCCTTTCCAGGCTGTGTTCATCTTCTCTGACCAAGGATGACCAGCTCTTCTATCATAGCTTCCAAATTTTATCTTAAAAGATATAAAAATGCCTAAATCAATAGAAAAACAGGAAAAGGACAACCAGACATGATGATTGCCATGTTGTAAAATGTTCCCACCTTGGAAGCAGAAAGCTGATCTCTGGCAGCAAGTGTGTTCCTTGTCCCTTACAATGCCAAGCTGGTTCACCTCCGTGGCTGCAGAGGCTAAGCTTTATCCCGAATTTATTTCCCATTATAAGGCACTGGCATCATGGACCATGTTGTTCTCTGCAAGTTAGCTGGCAAGGTAATGATTTTCAGTTCAGGACTAGGTTGGAATTTCCCTTTGCTCACTTGGTGAAGAAATGCTCCCAGATCTCCAAGAGAAGAAGCAACCCACTGGCATGAGGATGGATAGTCAAGATCTATCTGCAATATCTAATCCTGTTCTTAAACTCAGCAGGAGCCTATGCTTTGGAGAAAAAGCAACCAGTATAAACCTATGAAATTACTGACAAAGCAGAGGCACTAATGTGGAGAAGCCTGACACTGAGATTTGTTAGGCTCTGGAATCGTTTCCCAAGGTTAATGATAAAAACACCATCCATCATTTAGGTCTTCTAAAACTAGTCAAAGCACTAGAAAAAAATGCACTTTAAGAAAACAATGCTCTATTATCAGGAAGATGGGCTGGATGACCTGATAGATCTTTTCCACCTCTGATCTTTTGTTCTACTAAAAGCATGGGGAGGTATTTTTTTTTCCAGGGGTAGGTCTGCCAAACTTGGCTGTTGGGGAGGTAGAATTTTATTCTGGATAATTCTTAAGTGGTGCTTTTATAACAGGTCCCTTTTACAGAATATTTTTTTCAATATACCTTATATTTATAAGTAAGTATTTGAAATTGTCTTCAAAAATTCCAAAATGTTCTGTTAGCCCCTCACCAGAAGACCAGCATTTTTTCTGACAAAGGACAAGGTTTAGTTCTTTCCAATACCTGCTCATCTATCCTCACCAGTGCAATGAGAGGAATAACAGACAAAGACACCCATCAATGATACTAAATGTTAGGGAATCTGTGTAGAGAACACTTTATGGCATTCTAGTCAGCTCCGGCTTTTAAACTTGTTTACCAAAGTCAATCAGTGCCACGGATTTAATCCCTATTTGTACCTACATGAAAGGCAAAGCAAGACTTTGCCATGGTAGTGATCAGACAGCTCTGAAAACTGCCCCCACTGTGATCAGTAGACCCAACACAGCATTAGACTGGTTTCTAGCAAAGGCTTTTAGATGATTCAGTATTTAAGGGAGCAGGCAGAAAAAAATGGTTTCAGTAGAGGAAAAATAAAATGCTAGGTCCTTCTCTTGTCATGAACCTTTGCCTTAAGTGTAATTCTGAGAATGGTTTGGAATAATTCACTCTCAGGTGCCTTAACAGTAACGTGATGGAACTTAACAGCAACGTGATGGAACTTAACAGCTTCATCTGTAATATCTAAGGGAAAATTTTCTCCTTGCTGCAGAACTGTAGGGGTGATTCAAAAGTCCTGGAGAAAGGATAATGTTTTCCACTTAGTACTTCAGACTTTTTTGAGTAATTTTGATAGACGCCCATTATACTGTTCTGTTATTTTCAAAGTGAAATATAGGAATCCAGGTGATTATTTTCAAAGTGATAGCAGTCTTTAACATAAAAGGTATCAAGTACCAGACAGGGCTGAAGTACAGCTGTGTTCATTGTGACTTTTTTCATCAGGGATGAAAGATTGCCCCATGAGTACAGCTGTGTTTACTGAATTGCTTCTATAAAAATTGTAAAACAAGCTAACAGTGAGACATCATCTTTGTCTGGATTGGCAGAGCTAAATCCTGCTTTACACAGCTGGCATCCTTTAACACAGTGAACTATCCACACACCCCAGACTACTTGTCAGATGCTTCTTCCCTGAGCATCCTTCTTTTTCTCTTTCCTCCTCTTCATAAGAATTTGCTTAATACTAAGTGCCACAAAACCAAGTGTTACTCTTTGACTACACCACAGAAAGAGGAATTTCTTTAGAGTAATTTTATTGTTTGCCAATAACTTGCCATAACTTGGTCCTTACAGATTTTCTTACTGACTTTGAAACTCTCCTACCACCCGCCATAAGCCTGGGTCTCTGCCATTGAGGATAGAAGGATCCCAAATCCTCTTCCTTTTATACAAAAAGCTAAGCATGGGGACTACATAGCAACACATCTGCCAAATAAGGTCCACCTGAACACACCACATCATGAATAAGTCTGCACAGCAGAGCTTGGGCTTAGTAACTATGTGCACATAACCAGACAGGTATTATCAGCAAAAATCTCCCCCAGCTCCCACAGGAGACAGTGAAGGGCCTGTAAATTCCATTGCTATTATCCCTGCTGGAAATGTCTGTGTTATGTTGCTTGGTCCTCAAATTAACTGTATACTAGGCTGACAAAAAGACTGGGCAGCCTGAGATAGCAGCTTCATGATAAGGGAGAGGATTCAGTGGCAAAGGTGGTTTAGTGAGTTCTCAGTGCAACTTTGGGAAAAACTGTTTTTTTCTTTACACCAGTCAGTTCAATAAGGCAGTTGCCACACAGCCTCAGGAAGGCACAGGGGAAGGACAGGGACAGCCTTTTCTGATGCTGGCATTCCCCAACATTACCCGTGACCCGAGTTGCTTCTGTTGTTCCTAAGGTCTTTATTTCTTCAGCCTGAGTGCTCTGCTAAAGAAATCCACTTGCATTCTGCTTGTGCCTATGGTACAGTTAACAGAAAGTGAGTCACAGGGCAGGGGTTCCATGCATCTGACAGGTAACAGGATGGTTTATTTCTCTGCGGATCAGGAATGAATTAAAGCCTGGAGTACCCAAACTGTGACACTCCAAGTGAATCATTAACAGCAGCTACTACGCCTTGAGAGGGCCATATCCAACCCTATGCCAGGCTCAGTGTTTACAGCAGTGACAGTACCAGGAGAAATAGCTGTTAACATCTCCGAAGGCAGAGCTGTAAAGCACCAAGATGCATTTACCGTGACAGGGACACAATAACAGAGCACTTGTAAGGGTAAATCATGCCTCCCTCGTCTCTTGGGGTGTTTCGAGAAGGTTGAGGAGGCGATGTGTGAAGAAGGGGGATGGGAGCTTGTTATGATCAGTCCTGGCACGGATGCTCTAAAGGGGTGTTAGGAAGCTGGTCCTGGGCACTGCTGGAGTTGCAGCTCCACAATGAAGGATGACCATCAGGGCTGGCCCTGGAGGCTGCGCTCAAGGCTTAGGCAAATGCTGAGGGTTTGAGTCCAGACTTCACCAAAAGGACCAATGTAATGCAGATTAAGAGGGAAATGTGACACAGCCTCTCCTGTCATGTTCGTCGGTTGGGTTCTCTCTTCTGAGGGAATTTTGGACAGAACAACATGATGGCTGCATTCCTGCCAAGGATGAGGATGGAGCTGCTGACACTGCATACAGATGGTCCTGGCCATCCTGTAGACCAAGTGAGATTTGCAAATGAGCCCCATGGCAAATTTTTCAACAATGGAAGTTGTTCCAGCTGCTTTCATCTAGCAGAGCCCTGACAATACCAACAAAGCCAAAAATCTCTTCACTCCCTCCCACACAAATCTTTGTCTACCCCTTTTAGCATAGTCAGTGAAATCGGTAGTATCAGAACTCCCATTTTTTAACAAAAGATTTGTCCCCAAAACATTGGAAATGCATATTTATCTATATCTATTTTAGCTCCATCTTGCTTCTCAGCGTCGAAACCTACCATTTCTCTTTCATTTCTACACACTGTGCTGCACAGCTGACATACTGCTAACCCCACGCCAAAGCACAAGCTGTTATAATGCTATCAGACCAGCATTTCAGAGAGTTTTTCCTCACTAACCTGTGTCTGACCTTTAATTGATAAACAGCAAAGTGGACCTGATAGCGGGGTGATGCAGAGGCCTTATATCTCTCTATAACTGCAACCGATTGCCCCTAAAATTGAGATAAAGTGATACAAGACCACAGTGTCTGATATGAAAAAACACATTACTTAGCACATGAGCTGAATGCCGAGGCAGAGCAGGGGAAGATTAGACAAGTGGAAGAAAGAGGAGGGAATGTGGAACAAAAATCTCTGTGTCAAGGATCTCGGTTAGTCTGTCAGAATTAGTCATGCAGTTGTGTACAGATTAAAAACATCTTGTTTGATTAGCCTCAAAGCTTACTAGGGAATTTAGCCACACAACTCATTAATTTCAATGAGCATGTTTGTGGCTAACTACCTTTGTTGACTCTGAAAAAGCTGAAGTCTTGACATGACATTTTTCTTCCCATGAGTTTCTCCTGGAGTGAGAGCAGTGACAATGAAGAAAAGTGCTTCTACATGTATGAGCTTATCCAAAGGGATGCCTAATGTGGTGACTTATTTTCAGCTGCTACTGCTGTTATTAAGAAGATGAATATAGAAGTATTGCTATAAATAGAAGACCATACTCATGACCATGTGCTGTGAGTCATCACTGTTAATTATTCAGATGTCTTTTCAAAGATACCTGGGGATTCACAAAAATGAATGGTTGCAGAATCAGAGTAAGTTATTTAGCATTTTTACTGACATATATGGATGTGTCTAGATAGGTATTCATTTGGTTTTCTCCTTTTTATAGTTTCTCTGTGTAAATAAAGAGAAGGAACAGTATCACATATTAGAAGTGGCTAATCACACGACGCAGTGAATAATGAACTGTGTGTGCAAACCGGCTGACAAATTCCCTATGCTAAGCTTTATTGTATGCAAAATATTTGTCAGGTGCTTGTGACTTACAGATGGATTTTTCTAGCAATCATGACCAGTTAGTGGACAGCAGACTAATACAAAAAGAGATGATATTTCTAATGCATGTTCTTAGAATAAATTGCTTTCACAGCTTTATTAAGTACCATGATCAACTAGGGGAGTATTTTGCTTCTGTGGCTGTTTTAGTTCTTGAATCTGAGTGGTTTCATTATAAGAGCAGTAGCAACAGTGCGCAGATACTGAGATTGTACAGCAGTAAGGGTCCACTTTGAGGCTGGCTACATAAAATAAAGGATAGGCTCAGGAATCATTACTTTATCTGAAAACAATGCAGGGAATATTCCCAGCCTGGAATAGAGTTATCTGTGCTATTAAATGTTACAGTAGTTCCCAGGCTGATTCAGGTCTGGGGCAGCTACTAGAACACCTTCCCAAACCATTCCCAGGTGCAGCTCAGCAACTAGCACCAGTCAGGTATCATTCCTGGCAGGTCTTGTATGTGGAGCCATGCAGTTTTGGAGACTTAGGGACCAAGACATCAGCAGCATGAATGTGAAATCTCCCACAGGAGTTGTTCTCAATTCCCAACAATACAACAAAATCAATCTACGAAGGCGGTTGTAATCCCTGTGCCCAGGAAAACCACTCACTGTGCATTAACGCCTGTGCTTCCCAGATAGGTGGGACCCCACTTTTTTGCTACCCTCATCCCAATACCTGAGATTGCTGTGGCTTCATCTGTATCTCTATCTGTCCCTGACTTCTTCCTCCCTGTGAGGAGAAAACTGGCTTGGTGTCTTGCTAAGACACATCTTGGTGTCTTGCTAAGCTGAATCTAGTTCAGACCTACAGTTCAGCATCTGCAGAAGTTGCAAGGGGGATGCTTGGCTGCAGTCCATTTTGCTCTCAGTAAAAGGTTCACTGGGTCTCTCCTCCCAAACTTAATGTCTTCCAATTTATATGTCCTTGTTTCATAAGATGAATAGAATCATAAGATGTTAAGGGGTTGAAAGGGACGTTAAAGATCATCTAGTTACAATGACGACTACCATGGTCAGGGACATCTCCCACTAGACCCGGTTGCTCAAGTCCTTATCCAACCTGACAGGGTCGGGGCATCTACAGCCTCCCTGGGCAACCTGTTCCAGCATCTCATCACCTTCACAGTAAAGAATTTCTTCCTAATATCTAACTAAAATTTCCCTTATTTAAATCTGTGCCCATTACTCCTTGTCCTATCAATCACTACAAATTAAGATCCCTTATAATTTTATAAATCAATCTGTGACCTTCCAGCACTTTACCTCAGCACCAAAGTGGCTCCAACTCAATGCAGTGAATAGCCAGTTCATCTTCACTGCATTTGTTCGTTCCAGCAGGCACAATCCACCTTTGTTTTGCTCATTATTTCCCCTTGCTACCACTCCTGTAGCAAATGCCAGGTTTCTCCCTCCAGAGCTCTATCTCAGATGTGCCAATGCCAAAAATAAATGATGAAAATAACAGCAAGCAAAAGCAAAGCTGTATCGCCTGCTATCAGCTATTGCTGTGGTCTCTAATAAGTTGTGTGGACCACACACGCAATGAATGGTGTTGTTTATCAGCACAAATTTTCTCTGATATCACAAGACAGCCAGTGCTCTTGAACATATGATTCAACAAGGGACTTGCTAAAATCCAAGACCACTAGCACTAAAAGCCTCAGCTTCCTCAGTGTTTATAAGAAACATCCTTGCTTTCACATTTGTAGGGAAACTGTTTACCATGTACCTCCACAGGACCAGAATTACCTTTGCTGCACAACATCAGTGGAGTTCAGGGTGAAGGATGGTGTGTAAATGCCAAATCTCTGATCCACATCCTCCCTTCTCAGCTCCACCTCTTCTCCAGAAGAAGCACAGAGGATGCAGCTGGGGAGGTCTCCACGCATATACAGAAGAAGTAAAATCAGCTCTCCTCACTGCTTGAATATCTGGCATGCACTGAAAGGTCAGTTAAAAAAGGTCTGTCTGATGTACAACACCAGTTGCCCATGTCTTTAGCAGGACTGATTTGAATCCCTCACTGCACTGTTGTAGGGGATACCACTGGGCTGGCCAGTACTTGCTTACCCTGACAAAATTTCAGAGAGGTTGGAAGCAGCGTGTCTCCTCCTCCTGGTGCTCACTGCGAAAAGACTGTGCCATGGCTGCTGGAGATGTTGACAAGAACCGAGCCTCTACAAAGAGCCATTGTTCCCCAGCCAACACAGATGCATTGTGTTGCTTTTTTACAGCTCACGTTAGTCAATGAAACCTATCAACCAACTAATTTGTGCCTTGCAGTGGGTGAGGTAACAGCACAAGAAACGTGTCTTTTTTAATCCTCATCCATGTGGCAGATGCTGGCATGTTTAGTGCAATATTCACCTGTATATAAAATTATCGGGTGTCAGCTGACCCACTAGCAGCAGGCTGAGGAATGCTTGGCTGTGACTCCATTTCCAATGTTTGTGCAGCCTCCACATTCAGTCATCACCAAAAGGGGCTGCCTGGTTTTGCCAAGGCAGTTCCTGAAAGGCTCAGTACAAAGAAGCACCAATAAAAGCCAAATGCAGGAGTTTGTGCCCCTCTTTGTCTTTCTTTGTGAGCAGAGCAACAGACCTAAGAGCTGGTACTCATTACCCTGCATCTTTGAAATCAATGTCATTGAGCAGGGGTTACTTGGGGGGCTAAATTCTTGTCTTGCGCCCTGGAACAAATTTGGAAGGTCTCCATGTAAACCAAAGGGTCATATTAGACTTAGATCCTTATTAAGGAGAAGACAATTCTTCTCCTGAGGTTTTTGTAACACAGAGAACTCTTTCTTTCCTCTTTTTTCTTTCCTCTTTTTTTAAACTCTATGCATTTGGAATCTTCTAATAATTTTTTCATCAGAACAATTTAAAGGAGCCAAATCAGTCTGTAAGTTGCTACAGATTGTTGCTATGAATTATCCCAAAGCCTTTGTGCCAGCATATTGATTGCTTTAAAGTCAAGTGAAAATAGATGCACAGCCATAAAGAACCCTTCACAAGAGCAAAGAGGTTATTCATCCATACCATTAAAAAATGTAGCTTGTAGGTACATGAGTATGATTAGCGAATAAGTGCAGCTCTGACAGCTGCAAAGTTGTGACACATACACGCAGCCAACTGTCTGCCAATTCCTTAAATAAACTGATTGTCTGGAAGGAAGCTTTCTGATTAGCAATAGAAGAGTCAGGTAACGATTTTCTTTTTTTTTTTTAGATGGTATAAAGACTTGATTTGTAGTCAGATTTTATAACACTAATGAAATCAAGGCATTGTTTCAAATATTTATTAGAATTGTTACTGTGGATATATCCTTATTCCACAGTGAGCTGTTTTATAATTTATGATTTATAATTGTATAGATTCTCAGTGTGCTGTAGCCAGACTTTGTTCTTCTCTCTGCCTGTCGACTCAATTGGTTGCTATCTCCTCCATGCTAGATTAGCTCTTATTAGTTCTGATAGATGTTGTCCTTTCAAGTTGTTGCTGG
This sequence comes from Grallaria varia, assembly GCA_013396735.1. Classification (NCBI taxonomy): domain Eukaryota; kingdom Metazoa; phylum Chordata; class Aves; order Passeriformes; family Formicariidae; genus Grallaria; species Grallaria varia. The sequence continues at coordinate 45,492 of VWZG01002629.1, read as the reverse complement.
CTTGACTTTGTTGTTTAGAAGGAAAGTGTTTATCCGAAACAGAGAGAGCTGAGATCAAGCCCTTCAATGCAGATTTTTAACTCTCAGGGCTGTTGCTGGTTGTTAGACTGCTCTGCTCACTGATGCTCTGCCATGGCTGAAACTGGTACTGAGCAAAGGCCAGTCTGCAGATGTTCCAAAGCAGATGCTCTGAAGCAGCCATTTCTACCAGGCCTCTACAACCAGCTGGTGAGCTGCTTTTCACCCAACATCAGCTGCTCACCAACCTCAGAGAAAGGGACCAGCCTTTGTGAGGAAGTCTACGCTGACTAGAAATGTCCTCTCAGTTAAGCCTGGCATGCCTACAGGGCTGATGGGTGGCCCAAGATGAAGAGAAGAGGAATGCAATCCTGTCACTATCTACACAGTCCTCTCTGCCTGGGAACGCCGATCAATGACCAGATCTCCTCCACCTGCATGGCAGCTCCAGCATTTAATGCATGTGGAGACACTCATCTGTAGATGTGGTAATCTGGAGTTGTCCACCACCTCCAATTTCCCTCTCTTATTAGGGGAGACATGGGAACACCAAAGATGGCTCATCCCAGCCTGTAACCTGTGAGAGGTTGAGTGAGTCACTGCGTAGGTACCCGTGTCTGTGTGCTCAGTGGAGAGGGACATGCAGAACACCAGCTTAGCCTGGATCCCAGCTGCTACAGGAATGGAATTAGATGAGAGCAGTTCTATCCCTGCGGTCCCTTTTACCAAATATCCTAACAAAGGCTGCAGCCAGCACCGTAGGTTTCAGAGGGAAGGAGCAAGATGTTTGCCCAGAGGGAAGTCCCAACCTATCAATGTTTGGGGAAAAAATGTATGACCTGCATGAAGATTAGGTTTGAACCCTTCTAAAGTAACTGTTTCCCATTAATACTGGATATTACTGTCTTCTGTACAAACAATCTGTTACTGAATTTCATGGCACTCTTAAAGTTTATATCTTATGGTAATGAGTTCCTCAGACTAATTGTGCATTGTCTGAGAAAAAACCTCTCCCTGCATATTTTTTTCTGAATATATTTGTTATACTAATTAATGGACTTCACTTCCCACAATGTTTTCTTTAAAACTACTATTAGCTTGAACTCTGCAGGTTGGAGACAGCTGTTGCGTGCCTAGAGGAGTGGGCTAATCACAGGACTGGAATTAAGGAATTTATGAGTTCCTAAAAGCTCCTCTAACATTAATTGCCCAGGAAAGGCTCTTTATTAAGCATTCATTTGTTTTTTTGTTTTCCTCAGTCTTTACTAATTTTATGTGTATGTACATGTACTTTTGTGTCAGCACTGAACAAGGACACGGCCACTGGGCACTAGTGGGTGCAGACAGATTTCTCCTTGGCGGTCCATTTACCAGCTGGATTTACCAATGCGGGAGCTCTGCTTTTTGGGGGGGGCAAATCAAATCCCTAGAATTTTTTTGGTCTGCAAGTTTACTGCTAAACTGACCACACTGACAGCCCCAAAGTGCTGTGAGGTCCTCCCAGGAAAGGCCCAGTTTGGGGTTCAGAGATTACAGTGAGAACCAGCTCAGCTGGTTTGCTGCCATGGATTAAACAAACAGAGACTGGTATTTGTTTTCCTTCACATGAATGTGTTTAGTGGGGCTCAAAATCAATCAGGAAAGAGAAGTTTGGAGTTAAAGACAGAATATTTTTTTTTATTTGGCTGTGTTGGTGATTTTTGTGTTAGAAAAAGCCTTTTGGCTTTGAAACCTGCCTGCCTCAGCTATATAGGTATGTCAGGAGGAAATCTGTCAGAAAACAATGGACATTTGGCAGGGAAAATTTTTCAAGTCAGACATAGCAATTAATCCTGATTAGGTTTATTAGGGTTGCAAGAAGGGTAAGCATTTATTCCATGCACTCCTTAGAGGAGTTTAATTGCTGCATGTTCTGGTCTGGTTTTGTTTTGTTCCTCCCAGCTTTCTAAGCTTCAATTTATATGACACGAACCAATTACCTAACGGTGCTGCCTTAACCTTTCTTTGTGCTGATCCACTGAAGAGCAGAGATAGTCACTCTTCAATAGATCATTGTGCTTCCAGAAGGGCTGTTGTAAACCAAATGATGCCACACTGTGTGTGCCCTTCAGCATCTTCTGGCATTGCTGATAATGGTCTTTCACTTTCCCTGGGCTACAGGTATCTCTGCCACTTTTCACATTTAGGCAGATAATCTTTGGGGCAGGGTCATCACACACCTAGATTGCCAAAGGCATGGAGGAGTTGTTCTGCCTCATGGAGCAGTGGAAACTGAACAACAACCTCTGAATTTAGATTTAGAGCCCATGAGTGCTGAATACACTTGAGGCAGCTGTGGTACTGCCCAGCTCACTAAAGGGCTGCACCCAAACCAGCTCCCAGTGCTGGATGAGAGCACCTTTCTGTTCCCTCTGCACCTTCATGAACCTGGATTAAAGAGCACCATATCTAAAGCTGACATCTCTGGAGAGTGGAGGTGTCCAGGAGGGACATTGTCATTGGCACACACTGCCTGATGCTCCAGCCCAACTGCTGTGGGATACAAAAAAACCAATCATGGCTGAATTCTCCAAGACATTTAGAAAAGTGGAGGCAATTAAGAATCTGAGGATTGTTGTGTTATATGATTGTCACAAATACCAGAACACAAGTTAGTTCTCATTTATCTGCCAACTTGACTTTGGAAATCTCAAGCACATCACTGGTAGGAAATAACACACTGATGTTGTTTTGGCTACGGCAGCCTAATCAATAACTATAGTAAGTTTCTCATCAGGACCAAGGCTGTCCCCCAAAACTCAGGCTCTGGGCTGTACATTGCTATGGAGAAATCTCTGTGCAAGACCTTTGCCATTCCTGAAAGATAAGAACTGGGAAGGAGTCAGCAGCTGACTGTTCTGGGGCCTCCAGCTGACATTTCTTCACTCTTTGATCGAGAGGGAGTGCAGGGTAAGCAGAAAGGCACGTTTGCCTGCCAGTAGTGACTGGAGGAGGGTTTTTGGAGGAGCCTTCAGGCTAGTTTCCTCCCCCCACATTCCTGCTCTTGTTACGGCTTCAGCAGCTCAGACAAATGGTTGGACACACTTGAGTGCACAGCCCTGCAGTGCAGTGGGGATGCTTGCTGCCTTCATCATGAGTCTGTGTTTAGGTATTTTCAGCAGGAGGAGGGGTTGGGAGGGAGAAAAGACATAAAGTGTGAACTACTTTTTTCTTTCCTTTTTCTCTTACTGTGTCTTTGTTAGAAAAGCTGTCAGCTGTTCACTGTGTTATGCCGAACAGCTTTGCAAATCCCCTTGCATGGACAGCAAGGTCCTGCTTCAAACATTGAAAAGGTCCAACTGGAGCATTATGATCAGCTTTCCTCAAAAACTGATCATGCTTTGCTCAAAGCTGTAGTGCAGGCTCCATTATTGCAGCCCAGGTTTTGGCTTTGGTCATGGGTGTGGAGCTTCATTAGGGCTGTATGGTTGTAAATGAAGGCAGGGCTTGGCCAGAAAAGCCATCTGCAAAACAGACCACTGCAAACTTCAGGTGACTGACTGGGGTCAGCCCTTGGGTACTGTACCGAGACACTGCAATCCCCTCACAACCCTCTGAGTGTGCTCTGAACCCACAGGCAATTGGTGAGGGACACCCTTCACAAGCCTCTAAGAACACAGACATTGTGTGATGAAGTTCGAGGGTGTCTTCGTGCTCAGCAGGGACTGGAGAGAGAGAGAGGATGTGCCATTCTCTCAGATTGTAGTTTTCTTGGCAAAGAGAGGTAACAAGTCAGGTGTCACATGCAAACAAGGGCTATTTCCTCGCACTGTTCCCCTTAGCAGCTGAGTACTGGGCAGACACTTGAGTGAAAGGACAGGCTCACTTAGTCAGAGAACCAGTTGAAATCTGAAGTTATTCGGTTGAAACCAATAAAGAGATGGATAAAAATCTGGCCTTGTGCCCGGCCATGGAGTCCTTTCTGAACAAACTAAGGAAAAAATAGCTGTGAATTGCAGACCATGTCTGCAACAGAAAGTGGAATTTGCCAGCGAAGAAAACTTGTCATTTATAAAGTTTCTGAACAACTTGCTTTGAGATATTTGCAGTGCCTTTAAATAAACATCTCCGCTGTAATGAGCTTATGTGTTAAATGAACAAGTGTGGAAAATAGGACATGAGATATTTGCATAGCAGCCAGGAGATAATTACTGCTGATAGTCCAAGCTGAAGAATAGTATCTATTGTTTCCAGCAAACTGGTTTTCATAAAACAATATGAGCTTCCTGTACTCAAAATACTCACATCAGCAATGCCTACAATGTTATGTAGCAAAACTATTAAGGAATACACTACATGGGGGGGAAAATTCAATCCTGGACAAACTGTAAAGAATTAAACCTAATATGTGGCAAATTTAGAAGGTCTATATACTATTTATCTTTCTATTTAGTATTAAGTGCAAATATATGCTGATGAAAACTACTGGATTTTAATTTCAGAATGGGTAGATTTTATGCATATTTATATATATGCAGAAATGTAGACTTTAATTATTTATTTCCTTAGGTCAGGAGGCTTGCAAGAGCTGGGGATCCCATTGAAGGGCATGACTAGGAATAGTTCAAGGTTTAGTTTAAGAGGGTTGGCTTGTAATACACACTTGGAAATAAAATTAGTCACTAGCAGAAGAATTCCACCTTACCCTAGCACTGTGTGGGTCAGTTCTGTCCAAGTGAAACGCAGCTACCCAGACTGAGATCTCTGAAACTCATTTTTGTTTGGTGAAAGAGTAATTAATGCTTCATAAGAGGAAAAAAAAAAAAAAAAGCTGAAAAGCATTAATGGCAAAAGCTACAGGGAGTTTTGGGTCAGCAAGCAGGCAGGACAAGCCTGCCAGATCTGCCTCATTTGTGAGTCTAACCTCTTGACTGACAAAAAAGATGCTCTTCAGTTGGAAAATCCCCGTGAAGGTATGCAAATGGAATAATGAAAACCAAATCTGAATGTATACTTTAAGTAACATGGAAGACCTGAGAGTGCCCTGGTGTAGAAAAACCCCATTATTTGCTTTGTCTTGCATTTCTCCTCCCTGTGCATCTGCCCTGGGTCACCGCTGGAGACAGATGCATGGGCTGTGTGCGCCCAGGGCTGACATGTTCTGCTCATCCTTATGTTCCTGTGACTCCTGACAAATGGCAAACTGCTGTAAAAATGGTGCTGATTGGCTTCAGAGACAGAGATCCAGAAGGCCAGGCCTCAATTACACCCAGTTAAGCTGGACTTACTGGCAATCAAGGCTCACTGTCTTAAGCAGTTCCATGGACACTGGGGACACTTCTCCTCCTGACTTCCTTAAAAACTCCTCATGAATTTACCAGGACCTCCGTGCCAGTGAGAGCTGAGCAAGGTGTTGAATGTCTGCCTGAATGCTCTTTTTGTCCTCGCTGTCAGTCTGTGTCACACCAGCAGATGCTGGGAGCAAAAGGGCAGGACCCATGTGGTCTCAGCTGCAGTAGCTCCATGGCAGCAAGTAGAGCAGTGCCAGGCTAAATCACTTCACAGATTGTATCATCACGACTAGAGAGAATTATAATATGCGTAACTTTTATCCTGCTGGCCAGAAAACCCCACCGACTATTGCTTTATGTCAGTTTCCTCATTCTTTTCACTCTTCCAAGGTCAGCTTTTGATAGGAAACAAGTACTCAGATGTTGGTACAGTATGTGTGGCAGAAGAAGGCAAGATCAGAGATGCCATAATATGGCTGTTCACAGAGACAGAACATTCTTTTCCAGGGAGATTTTTGTTTGTTATTTAACCCCACCAAGCACAGACACCTTCTCCTCACAGTCTTTTCACGTCTCTCTGTTTCCACTTGTTGCCATCCTGCAATGTCTCTGGGAAAAACACTGTCACCCCATTTTACTCCTCTGGGAAGTGGGCAGAGGTTCCAAGCCTCAGGAGTACACAGGCGACTACCTTTGAAGGCCCTTGAAGAGCCACACCAAGCATGTCTATACAGAGTAACAAACAGTGTTTGGGACAGTCCTGGGAACTAATCCCTGTTCCTCTAATAGCTGAACAAGTGCACAATTCATCCCACTTGGCTTCTCAGAGAAGTGGCCCCTTCTCTGGGACTACCAAAAGGTCAGCCCCTCAGCTTACAATTGCAGTGGAAAAATAATTCATTAAGCAATGGATGGCTGCCTCTTGTGCGAGGTAGCTGTGAAAGCAAAAGAAAAAGAAGGAAGGAAAGGAGGAAAGGAAGGAAGGAAAGGAAGGGAAGGAAAGGAAGGAGTGTAAAGCACACATATCCAACCAACACAAAGCTTCAGTGCTTTAAGCCAACATGTTTCAGTGACTCTTATTAAGGGAAAGGTGTGTGGGTGTGTGTGAGTGTGTGTAGGAGAGCACAGCACGGGAATATAACAAAGAAAACTGAACAAGCTGAGCATATTAGTCAGAATAAGCCGACCAGGATGGGACAAGGACAGAGAGTGTCTCAGTTGAGCTGGGGTGCTGAGATGGGGCTGGAAACCACCTCTGATTGCTCTTACACTCAGGGATAACAGGCTTAGTACATTCTTCTAAATATACAGAGTGGCATTTAAGATCCCTGGCCCCAGTTTGTACTCTAATTAAAATTGCCTATAATAGCTGAGAATGTGGCAGTCTATAGAGGTCAGACAATCCTTCACATTTCCCTTTCAAAATGAGTGTATCTCAAGATGTCATAATTGGTCATGTTGGTGATTTACCATTTTATCCTCCCAGTTCTTATCTAGATGACAATTTCTGTTCTTCAGTTATTCAGTGCAGAAAGAGCACTGATAAGGTTTTCAAAAACATGGTCTTGGGAGAGCCTTGCCTTTGGACTATCAATATCTCATCTCGTGCACCATGAAAGTACTGAATTGAGAAGGAAAGATAGGAAATATAATCTATTCTTCCTCATACCTCTGTGCCATAGGGAATCAAGCACAAACCTGCATTCCAGGCAGTCTCTAAGAGACTTATCAAACTGGGATTCTTCTCCAGTGCCTTAGGCAATTAACAAAACTTCTTTACATTCCGAAGGATCCCCCCTGGCAATCTTTGACACAGACAGGCACAAACACACATATTCAAAGGGGTTTACTCTCTTATCATTTGATGCATAAGGATAGGCAGGTGAAAAAAGGCAAAGTGTTCATAGATCACAGTGACATTAAAGTAGTCGTGGATTTGCTGCTGTCAGGGAATGATATCTGGCAGTGCTCAATACAGCCAGTGTATCCTGCTGCATTGCATTGGAGATGTGATAAAGATACATGCACATGACATAACATCATTTTGTATATAAGAATATTTCATCCATTTGTGCTGCAGCAAAACCAGTGAACTAGGCAAACCCTCCAAACAGCTTGTAGACAGCTTTGTTGATAAAGAAAAGGGAATGGAAGTGCCTGTAAAGTTTTGGTATCACATATTGCACATGAACTTTTGACATGGCCATCTCCCTGCTGTTGTACACTACATGCCATAATCCCTTCCTTTCCTGCCAGATTTTAAACTGTTCCACACAACCCTTGCTATTCCTCCAACAAGGGATTTCAGTAGCATCATAGATTTTGTACAAGAATTACATTTTGCAAGTCATTCTTGCAGTTAGCCTTCTGGCATGCAATCATTTAACATGTTTTAGACTATCAGATCGATTCTCAGGAGTTTGCAGGTCTCAGCCTCAGGAAGAGGATCCTATCTCTGGATAAAGAGCAAGAAACCAGTGAAAAGTAAGAGAAGCCAGACCTCCAATAGCCTGCATGTATGAACAAAGTTTTCAGAAGAGATCGACTGTCTTTAATCCCTTGCGCAGGGCTGAGATGTTCAGAAGTGTCCAAGGCCTTAATAGCTACCACTATAATCCTTTTAGGTGGAACTTAAAAGCCCCGGTTTTGATTTATTTGTAGCCTCTTGACTGAGAAATGTGTTGAGTTCTCTGAAAAATTCAGCTTCTTTTTACCAACCATGCCTAGTGAAGAATCATAGAATCATAGAATAGAATCATAGAATTGATTGGGTTGGAAAACACCTCAGAGATCATCAAGTCCAACCCTTGGTCCAACTCTAGTCAGTTTACTAGATCATGGCACCCAGTGCCACGCCCAATCTCAGTTTAAAAACCTCCAGGGATGGTGAATCTACCACCTCTCCGGGCAGGCCATTCCAATGCCTGATTACTCTCTCTGTAAAGAATTTTTTTCTAATATCCAACTTAAATTTGCCCTGGCAGAGCTTAAGCCCGTGCCCCCTTGTCCTATTGCTGAGTGCCTGGGAGAAGAGACCAACTCCCACCTGGCTATAACCTCCCTTCAGGTAGTTCTAGAGAGTGATGAGGTCACCTCTAAGCCTCCTCTTCTCCAGACTAAACAACCCCAGCTCCCTCAGCCTCTCCCCATAGGACTTGTGTTCCAGTCCCTTC
>VWZG01002629.1:0-36897 GCA_013396735.1 Grallaria varia | reverse complement strand
TCAGCCCATCTCTCCAATCTATCCAGATCCCTCTGCAGAGCCCTCCTGCCCTCCAGCAGGTCAACTCTCCCTCCCAACTTTGTGTCATCAGCAAATTTGCTGATGATGGTCTCAATCCCCTCATCTAAATCATCAATAAAGATGTTAAACAGGACTGGACCCAACACTGACCCCTGGGGGACACCACTGGTGACCGGCCGCCAGCTGGATGCAGCCCCGTTCACCAGCACTCTCTGGGCCCGGCCATCCAGCCAGCTCTTAATCCAGCAGAGAGTACACTTGTCCAAGCCATGGGCTGCCAGCTTTTCCAGGAGTATAACATGGGAGACAGTGTCAAAGGCTTTGCTGAAGTCTAGATAGACCACATCCACAGCCTTCCCCTCATCTACCAGGCGGGTCACCTGATCATAAAAGGAGATCAGGTTGGTTAGACAGGACCTGCCCCTTCTAAACCCATCATCACATCACAGCCTAACACTAAAAAAAAAGAAAGAAAAAGACCTAACATGGTAACTTCCCTTGTTACCTTTTTTTCGGTTTCAATTTGGTGGGAGCTGCACAAAAATGGTACTACTCAGGAAAAACATGGATTGGAAATTTTATGTCAACATTTGAATTAATGAAAAAATAATGATAATTTCCAGCTTGATGTGAGGGTAGTTGCATGGACATCAAAATTCCATCTTAGACAAAGCTTGAGTACATGTTTGAACTAGATGCTGTAAATTGTCTAGTAATCACAGAGGTGTTGGATCACAGATTAGACTTGATGATCTTGGAGGTCTCTTCCAACCCAGCTGATTCTGTGATTCTATGAAATAGCAAAATCTGAAACTTGGTTTTAAGGGGTTTTGTGAGCAACACATCAGACAAATAACTCAAGATGTGTTCAGCATTGCCAAGGTTAGTGAAATCCTTTATGATGTGCTGGCTACCATCTAGCTGTGTAATCTAAAATTACTTGGGTGACCTGCTCATCCAAGCACATTTTTCTCCTGACATTTAAGTGACAGGAGAGACAGTCGTAGATGACTGGTTACATAAGGAAAGACAGCAAAGTATTAATATGGGGCTCTGCTGAAATTTATGTGGGATGCAGTCTAGCTAACTCCATTGAGGAATGCTAAATTCGAACTGGAATGGGCACAGAGAAGGACTCCTAATGTTACTAAGGAAAGCTTACTAGAGGAGAAGAAAGTACTGGAGAAACTACTGCTGTCCCTACTAAGTCTGCCGGACACTAAAATCCACCGAGGAATAAAAAGCACCTAGAGAAACAGTGTGAAACCTGTGTTAAGGCTGAGCACTGAGACTGCTAGCTGTCCTTGTCAACTGCATTGTCATTTCATCGTGGAGAACTAAGTTGCTCAGGTGCAATCCAGATGTGGACACAGAGACATCAAAAGCCTCTGAGACTAATTCACTAGGAGAACTCAAATTGCAGTGATAAAAACTGGGAGCAGGAGGAATGCACCTCCTACAGTGAAGCCTAGGGTCACACAACTGACTGATGAGGTGGAAACACAAATCCAAGACATTTTTCCACCAAAGATGGTGGAAATGATGCTCTTATGTCTTCTGGGAGTGATGAAATCACTCTCTGATAATTCCACTGACAGGGAGAATACCTTGTTTTAGATGATGAGCAACGAGCTTGCAATCCGCAATACTGCCTGTTTCATCAACAGCATGCATTTTTCACCCAGAAAAGTCATTACATGAAATACATCTCCAGGCACCGAAAATAGATCCATGAACCCAGCCCTGTCCTGTCAGAGCCCAATTAAATGGACTACAGAATCAGGATCCTTCTGGATTCAGAGATCATACAAGCTTTTTTGCACAGGGGCACGTATTCCCATGAAGTTTATAGATCATGTTGGTGGAAAAGCAGCTCTAGAAAATAAGAGCTGCAGCACCTCTCTCAGGCAGATGAAAGTCTTGGTCCCAGACTTGCTTCCTTTGCACATGAGTTCTAGACAGAAGGCAAGAGGCAAAATTCAGCTGCAGATGCTCCTTCCTCTTCCTTCTCCATCAGGCATGTTCCCTCAGACAACACGGGATTTGTGGCCCAGTATTTGACTGATGCAAATGGAGAAGGGTTGCTTTGTTCCACTAATCCACAAAGAGCCAGAGTTACAGCTCTCTGGACAGCTGTCCTGATCTGAGACACAGTGAGGCAGCATGTGGGGGATCCTGAATAGACCCATAGTTTAGAGGGAGCTTCAGTCACTGTGTCATGCAAAACACCCACATCACTTATGGAGGTGGATGTACCCATGGTGTCTCAGCAAGGCAGCTTTAGTGTGCTGTCGGAATAATGACAGCTATTAGCATGAAAACAAATAAATACAAACTGGATGTGAATAAACGCAGCATGTAAATAGAGGGAAGTGTAAACAGCATTATCAAGGTGGATAAGATTCTAGAATGTCACCTCAGAAGTAATCAGGTGAAGAAAAGGTAACTGATTAAAGATAGGACCAACACATGGAAACAGCAATATTGGTCACACTGACCCAAGTGTTTCATTGTTCCTTACTGGAGGGTGCTTTTTCCATGATTCTGCTCTTTTTAGGCTTTCCTTTGTATCAGTGGGAACTTTCATCCCCTCTGATTACATCACCCCTCCCATTCTCTCTAGATGGACACAGACTGTTGAAAGTGGGAGGCAGATGTTTGTGCCAGCCACTTCTTCATTCAAATTACCTTTAAGCTCATTGAAAACTGAGGTCTAAATAAAGGTGGAATATAGCCTGAAGTACTGTAATAAAAAAAAAAAGCCTAATGGCTTCTGCAGGGTGTCAATTAACCTGGTTCATGATGGGAGGATAGTTGATAACTCAGTGAATATTCTAGCCATTTCAACTCTACCAGAAATGAACTATTTTACATACCATACTCTGTAGAAATCCCCCACTGGATTTCACCCTCTAACATCTATAAAACAAAGGCAATACATATTCTTAGCACATAAGCAATAAATAGGAAATGCTCTTATGGGATACACATTAGTTTCCACAATAAAAGAACGCAAATCAAACCCAGCAGCTGAAAAGCAGATGAGTGAATGATTATTTGGCCCCTCTAATGAAATGATATTGTGAAAGGCATTAGACAGATCGATTAGAGCTCAGTTTACTGACAAAACTGCCCACACTGTCCACCATTATAATGAATCTACCTAGAACTACTTCCTTGGGAGGGTGCACTGGTGTGTGCATCCGTATGCATGTGTGTCTTTGTGCTTCATAGCAATTTATTCATTGCTGTTTCTTTATAGTGCAAAAAAGCAGCCTAACTTGCACAGCTTCAAGCTTTAGAGTCAGCTATGAATATACTCACAGGGTAGGACTCCTGCAAGGACTCATTTTCAGTACATCTGACAGTCGTTTCAATTAACACATTTATCAGCATATTTACAACATGCAGAGGGAAATAAAGATCCTGTTAAAGAAAGAAGCAAGATGAATCAAGCCTCTCAGATTAAAAACCAGGCAGAACTAAATCATTACCACAAGTTAATACTGAAGCTAAAAGCTCAGTAAGAATAGAAATGAAGATTGGATATTTATATTAAGGAGGGTATTCAGAGAAAAATACCAGGATTAAAAAGAAAGCAAGATCAAGATCTTTTGCTATATAAATGTTGTCTGTTCTATTTGCTTTAGCAGAACTCTGCCTGCCGCCATTAGCGATGGATCTGACCTGCAGCCTCACAACCTGTGCATTTCAGATATACCTTGAGATCAAAGTTTGGAAATTGTTCCTGGAAACAAGGACCTAGATGTGGACTGAAATAATATAAGGCAGCAGCTCATGCTGAGGTCTGACTGACTAGGAATCACCCCTGCAGAAAAGACTTGAGGTGCTGAGGAACAGGGAGTTGAACAGGAATCTGCCAACCAGCCTTATAGTGACAAATGCCAATCGCACAAAGGGCTGAGAGCCTGAGCAAGCTGATTTCCTCCTCTATTTTGTACTTGTGAAGAAAACATGTCCAGACTACTGTGTTCAGTTTTGGGTTTCACAGGATTACAAAGTTACCAACAAGCTAAGGCAAGCTCTTCACTTGGATGGTTAGGGACCAAGGCATATGATGGACAAAAGAGGCTTCAGAAACCGAGCTTGTTCAGCTGCAAAAAAAGGAAGATTAAGGAGAATTATGTTAATGTTTTCAAGTATCTAAAGAGTGTTTAGAAAAGAGATGAAGGCAGATTAAGAGCCAACAGAGATGGGGTACAGCAAATGGAAACTAGAAATACCAGTCAGCTATAAGGGAAAAATTCTTCAGAGTGAGGGGGGTGGACAAACACTACGACAGAGACCCGCAGAGACTGTGCAGCCTCCATCCTTAGAGATATTCAAAGCAAGGCAGCACAAAGGCTCTGAGGGACCTGATCCAACATCAATGGCACCCTGCTTTGGCCTTTGGAAGTCCCTTTGTAAGATTTTAGAGAAGAATAGAAACGATGTGTAGGGAGATAAAAAGAAATGTCACGGCACAAAATGAGATTCAAGAATCAAGGAATATATAAGGCAGACAGAAAAGAGGTGCCTAAATTGAATACTAAGCCAGGCCTAAAGAATTGTCATCTGGTTATTATAGGCTTAACAAAGACAAACTTCATCTCTCTTTGGAAATCAAAGACCTGCAGGCTTCTTGTAGGAGGTAAATGAAGACAAGAATAACCTTGAGCTCCAGTCACACTGTACTTATTCATTGCTTATTTAAGACATAGCAACCTATTGTATATTGCTGCAATTTGTATAGCTAATTATAGAGAACTCCAGTTACACATTGTGTCTAATTGCTGAAATATACATCCTCTGAAGCCATTAGGAGTGCTTCCACTGACTCATTTGAAGAGTCTAATTTAGCCAGCTGAATTATCTGACTCATCTTAGTAGGCTCATCTCCACAGGCTCTTCTGATGTTGCGCTTTGGAGGAGCTTGTGTCTGTACAGAGAGCCTGGGGAGACTGACCTAAGGGGGATGCTCAGTGCTCTGTGAATACTGCCCTTTCTTTCCTCCTTGATAAAGGAGGGATGGTAATAACCTCATACCTCCGCTTTTGATGTGGTGGCCGGTTGAAGTCACAGCAATTTAACAACAAATCCATTCTATTTGCCAGCGTATAAAAATGGCCTTGTTGAAAGACTGGAAGGATGAATTGGAGGAAGAATTGCTGACCACTGAAAAGCCAACTTTTCAACAATATCAATTAATACGACGTTTTCAGGGCTGTTTGAATACCCTGACAATAAAACAGTGTTTAAAGGAGATCCAGTTAATTAGGGTTTGCAGAAACCAATGCGAAGATTGGCAAAAAACCTCGTAATAAATATTGAACTAAGGAAGCTAATCTGTAGTAGGACAGCTTCAATGAATAAAGGACCGTGTTGAATTTTCCCATCTGTGATTTGTGGTCATTGAGTGGTTACACAGGTACTCGGTGTTTATGAGGCATAAAAATGTTTGAAGAAGGACATAAAATAAAATAAAAATTCTAGAATATTCAAGGCATAGCAATGTTTGTGAGGTCAAATACAGCAGCTGCAGCTGAGTTGTATGTTCTATATAATAATATACTCTATATTCTTACATATATTCTATATATTCTATTCTACTAAAATAGATTTGCTGTTGTACCTTTACAGTAAATGAATGAGGTAAGAGGAGAGCCACAAATATTTCAATTCTAGAACAAAATTACTACTTTGGGGAACAAGGAGAAATACGGAGAAGAAAGAGTTACCGATGGGAAAAAAGGTATGGGAGAATTGGGTCATAGAAGATACGGTTGGTGGTGCCAAAGAGAGCTGAGGGTGCAGGGCTGTTTTGAAAAAAGTCATTATGGTTAGTGCAGTGCCAAAGAAGCTGAAGGAAGGGATTAGGAAGGGTCTGGGAATATCAAAGGCTGACCCTAAGTACTGCATTTAGCATGTGTAGGGGCAAAAGTAACGGTTTTCGATAAATTAAAAACAAAGTAGGGCTATATTTTAGAAAAAAATATGTCCTCTGAAAGGAGGAGCATGAAGCAGGGAATGGTAAAAGGTTGACAAGCAATAGGTTGAGATGGTGACAGTAAACAAAGAAGTAGGGAACAAATAAAATGAGAGTTCCTGAAGGAAGGAACTGTTGGTTACATTTTATCTGATATGCAATATCTGATGTGGAGAGCAATCAGTGAAATCTTGTGTGGAGAGTACATTGGAGAAGACGGCTTAAGAAATTACGTGCATCCTGGAAATGCAATATACTTCATATGAATGAACCTCAGTAGGCTTCAGCAGAGAAGTGAGGCGAAGATAAGCGGTAGAAGAACTAAACTCAGAGCTGACGAAGGAAACCACTATGGGACCCTATTTAAACTGTTGCTGAGACAGCTGTGCTGGAGCTGCCTCTCTCTCTGAGACCTCCATGAATGACCTTGCCTGTCCTGTACCCTGGGCAGTGTCATAGACCAGATCCCACTCCCATGGCTGAGGCCACCGAGCTGCATCTCTTTATGTGAGGGGGCATTATGCAGCTGAGTGCAGTATCAGGACTGGTTGCAACCTTTCCTTCAGGATTTCCAAACAATGGAGTCACATCAATATTCAGCAGAGATGGGCCTTATTTTACCTGAAGCCATGCAAGATTGGCACAGACAAGTCAGATGATCAAATTGATGAATAAACTCCACTTGACATTCACCCTCGAGTGCTCTTGAATCTCTTCTGATTGTCTGGACAGCCTGCTTTGCTGTCCAGGCAAGACCAGGCAAGACCATTTTCAGACTCAGACATGGAAAAATACACCTATACTAGACAGAAGAAGGCTTCTGTCATGCAGACTGCAGCAGCCTAAAGGCATTTGGCCAGTTTTGTGCTGGTCAGGGAAAATGTGTCTCCCATTAACTAACTTTGTTTCAGTCTATTCAGATTCTGTATCCACTTAGGATCTCAGCACCAGTGTGTCCGGACTTCCTAAAGCGTGCCAGGCGTACACATCAGCATTTGTCAAGGCAGGACACCTTTTGCAAAGGTATCGCTGTGCACAGATGGGAATGGGGTGTTATTTATCTCTTTAAATTAGGTTGTCTCTGTTGGCTGCATTCCCGTTACAGTTGCTGGAGACCTGGTCAATACAGCCATAAGGCATCAGTCAGTTTATTCTAAAGCAGACACCCACATTTAGGTCAGATGAAACATGCCCCAGGTATTATGGATGGTATTGACTGGTTCTCCATAAACATGGCTGGATCCCACATAACTGCCTCAGAGGTAAGCACTTACATTTTAGAAATGCCAAGTTAAAAAACAGGATCCCGCTGTTGTGTCTGTGCCACATATCCCTAATAAGGGGGAGTAAGTTGTCACTTGGGGATCGGAGTGATAATCCAGGTCTTGGGAGGTTCACACAAATTCCTATCAGGAAGGAGGAACTCACAGCTATACAAATGCTCCAAGACCATCATTTCAGTCCTGACCTCACTACAGACTGCATCTGCCACCTCCTCTGTAACCTAATCACTTTGTCTCTCAATACCTTGTCCTCTCACATGAACAGAATGCTATTCACATCCCAGACTGTTCTATTGCCTATGTAGACAGTGAGCTCTTACTGCATCTTACAGGGCTTAGCTCTTGCAATCTTGTATTTTATTTCAAACCTCTAGTTGCTACTGTGATATGAGTAAATAATGGAGAAACCATGACAGCTAGTCAGGAGAGCTTTCAGTCCCAAGAGTGACTGCACTTTTAACTAATAAGAGTATGTTTTCATATTGGATTTCTCTCTTTTTTTTGTGTGTGTTATTGCTGCTGAAAAAGTGATTTATTTCAATGTTTCCTCTTGTTTAAAAACCAGAAGCTTAACCCTTGTTCTTTCAAGAGTAAAAGTAACCCTACAGGGTATGTAATAAATATTTAAAATGGATGAATTGAAGGAGGAAGGGAAAAAAATCATGTCATGGAGGGATAGCAAGAATTTTATTTCAGGGTAATGACAGCTTCTGTTGTCTCTGCCATCAAATAACTCTGAACTCAGGAAGGCTGCTGCATGCAAATGAAGGCAAATGAAATATAGGTGTCCACATGATGCACATCAACTTCATCCGAGTGGCAGATGTGTCCCCTCAGCACAGAGGCCAAGCAGTGAATGCTGAGTGCTCCCACATTAGAGGTGGTCCCATGATGATAAGGTTAAGACTGGTTAATGGCACAATAGAGAGAGCCTTGCACTGCACCTTCCTTCACTGTCTTAATTTTGGAATGGTTTTCCTGCCTCGGTGCTGTCAGGCTACTGTGGTCCTCCAGTGATGGAATTTATTTTATCTGTGTTTTAAATCACAAGAGAGAGGAATTGTATGCTGGTTAGGTGATAAGCTGTCACCATCCTACCAAGCTACTTCACACCTGTCTTGATACCACATGCTCATCCTGACCACTGTTTGCAGCAGAGATGTGGAATGCCAGTTTGGGCAGGAAAAACCGTCCTTGCAGAGCCTCTGCCTTTCACCTTTGCCTCTCAAAAAGAAAAAAGGCAGCACCTTGACTGTGGTTTCTCTGTGCATTCCAGGTTGCCAGGAGAGTCAATTCAAGTCACTATCCTGGTACTATTTTTACTGAGGGAAACTTAGACACGAGTAAGTTGAATATTTATTCACCTTGCACTGTGAGTCTGGCAGAGCAAAGAACCGGCCCTGGCTCTCCAAAGCCACGCTGGTATGCAGACCATGGACCATCCTTATGCATCACAAGGAGCCAGTCAGACTCGTGGTTGTTCTCTTCTCAGAGCTACACCAATACATACCCTGCTGCAAAGACCTTACAGTTTTGCACCTCAGTTTTTCCACATTCTGAAATGCCTTTGCCCCCCATAACAGCTATGACTTTCAACATTCCCTGTAGCTCAATGAGACAAGAAATAACAAGGCACTTTTAGCAACAAAAAAAGTGATTCCTCCCAATGAAGAGTACAGAGTATGTGTTTGAATTATTCTTCTGATCTGGTAATAGTGTAAATCACTATCAAGCTACAAAGTGATGAAGACTGTATTTAAAAAAACCCAAATTGTTTAACTTAACAAAATAGAACACACCTCTGAGGAGGATCTCTTCAAATGCTACTCATTTAAATGGTTTTTTCCTCTAACTGTGCTGAAAAACACATCTAAATCTAAAATCATTTTATATACTTAAGAACGGCTGAAATAAAAATTACTTTTACTAACAAGTGATCATGCAATATTAAAATACCGTTATCACATTTGTCTGTTTACCAGCTGGAGTCCTAATTGAAATTTGTTCAGAACTCATAATAGCATTAGGTCATGTTTTGCTTACAGCATTAAGCAATGATTACATCTTTGGCTTTTGTTTTTAATTAGCTTTTTTCAGTTATCTGGGAGAGATAGAACCTTTCAGGATAGTAATTCACTTCTTGATTACAATGGAAAGAAAACAAACCAAGTCATCTTACAGAAGAATGTGCGACTGTATAATTTACATTCCTGACTCTGGGGCTGTTAGATCCGACTGTAGTTTGATTTCCTGTCATTCAACAGTTATGTTAATTGGGTTTTGATGGTAACGAGGTGCTGGCATTTGCATGTTTGGGGATCTAAATCTACTTTTTACAAAAAAGAGGTGATTGTGTATTGTGTCTTATTTTCCTGGTGGCAGGACAGAAAGATCACTTTTAATCCAAAGTACTAAAAACCAGACCACTTTGTATCAGCCATGCAGCTGAATAGAGCCAGAGGTGAATTATAAAGAGGGTCTCAAATGTAGTTGTAGATCTGATTTGGAAAAGTATTTCAGCATGTGCCTTCATCATTCATTCCAGCCTACAAATAGACACACCGGATTACTCTTCAGCTTTAGGTTAAACATCTTGCTGAGTCTCATCCTTCGGGAGGGGCAAGCTGTGGCAAGCAACAAGCCCAAAGGGAGACTTCAGGTGCCCTTGTCCCTGCGTAATGACACTAACTGCTCGTTAGTAATAAACTCACTCCAGCAGTTCCCTGGACTAAGAGAAGTGCCCTGGCTGCCCTCTTTCTTCAAACTCTTGATTAGCTTTCTGCAAATACACATGTTTGGAAGAATAGGAAAGTAACTCCACAAGACAAACCAGGGAATAATAAGCTTTAATCTGCTGGAATGAGTGACTGCTGAGAGAGAGCAAGCAGCCCCACTTGCCCTACTGTGGACTCTGGGGGCATGAGGGGCATCCATGGTCAAGCAAAACTCCCCCCTCAACAGATGCACACTCCCCATGCTGCGTGACTTCTGTGCTATAGAACAACACACAGGAGAAAAAAGAACCTGAACATGGGCAGTCCATGAGCATTTGGTGGCATTGTTTGCCAGGCAAGTGCTTATGAAGGTGCATTAAATAGGGTTGGTAGACTGTGGCTATGGGAAAAGAGCAAGGTCATTTATTTCTAACACGCCTATAGAAGTGTCAGGCACAGACTGGCAACAGTAAGAAACCAAGTCTGATGAGCTTACAAGATAGTGAGTGGTATCCCTGGAGGGGTTACAGGAATTGTATGATTATAAAAAATAGGCTCAGAAGGGATGTTGAGATGTAACATAATCCACTCCTCTGCTGAGATGAATAAAGAGGTGGATTGCCCATAAAACACATTGTAATTCTCTTCCTCTGCTCAGAGCCAGAGGAGTTCAGCAGTTTTCCTGTGTCCAGTTGGAAAAACAGCTTTCAGAAACTGAAACAAGAATTATAGAAAATTCAGAATGGGGTAATAAGAATGATCTAGGGTTTAAAATACACCTGCAGCGTTCAGTCAGTCTCTGCAAATTAGTATAGCCAGTTAATACCACTTACATGTAGGCTGTGGTTCAAAGTGCCTGACCTGTTTTCCCCGCCTACACACCAGAAAATTATCCTCCCCCTCATTATGTCTCACTGTGCACAAGCAATTACTTTTCTGTTGACCTGAGCCACTGCTCCAAAGGCTCAGTCCTTTATTGTTTGTTTCTGAGTAGACAGGGAGAGGCTTTCCCCCCATTGCTAAATGAGCATGTGGTACCCATACCAGGACACATATACCACAGGCATTTTCAGTGAGCACAGGGACAGAGTCAGTATCTCTCGCTGGGGCTGGTTAAATGAGTCCTTTTTCTCCTTGGGATAACTGGTCTACAGGGGAATGATCATCGATGGCTATTCTGGAGCAAAGGATAGAGAGGTTTTGGGCAGGCTGTCAGTTTCTGCTGGGATGTGATACTCACCCCCACTTCCAAGGGAGGTGAAGGACCTGTCCATGGCAGTCTTCCCATGCCAAGCTCCTGCTGTCCTCTGCTTTCTGTGACCATTCAGTGCCAATGGACACTGGGCTGAGAGTACTCCTTGACTCTGAAAACAGAGGACTTTGTATCTCTGCTTATATGAATTTGTAGTTCTTAAAAAACCGTGTGAGGTCTAATACAAGAGGGTAGCAACATAGATTTTGCTGGGTTTTTTGGAAAACCAAGCATCAAGTCCTTTCCTCTTTATACTGATTCATCTGCAGGACCTGTGAGATCCAGGGAGCCCGGACCGGATATCTGTGCTGAGGAAGAGACCAATCTCCTCCTGATGATGCCTTGCACTGTGGGGAGGCCACATGAGGATGCAGATGTGGGCTAAGTCCCACATGGAACAGGTGCCAGCTATGGAATCGTGGACACCCTCACAGACGGCAGTGGCCGCACAGGGAAACCTGAGAACAGAAAGAATAAAAGTGATGCTGAGGTGAGATGAGTTTCATTGGGGGTGAACATGGCAGTGAGAAAAGGCAGTTCCTGTCACTGCTTACAGCCACCGCAGTCCTTACCAAGGACAAGAGGGGCAGCAAACAGTGGTGCTGTTACAAGAAACCTGTCTTAGTCTTGCTCTAAATGTTATTCTTTTTCCTAACCAGTGAAGTTTTATGGTTTTTTTTTTTTTCAGTGAAAAAGTAGGGGACAATAAGAATTGATGGTCATTATTTATCAAGTGTAAGAGGCATTCTTATTTCCAGTCTAGCTTTGGATCAGATAACACTGGGACTCAAACCTGCCCTTTCCCCAGTGTAAGGCAGGAACCCTGCTGCCCAAACACTGGTTATGCTGGGGCTGCTTGGAATTTAGCAAAATTCCTCCGGGGATCTGGACAATCCTTCACAGGCAAAATTTCAGTGAAGTAAGTGCACTGCCACAGAAAAGTGTTGACTCATTTCCTAAATTCAGAGCAAAAAACACAACAAACCAACTCAGTCTAAACATCAATGTAACACCATTAAAGAGATGTAACAAAAATAACTCTGGCCTGAAGACTCAGAGATTTAAGTGAGACGAGAATAGGCCCTTAATTACTTCCATTTTTACTCTTCAGCAGAACTAAAATAGTTGCCTCCCTCCTGTTCCCACTGTGTCAGTAGGACAGAGCTGTGCATAAGGACTCACACACTCCCTAATGTTGTGCCTCCTTAGA
Source organism: Grallaria varia (assembly GCA_013396735.1). Classification (NCBI taxonomy): domain Eukaryota; kingdom Metazoa; phylum Chordata; class Aves; order Passeriformes; family Formicariidae; genus Grallaria; species Grallaria varia. The sequence continues at coordinate 24,431 of VWZG01002629.1, read as the reverse complement.
TACAATACCTCTCTTAGCTTTTTCTCCCCTCCCACAGCAGGCATTCAGTGTGGATCATCTGTACCACAACAAAAATGAGAGGCATGCAGGTGGATTTCCTTTTTAGTCTCAGCTCTGTCCCTTTACTCCCTTCCTTATTCTGGAGGAGATGCAGATGGCAGTCACTCCCTTTGCTGTGTGTAACTGTCTAGACAGAAAAAAACCTCTCCACAGCTTGTGTAATTTTCTGAGCTGCCTTCTGTTCACCTCCACCTCCTCATTTTCCTCTTTATCTGTTTTCCATATTCTCCATGTTGCTATTTGTCCTGTGGAAATGAACACATCAAAGCCATAAGTAGTAGCTTTTGCTATGCTCCTATGTTCTCTCTCCCCCCTCTTCTTTTAATATTAATATTAATAGCTGCTGCACCTATCTTTGCTGTTGCTTTCTTCTTGATCCTCAGGGGAGTAAGCCTTTTCTTGGACTTTCTGCTACTGTGAATGCTCATTTGAAGGAATGCTAGGGCATGCTGGGAAACACAACACCAGTGATGCCTGTGACACAGTATTGGGCCGAGCAGCAAAGACGTAAAATGCTATTGTACTTATCGCAAGAGTCAAACATTCTTTTATCCCTGCCACGTATGGCTGGGGTTTTTTTCCTCGTTGCTTTTCTAGCAAAAATAGCTTTTTAATCAGTCCAAAATCTCCAAGGAGAAGAAAAAAATAAATAACCTCTTTCCTATGCCCTTCTTGATGCTATTTCACAGGGCTGCTGCCTGAGAAGCAAAGAAGCAAGCGCTGCTTCCCGCCTGTTGTCAAACCACACACACACACATATACACACTACAGGGACACACATTGCCAGCACCTCCACCACTGTTATTATTTAAAGCACTGAGTTAACAAGCTCTCCTACCCTCCAAGGTTTTTCTGCCTGTTGCTGGTCCCTGGGGCTGAGAGCTGAACTCCCTGTGCCTGCATCAGCCTGGCTCTCACATTTGTATTCTGTGATGCGGTTGCGTGTCTGGAGTGCTGGGAAGAAATCCCCCAGGTTTTTTTTCACTTACACACGTATAATGGAAAAACGGCAGCGCGTGGTGAGTGTGACGTTCCTACTCTTTGGGAGCTGCATGTAGCCCGTGGTGAAGGTTGCTATGTGGGATCACAGCAGTGCCCAAAAGGCTGAAGGTGAATTTCTTAATGCCTTTGTCACAAGGAACAGGTACCGTGGTAATAATGAAACTCACTGTAACCCTCAGAGCAAGTTATTCCAAGCATGATTTCTGCCTGGACAGATGTAAAGGTTATTATTTGCTCCTATCTTGACACCAGGGATCGACTTCCTTTGAAAGCAAGGAATTCTTTAGTGTGCAGAAGCATAGAATCATAGAATCACAGGATATGCTGAGTTGATAGGGACTCATCAGGATCATCGAGTCTGACTCTTGGCCCTACACAAAACATGAATCTGGGGCAGGAGGGATTGGGACACTCAAATGAGATTCCCCTTACACTTCTTTTGTGACAGGTGCTGCAACTGGACACAGTGATGTGTAATCCCCCTCCCCTCTCTCCCCCAGAGCAGCTGCTGATGTGACATCAGTTGTTGTTAAGGCCAGTGGAAAGACCCCCATGAGCAGCAGTGGGTTTGCATCAGCTGGATTAAGGACTGAGGGAGTTCATGGTACTGGCTTTCAAGTTATGGCCCCTTTCCATCTTTTCCCTTTCCTTCTCCAGCAAAGCTTTTCGCAGGCTGATAGGTACAGACTACCTATTCGTTTAGTCTCATCCTACTCTGGGCAAATCTCCCCTACCCTGATCAAAAGGCTGCAGGACTGAAATGTGCTGTACTGGCACCATAGCTATGACAGGCAGAAAACTTTAGGGGGAGAAGAACAATACACTGAGTTACAAAGGGGAGAGAAACACTAAGTACTGGTGCAAAAGCCCACTGCAACTAACCAAAGGAGCTGCAGATTATGGAGACACATTCCAGGCTCCTACTGCAGCCTTTTTGGAGAAAAAAAAGCATCACATAAGAAAGACCTTAAGTTCAGCAGTGTCAGTTTCACCCATTTCATCTCCAACCTGCAGTACCACAAGAGCTCTAAAGGAAGAATAGCAGATTGTTTGCCACAAGAGTCAAGAGAGTCATTAGTCTAACAAGTAAAAGGAGATGAGGGGATCTATTTACTCATAATAATCATCAGTTTGATCTTTTAAAACACTGCAGGAGTCTCAGAATCTAATGGAGATGTCTATTGTTTGCAAACATGAAACCTAAATAAAGTTTCAGGCAGTGACGCTTTTGAGGTCTCTGCAGGAAATCTGATAGGAAAATTCAAATGAGGTCATATACTTTGCTGCTTGTCTACAAGATTCTCCCAAAGGTCTCTCTGCTCTCCCAGCTTATAAGCCTAATTAACCCCTTGCACCTGATTGCCTGGCATGGAATTTTAAGTCATTATGGGGATGTGTGGCTTCTTTAGCAGCATGTCAAACTCTTCATGTCACACTTCAAACCCTGGAATTTGCCTTGCACTTCTTTGTTCAGTGTTGCAGGGGGGGGCCAGATACCCACACATGCAAAAACTTCACTGAAGGGACCAATTTACAGGCATTGTTTGGACCAAAAGGGATAATAATTCCCCCAGAGGGTCTTGCAGGACATTGGAGCAGGAGGCTTTGAGTCAGAGCTGTCCTTCGATGTTTTAAACTACTTCACAGGCATTAACTATGCCCATTTCATACACACAATCCTGCCTTAACCAGCTCCCCTGAGCAACACGGACGGTGTGTGAGCTTTCTGCATATTCAGCTGACAAGGGACAGCCTGAGGAATCTACGCTGCTCAAATAACTCTTTACATATTCCTCATTAGAGAGTTTGGATTGAAAGAATAAAAACAGTAACCAGGAAAAAAAGTGTGGGAGCAGCAAACAGAGCTCCATGAATCAGACAGGAGCATTGGCACAGGCTGCTGTGGAGGTTGCCTTTTCTGCACTTGTCTATCCTGTGACTTGGTGATGCAGGGAGTGCACCTATATGTACTCCACTGCTCTCTCAGACTCTATCACACCCTGATGTTCAAGGCTTTTACATGGAGTGAAGCGGTCACAGACTCAAACCTCCTCCAGTGGAGGACTCCAAACCTTCAAATCTCACCTCCTGAGTGGGTACTCTCACCACTACACCAAAAGGTAAAAGGGGGCAGAAGTATTTTAAGAGTCTCCAAATACAAGACCTTAATTTAAGAGAGATTTCAGACTCTGAGTTGCAGCCCAGATGACAGTCTCACAAACCTCTTTATTGGCTTGCCTCTTGATTGGTTTGGTGGACCCAATGCTCAGCACATTAGATGTTGTAAATCACACAGTACCTACCACAAGTAACTATTTTCCCCACCATTCATTACAAAAGGAATTAGGGAGTTGCTCAGTAATGTACTAAATTTACACTAATTTTACTGTACTGTACAGTGTCAATCCCTGGAGCCTGAGCCAGCTTGGAGAGATGCAGTTTCAGTATGAAGGCGTCCAAAGAAGGGCAACAAAGCTGATGAAGGATCTGGAGTACAAGAAGAGCAGCTGAGAGAGCTGGAGGTGTTTAGTTTGGAGAAAAGGGGCTCGGGGGTGACCTTATTGCCCTCTACAACTACCTGAAAGGAAGTTGTAGCCAGGTGGGGATCAGTCTCTTCTCCCACGTAGTGAGTGATAGGAAAAGAAGAAACGGCCTCAAGTTTGATCAGGAGAGCTTTAGATTGGTTATTAGGAAAAATTTCTTCATGGAAAGGGTTGCTAAGCATTGAAACAGGCTACTAAAGGAAGTGATGCAATTACCACACCTGGAAGTGTTCAAGGAATGTGTAATGTGGCACTTGGGGACGTGGGTTAGTGGTGGACACAGCGGTGCTAGGCTAACTGTTGGACTGATGATCTCAGAGGTTTGTTCCAACCTCACCAATTCTATCATTCCATACATTGCAGACATCAAGCACCCTCTCTAAACTTCTCTCTCTACCTTAAGGAGTATTTAGACTCCTTTTATATAGCTGGGCATGGTAAGTTTTCATTTCTAGAGGAATTCTTATATATTGGAAATTGTCCCTGCTGTCAGAAAAAGGCATGCAAGTTTTTCACTGAATTTGCAGGCTGCCTTCTATGATGCAATCATTGCAGTGGCCTTGGTGACGTCTATCTTCATTTAACTCCACTTTGCATTTTGTTGTCCTATATCCTGACACAGCAGTAAATTTTTCTATGGCCAGTAATGGACTGTTAAAACAATCAAGTGTACTGGAACAATTTTCAAAATTATCAGGAATAAGCTGAATAAAAAGAACATCTTTCAGTGAAAAACTTAATAAATGGCATGTCACTTTCTTTTTAACAAATCAGGAGATGATGGCATAGTATACAAACTCTCCAGGTTCCTAAAGATGAACTCTACAGCAATTTGCTATATGTATTTTCAGTCAGCCTTTACAAACAGATAGTGCTACTAAATGCTGTCACAGATGCCGAAAACTATTCTTTATGGTTTTAAACATCTTCTAAGACACCACTGTCCTATTACATACTGTTGTAATAATTTCATTAACGAGTTGATTAACCATTTATGACAACTACCCATATGTCCTGTGACTTACTGAATACAGCATTTACCTTGACTCAGGAGTTTGCATCCACAAATGTTACTTAGTGGGTGACTTTCCCTTTCTCTGATTCAGTTTCTGCAGATATAAAACAAGGATAATGATAATGACCTCCTTAGTAATGCCATTGGGGATTTACTAATAACCTAATCATTATTGGGGAATAAAACTCTATGTGAGGAACCATTTATTAAAGCATCCCCATGGCTTATTCACACTCTAAAAGTGATTTCTGAATGGAGCCTTAGAGGGAAGGTTGATGAAATGTGCACCAGAGCTAAAGCAGCAAAGACCCAAAGCTCATGGCCACATCTCCCATAAGAAGGTGTGCATCAAGGCATAGATGTGCACAAATTCTCAGTAGAGGACATCTTTATGTCCCCCCTCAACCTGCCTCAGCTGCTGCTTTTGCTGAAGGAGGAGGAGGTGAGGGGAATTCTTTAATTTTTTGGTGTAAAAGTATGGGATTCTTCCATTTTCAACCTGGTCACCAAAAGAGTGGCAAACACTTCCCCTGCAGCTGTTTTTGCAGCATTACACCCATCAGACACAATGGAAAGGATGAGGAAGAACTGTTCCTGGAACAGGTATGTTGGTACAGGTGGAAAGAGCTCCCTATACAGCCTGGAGTACACACAGGGACCTTTCTGACCATGACAATGGTGAGTAGGATACAGAAACTTCATTTCCACCTTATTTTGCTTCTGCATGGACAATCTGAAAAGTTAATAATGCTTTTATTTTTATTTTTCCTTCTGCCTAGTAACCTTTTTCTCTGTAAGCTCTTTGTCACACGTTCCCATTTCAGCCTCTGCAGAGCACTTGGCTTTCCCAGATGGAAAAATTTCCTTGGACTGCAAAACTCTGAGATGTGACTGGTGGCTCTTTGGCTCCTACTATCCCCTCAAATGAGGATTTTAGTGCTCATGTTTACTTCTAAAAGTAGGAATTCATCACTGCAAATTACAGTAAGGTTGCAGCTGACCATTTGAAGCACAAGTAGTGTTCTCCTCTACCCTTCCAGTTGCAGGGAATGATGGGGGAAGAAACAGGAAGAACAGCTGACCAATACCTGACTCTAAACCTGGTGTCACCAGCAGAATTTTGGTATTTCTGATCATTAGTTGGTCTACATGACACCAGGACTGCTGGAAACAGATTGGGTATGCCCATCTTAAAGGGGGAAAAGGAACTTTGCACAGGAGATAACAGGGCTTATTGAAAGAGCTTTAAGCTGCCTTTGAAGGCAAAAAGGGATAAAACCAGGCTTGCTAGAGATAAGCCCAGGGTCAGCACATCAGTGTTTGAGGAGCTCTGTGCTAGCAAGGTTCTTCAGTCTGCTGTTTCAGTGGAGGCAGAGAGGGAGAGCCATATGTCAGCAAAGACACAAAGGTTATTGATGTGTTAGAAACCACAGAAGTGCCTGAGAATGGTCACACAGGAATTGGGCCTTCCCACCCAAAAAGATGGTGGGATCCATAGCCCAATTGAAGGGCATCTACACCAATGCCTGTAGTATGGACAACAGGAGGAACTGACACAATTGTTCAGCTGGAAAACTATGATATAGTTATAATAACAGAAAGATGTTTGGATGACTCACACAACTGGAGTGCTGCAATGGATGACTATAAATTCTTCAGAAGGGACAGGCAAGGAAGGAGAGGCAGCGGGGTAGCCCCGTATGTTAGGGCGTGTTTAGATTGTCTGGGCTTAATGATGGTGACAAAAGGCCTGAGTGTTTATGAGTAAGAATCAGGAGGAAGGCCAACAAGGCAGATGCCATGGTAAGAATCTGTTACAGACAACCCAACCAGGGTGAAGAGACAGACGAAATACTCCATAAGCATCTGGAAGAAGTCTCACAATCACTAGTCCTTGTTCTTGTGGGGGTCTTCAGCTTACCAGATACCTGCTGGAAATACAAAACAGTGGAGAGGAAATAGTCCAGAAGGTTTCTGGATTGATCATGAAATAATAGAATTTTTGATTTTCAGAGAAGTAAGGAGGGTGCTCATCAGAATTGCTACCTTGGACTTAGGGAGGGCAGACTTTGGTCTGTTTTGGGGGCCTGGTTGAGAAAGTCCCTTAAGAGGCAGTCCTGAAGGTCAAAGGAGTCCAGGAAGGCTGGACATTGTTAAGAAGGAACACTTAAAGGCACAGGAACAGGCAAATCCCGAGTGCTGAAAAAAGAGCTGGCAGGGAAGAAGACCAGACTGGCTGAACAGTGAGCTTTGGCTGGAGCTCAGGAAAGAAAAGAGAGTATGCGACCTTTGAAAGAAGGAAACTCAGGAGGAGTACAAGGATATTGTGAGGTCTGCAGGGAGAAAATTAGAAGATCGAAAGGTAAACTAGAACTCTATTTGGCTACTGCCATAAAAGGCAATTAAAAATGTTTTTGTAAGTACATTAGCAACAAAATCAGGGCTAATGTACTTACTGGATGTGGGAGAAAACACCATGACAAAGGATGAGGAAGAAGCAGAGGTACTTCATGTCTTTTTTGTCTCAGTCTTTAATAGTAAAATGAGTTGTTCCCAGACAGCATGGGTTTACGAAAGGCAGATGCTGTTTGACTAACCTCATCTCCTTCTGCAACCAGGTGACCAGCTTAGCGGATGAGAGAAAGGATGTAGGCTCTAGTGAAGCCTTCGGCACTGTTTCCCACAGCATTCTCCTGGAGAAACTGGCTGCACATGGCTCGGACGGGGGCACTCTTCAATGGGTTAAAAACTGGCTGGATAGCCAGGCTCAGAGAATGGGGGCAAATGGTGCTGCATCCAGCTGGTGGCGAGTCACTAATGGTGTTCCCCAGGGCTCAGTTTTGGGGTCAGTCCTGTTTAATATATTTAACAGTGATCTGGATGAGGGGGTCAGCAAGTTCACAGATGACACCAAGATGGGTGGGAGTGTTGATCTGCTGGAGGGTAGGAAAGATCTGCAGAGGGATCTGGACAGTCTGGACAGGTTGGATTGACAATCCAAGGCAAGTTGTATAAGGTTCAACCAGACAAAGTGCCAGGTCCTGCACTTGGGTCACAATAACACCAGGCAGCACTATGGGCTGAGGGAAGAGCTGCTGGAAAGCTGTCACAGCAGAAAAGGAACTGGGAGGATTGGTCAACCAGCTGAACATGAGCCAGAAGGTGATGATGATGTCCAGGTGACCAAGAAGGCAAATGGCATCTGGGCTTGTATTAGAAACAGTGTGACCAGCAGCACTAGGGCAGTGAGCTGTGCTCAGCACTGGTGGTGCCACGCCTTGAATCCTGTGTCCAGTTTTGGGCCCTTTACTATAAAAAAGACATTGAAATGCTGGAACATGTCCAGAGAAGTCAACAAAGCTGGTGAAGGACTTGGACCATAAGTCTGATGAGGAGTGGCTGAGGAAGCTGGGATTTTTTAGCCTAGAGAAAAGAGCAAGACCTTATAATTCTCTACAACTACCTGAAAGAAGGTTGTGAAGAAGTGGGTGTCAGCCTCTTTTTCCAAATAACAAGCAACAGGACAAAAAGAAATGGCCTTCAGCTGTGCCAGAGGAAGTTTAGATTGGATATTGGGAAAAATATCCTTAAGGAAAGTGTTTTCAAGCATTGGAACAGGCTGCCAAGGGAAGTGATGGAGTCAACATTCCTAAAGGTATTTAAACGATGTGTAGATGTGGTGCTTAGGGACATGGTTTAGTGGTGAACTTGGCAGTGCTGGGTTAACAGCTGGACTTGATGTTCTTAGGAGTCTTTCTCAACCTAAATGATTCTAGAGTCTTCTACACTTCAGTTTCTTGAACTGTCCAGAAAGGACTCTAAAGAGTGTCCAGTCATGGGTTGTGATGTCCAACAGTGAATGGATATACGAAATAAAGAAGGGAGGACAGGTAGAAAGGCAACCATTCTGTGCCTTTGGTAATGACTACAGCAAATCAAATGTTTAGACTTGCAGATAGGCAAGATGTCTAGGGGTTATGCAGGCCTGTTTTCAACCAAATCTCTTGTTCAACTGCAATCCACCACTGGCAATATCTAGATGATACTGCTAGGAGGCTATTGTACGTCTCCCTTCTAGGGACTTTTCAAAATGGTGAACGCAGGCTGGATAAAGACAGGGGGGTTCTGGGAAACAAATCTTGCTGAATTCCCCTTTACTGTACAAAAAATATACATAAAAATAATCCTACCTCTTCACACCCTGGAGTCTCTCTTCCCTTGCACACAGTAGTTGGTTCCTATTCATTTAATGGCAATCATGGTCAAGGGTTCCAACTGACAAAAAGTTCCACAGCTGCAGTGATGCACAAAGCAGTGCCAACCACTACAGGATGCAGTCTGCACTCATAGAGGCTGTGGTTGCTACACAAGAAACAAGACCTTGTGTTCAGGTAACTGATACACAAACAAATGAAAGATGCTAAATCACAGGTTCTGCCCATCTCTATCCTACAGCCAAAGAATAGGATCAAACTTCATGTTGGAATGAATAGAACAGGAGATGGAAATCAAATGAAGTCAGCATTCTGTGTATTAAGTCCTGAGTCAAGAACAGCACTTTCGTAGCTGGAGTAGGACAAAAATATGTGAAGGAAGAAGAAATCTGAGCCCTGTGAGGATCAGTCTGCAATTGGGGAGCTAACTCTTCCCACAGTCTTTATCCTGGCTTTTCTTTTCATAGTCAAAACATTACCTCAAAATCTGTGCATAAAGTCTTCATCAAGTGAAATCTGTAGGAATTATGATGGTCTAGAACAGTGGAAACTGGTTTAGATGGAACCAGGATTCATTTCAAAGTTCATGTGTATTGAATAGAAATGAACACTCAGCCAGACTGTAAAACATTGGCCTTTCAAAGCTTGGTGGTATGAGAAGTGGCCAAGAGGCTCTGGCTTTTCACAGAGGGCATATGCTGCAATTTTTTAAAGGCAAGCAGACTGCTTAGTGGGAAATTTGAAGAAGAGGTGGCTGGACAGTGTGCAGCCAGTTTAACTCTGCAGCCATGCACTGGATAATGTTTTCCCAGTGAAGCAAAGAATGGCTTTGATGCTTATTTTACACCAGTGTAAATAACATGGACTGTGCACATCAGCGAAGAGAATGCAGCTTAGATGAGAGCTGGTCCAGAGAGAGAGAAAATTTGTCAACCTGAAAGTCTGCTCTGCAGGTGTTTCTGCTGTTACAAATGTACAAAGCCCCCAGTGGCATGTTGTTTGAATCCAGTTGGGCCCAGGTAAGGATTGTTGTAAGAAACACAACTGCCTTCTTCCTTAGCTCACTGATGTGAGCCCTGGTTGCACTGTCAGGAGTCCTCGCAGCACTCCTGGTAATGACTGGGGAGGGATGTCTCATGCAAACTCACAAGACAAATGATATTAAAAATTAAAAGTGGAAAAGCAAACAGCTCGACTGGGACTTGGAAGAATAAGAGTTGCACTGTGTGCTTTTCACTCACAGCTTAAGTTTTTATGGCTGAATGGCTGTTGGAAATACTAAGGGTTTGATTTGGTAAATCTCTCACATATGGAATCCCTGAGAGTTAGGACCACTCTGTCCTGACTGTGCTATTCTTACCTGCTCATTTCTGCTTCCCTCTCACCATTGTAAGACGTACCAATAGCATATGTGGGCAAGCCCCAGCTGGCCTCTTTTCCTCAAGACAGGTGCCTACATGACACAAAAACCTGAACGAAAGCACAAATGCCCTAAAGCTGAAAATCTTACTCAGGCTCCCATCCAGGTACCACTTCTCTGCAGAGAACTGGTTTTCTGTGCTTTCTGTTCTGGAAGCAGTTATGCAATAGTTTCTGCTTGAAGGTTTCCTGTCTTGGGGAAATAACCTTTGGATAGCCATGGGCTTAGTCATGCATTCCTTTGGCCATGCATAGCTCTCTTAAGCCATATTTATGCTGTGCTGAGCATGGTAAATCCAGGGCCTTTGGTCTCTGCAGCAACACACATCATTAATAACACTGAACTTTCAAATCACTTGCTAGGAAGCTAAGGCTTCCACAGCTATGGGTGGTTGTATCAATGAGCCTTCATCATCTCACTGGCAGGGGCCAGGCACAGGGGACGTACAGCATAACTCCTTTGCTAAGGTCATCTCAGGAGATATACTGGACCCCAGCCTTCCTAAGCCTCCTATGGGATCAAATAGTCTGCTACGCAGAACAACCAGGCAATGAAATGTTGACATATCTTATAACCAGATCTCTAAGAAATACATGTCCAAAAACATTAGCAAATTCTCCATCCTATTTCACTCCTCCCCCTTTATTTGCAGCCCTCCACTGAGATATTCAGCTATGATGGGCAGGGGCACAGAGCTGAAAACCCACCCAGAACCCTGTTCTGCGCAGACAGGCAGGGCTGGCAGTGTGCTTGTCCTAGGCTGTTCTATACTGACCTCCTGCTGTGATGAAACCTTGTATGTCTGGCTGGGTTGGGTTTTGTAACTAAAGAAACTATTCCACCGTAGGCGTAGAGTAGGGGGGGAAGATGTGGTATTATCAAAAAGCTTTTCTGGCCTCAACAGCCATCAGACCTGTGTGTACCTTACTGAAAAACAGGCCCACCCTCCTGTCAATGATGCTTTATCCTCCTTCCTCAATATTTTTTTTCTGGCGTTTGGGGAGAGGTATAATACTACAGACCTACAATTCCCTTTAGTGGATCCAGTCCCACCCTTCAGGATCTTACGTGCTTGCACTCAGCTCAATGCCAGAATTGCCCTCATCGTTAGCAAACTCCATACCAGGTGGACACTGAGGTCTTCCCTACCTATTTCTGTGTGTTTACAAAATATCCCCCTGCACCTAAAACAAGATTACCCAGGCACTGCTTTTATTTAAAGACTGTATCCCAAGACTTTTATCTGTGCTGATAACATATCTTGTGCTAGTTTCATAGGGACAGAAACTGTGCTAGTTTCAGGGGGACTCCTCTGTGCTAATGAGTGTACCAGTATCTAGATGAAGATTTTTACTCTTCAGCAGCTGCCTGCAGCAAGGTCCCCACTCCCTGTCCTTCCCGTGATGCCCCACTCTCTGAAGGAGAGAAACTGCCCTTTACCCATGGGATCCTGGTGCAACTCCTGCAGTCACTTGCAGAACACTTCGGCAAGAGAAGTTGGTCATGAAAGTCACCTTGTACATCTTCTTAATCGCTTGCCACCATGTGCCTGAGAATCCTGTCTTGTATGAAATCCAAGGTCCTGATGTAACTTGAGGTTAAAGCCATAAAGGATTTTTTAAAGTGGTGACTAAGCATTCATCAGAAAATGAAATGATGCTGGGAGAAAGTGGAAATAGGATCTACTCTTATTTTAAAATTCAATTAGCAGCACAACCATGAAGAACAGCCCTGTGGTTATGTAGATTTAGTAAAGTCATTAAGATCTCAGATTACATGGGGTGCTATTTCCCCTTACTCTCCCTTTTCCTGCCCCCAGCAATCCTGCCTGTTTTCAGCCTATCACAATACAAACGGAAACAAATCACCAGGGGTTGAACAGCCTAAATTGGATTACAGTCACACTGTTCAGAAAATAGAGTATTGCTGGTAATTGCATTCCATTGAATAAATATCTCTGCACTAGTTAACAGCACATTAGTATTCTGACAATGATTATTCTCATTGTAATTTCTCTGTCCATGAATAAGTGTAACACAGAGCTCAGAATCCAAACAATTGATGTGTTCTGAGTGCTGGTGTTTGTTTCAAAGATTAAACAACATCCTGCTTGGTCATTAATAAAATCTTAGATCAAAAAATTCCGGACCATTCTTCTTTCAATCTTCCTGAAGGGTTATGAGTCAAATAATTCAAGGCCCAAACTTGTTCCTGCTGAAGTCAGTAGGAGTTCTGCTAATTTCACTTGCTTCATAACGCTCAAATCTTCTTTTATTTATATCACAGCTGCCTCCTAATTTTGCTGGTTCCAAAATATTTATGGATACTCTGTGATGCCTATCTTAATATCAAAGAATTTCAGTCTAAAACAGGCTGGCACAGTTAGGGGTAAACTCCACACTTGATTACTTCTCAGGTATTTTATTCCAGCTACTAGATAACTGTCAGTCTCAGTCAGAAGTCTCCATACCTCCCTCCACACAAGCCAGCTTTACCAGGACCACTGACTGCAGCCTCCAAGCAGTTCAACCACTTTGATTTTTTTCAGTGCCTGCAGTTCTTCACTTTCTCAGGGAAAGAGACAATGCCCTGACAGGCAGATAAAACGGGATATAAAACAATAAATGTAAAGAGCAATTTAGTCTGGCAGTTCTCTAAGCTTCATGGGGTCATGGGAGACACATCTTAAGTTTCTCAGTTTCTTTGTGCCTCCAGCTGACTTTGTCTCCAAGACCTTTGATGTTGCCTAGGGGAGTTTAGGGCCCCCCGTTTCAGTGGGCCAGCTGTGTAGCAACTAAGAGCATTGTGGGCCAGCAAGCTCTGGTGTCGAGGTAAGAAGATAAGAGAAGGCAACATTGGCAGATAGACAGACCAAAATACCACTTCATTTCTTGCTGTCAGCTCAAGAACAACCACACCACTTCACTGAGCATGTTTTGTAATGCAGCCCATAGCCCTACCCTGAAAGAAATACCCAGTGGCTGGATATCTTCAGTGGGCATTTGTGCTCATTATTCCTTTCCCTTGCCATAGGTCCAGTAATTAAAAAATGGCCCAGGAGAACTACAGCATTATTTTCTCTCTGCCACTGAGCAGCAGCACAGGCTATAAATGATGTAGAGAGTCAATAGTACTGTGCAACTGGCCAAAGTGCCCTTCTATCTCATCTGTCGCATCAGAGTGTTCTAGGAATTGACATTTCCATGTTTGCAGGAGAATATCTTAGTGATTATTCCTTCTCATAGCACTACTTTGCATGGAAAGGGTTTATTGCATAAAACGAAAGAAATGAAGTCTGCAAGGGCAAAGGAAGAGGGGACTGACATGAAAGAACTGAGATGAGTATGACGATCAAGACTTGAATTAGTTGCACCTAGATAAGTATAAAGCTGAGAAGCTGGTCATTGTTTACAATCTGAACGTAATATTTGAATAAGGCTATCAATAATGGACCGCTGCTGGGAGGCAAAACCTACCATGGCTGGCATTTTCCAAAGAATTATGGCACCTTGGAGTCCAATTTTCACAGGACTCCAGCCTGTAATCTTGTTGATAAATCACTTCCATATGTAGGACTTGATGCTAAACATTGAGAACAATCCACATTTTACTGCCAGTATGAAGTGCAAAAGAGAGAAACAAAGTGTGCTGCAAGAAGTGTTATGAAACTGGAAAGTGGAAGCAGTACAGGGCTGCATGAAAGTAAAATACAGCAGGGAGATAGTACTTTAGTTCTTTTCCTGGCAGCTGACACCGTATATGCCAAAGACTGAAAGGGTCTGTATACAGTGGTGACTGTCTGAAAAGCAGATATGGGAGAGAGCACCACACAATTCATCTCAGCAGCATCTTATTCCATGTCACTGGTGGAAAGGCCTTAGAAAAATATTGCTGTTTGTCAGCATCATGTGTGATCTGATAAACTCAAGGGGAGAGGTCATTATAGTAGGCTCCATCTAGGCACAGGCATCACAAGAGCCCTTTTGCAACACAGAAGCAGATCATAGTGTTTGGAATCTGGTAGACACATGGAGGACTGGCCAAGAGGACTAAGGATGGTATGCTAATGGTGATGCTGCCTGAGGAATCAGCACTGCACCCTTGAACTTTAGGAACATAAATATCAATTTTTTTATTGTACGTTTCATTTGTAAGCCCATCTGAAGCTCAATCCAAGGATGTGCATTTTAGGCTGGCAGAAATGAACAGGTATCTGTTCTCCAGACTTCTTCCAGGCTTCCAAAAGGACGAAGCAATCCTGCTATCTCTGTGAACATCAGCAGAATGCTTCCCTCTTCATTTAAGCAAAGGGATGGATATACCCTCCTGAAGGAATTCCACCAATCTCATTCTGCTGAAACCTAGCATGAGTCAGCCCACTGACAATGATAAAAGCTGGGGTCACACTTCTCAGAACGGGGCATAATACAGCTTTAATTCATCCTGGTTTTTAAAGGGAAGAGCTAATAACTTTGGTCAGGAATTTACAAAAATTGAACTTAGGCCACTGACCCAAGACACAGCAATTTGGAAGCTGGAAGAGAGATAAACAGAACCTATTACATGGCAGCAGCATTTAACTACAGCAAGAATGCTGATATCTGACATCTGAGTCTTGGCTCAGTAGCTACAGATACCATAAAATCACCATGTGCAATTAGACACAATCTGTGATGTGTATTTCATAATAAGGCCAGAACTACCACAGCACAGTTACTGACTTCATTCAAAAACTACAAGCACAATCTTTCCAGGTCACAGTTAAGGTCATTTTTAGCAACAGCAAAAAAATCTTCTGTTTCCTGACAAGTATTTACAATCTTCCCAAGGCCAAGTTAATTAGTCAGATTTTATTTTCCTTATGATATTAGTCTTGATGGGAACGAATAACACAGAAATAAAGTGGGAAAAAAAATCCTTTTCCAGAAAAGCAAAACACATAAATCTGATCATGTCCCATTTTTTTCTTTAGTATGCACAAATAAAACACATTCTAAATTTTTACTGAAACACAATAGCTGGTTTTGCTATCTGCATTTAAAATACACTACACCCTCAACATGTTAGTGGTAAGTATTGCCTTTCTTTTTTTTTTTTTTTTCCATATGAGTTACAAATATAAAAAATTAGATCTGACCCTTCCTTCCCCAAAGCCATTATCAAAATCACATGCAAAACTGATCCTACTGGAAGCACAATTTACTTGAAGCACCTTCGCTCCACTTGGCTAAAGAAGGAGCAATAATCCATGTGCTGGTCTCTGCTTATAAGCCATTTCTAAGAAACAAATACCTTAATCTTAGCAACAACATGGTTTGGTATGTCCAACCAGAAGCTTTAACAGAGAAACCTTTATGGAAAAGTTAAATCCTAAGCAATCAACTTTTCAAAGCCTCTTTTGTGGAATGAATAAGGCTAGCTTCAAGCTAGAGGAGCCCAGATATGCATGGCTCTCAGTGACTTCATTCCAGAACACAAGATGCCACTCAGTTGTCCTCCATCACAAGCACTTAATACAGCAGTACCAAAGAGACCATATTCCTTGAGAGCCAAGCTCTCACGGCCTTGCTTGCAAGGGTAGCACCTTCTCACAAACCCATTTAGATCAGCAAAGAATGGCAGCAACCTCTTGCCTTAAGGTATGCATTTATTTGGGATTTGCAATGCCTCTCTTTCACAAGACCTGATGCTGCAGTCATTTTAGTACTGTGTTGAGTCTGGATTTTGGACGTAAGCCCATCAGGACTAATATGACAGAATTTCTAATGTGGAAGGGAGTTCATGAAACCATTCACCATAAAAGCATCACTGCTCAAGCCCATCAGCCCCATCATGGGGCAGTGACAAGGTCCCCCAGCTACCACTGCAAGGTAACTCAGAGAGTGCTGTTCACCATGGATAGACTCCTACAGAGTACAAACAGTGGGGGGAGAATCAGGGAAGTAGTTTGGGGGTTTGTCATCTATTCAGATGACCTGATATATCTGCAAGGATAAGGAAAGTTCTATTCTTAGGAATCCATAGACAGAGACATTTCCAGGCTGAAGAGTGTTCCTGCCTTTGAAGTCCAGGAAAATTAGAACTTAAGTATTTAGTCAAGCAGAGCCTCAAGGGTTTTTTTCTCTTCATGGAATTTCAAATTGAGTAGAAGATTTTATCTAGTTCTTAGTGAATCATGCTCCAGGATTGAACTAAAAGAAGCTGTAATTTATATTAATTTTATAGGCATTATTACTAAGCAGATCTGTTGTGTCATGTGAGAACCATAGAATCATAATTTGGGCTAAAAGAGACCTGCAGAGGTCATCTAATTCAACCCTGGACAAAGTAGGTCTATTTAGATCAGGTTGTACTAGAATGGTTCTGGACCAGTCTTTAACGCTCCCATAGGTAGAGATTATACAGCCTCTCTGGGCAACTTATTTCAATATTAGACCACCCTCTTGGTAAAACAAACAACTTAATACTTAAAATGGAATTTTCCAGATTTCAACTTGTGTCTCTTGTCTCTGTCGCTGTCCTTCTCATGCTGGGGAGCCCAAAACTGAAGCTGCATTCCAGGCGCAATCTCATAAGTGTTGAACAGAGGGGAGAGGTCACTTGGCTGGACCTCCTGGCTACACTCTTATAAGTACAGCCCAGGACACAGTTTGCCTCAGAACGACATGCTTGAAATCTGGCTATTACACGGCTTTAATTAGTCTGTACTGGAAACCTAGAACTGGCAATTTTTCCCTTCTGCGTTTATAAAAGAAGGTGCAACAGAAACTCTGAAAGGTCACAAATTGTTTAGAGTTCCTCATGGATGAAGAGTGAAATTAAAAAAAAAAAAAAAAAAGGCATGACATTTCACAAGGCTTGGTAGAATCCTGCCGAGTTTCATCAATACACAAAATTGTTCTGTGTGTACAGTCATGGAGATACCACTTTAGAGGATGCAAAATCAGATTATCATCTTTCCTGTTGTAACCAAGGTACAGTTCATTAATCTGTCCCGAAGCTATCACCTTCACATGGATTTGATTGTTAGATCTTTGAACAAAGAAATGGCATAGACTATAGGAATTGTTTTTCCTATTTTATTCTATAGCAGGAAAATAACACTGTCCTGCTTCTGATTACTCTGAGGATCAGTAGATTGTAGATGTTAAAAAGGAAAGACACCCAGTAGAATTAGACCATTGAATCAGTGCATCCCTGAAACAGCACAATGCATATAACTTCATTCTTTTTCCCCTAAAGTCATGTAGAATTTTTCCCTCAAGTTAACTATGAATTAGATTTAGTTTATAGCAAGAAATGAAGGACACGTTAGATGAAAAATGGAAATCTGAATCTTTCACAGAGGAGTGTTTTTATACTGCTCATTCTAATACAAAAGTGCACTGCAAAATGGCTTTGCATTGAAATCACTTTGAATTTAAGGCAGCAGAAATTTAAGCTGATTGTTGCAGACATTTGCTACAGTAAGTGGTTTGGTTCCTTGGCATTGTGGTCTTGCTGCCTTCCAAAAAATAGTGTTCCTATTTTCCCCTACAGATGATTTATCTTTATCCTCAGCTTTGCTCATGCTGTTATCTCCTTCATGTGGAACCATAAAACACTTGAATCAGAGCAAGAGAACACCATGTTGTACAGAAAGAGCCAAGAAAAGGGATTTGGTGTGGAGCTGACAACTTTAACATACACAGGGGCTGTCTAAAATGAAGCACTGTCTGTAAGCATGATTATCAAGCCCAGTCTGCAGCTGGTATCACATGTGAGGGTGGAAGGCATCATCAAACTGCTTTGAGTGCTGCTGAGCCCAGACAAGTTCAGTGTCCTGTCCTGAGCCTCCTCCTATGCTCTGACAGATGGCAGAGGAGGATGAACTGGGATGGCCAGGGGGCTTCCCTGCAGCAGCTGATGTGATCGGTCAGGCTCCTGCCTAAAAGACAGCCCAGAGAAGGAAAGTGGGGAGGGAGGGAAAGGAATAAAAAAGGGAATGAAATAGCAATGAAGAGCACATTGCTCACACTGTACTCTTTCCCCAGCTGGAATCAAACCACATAACCAGGTGGGAGAACATCTGTCTCCAGAAAGTCAAATGCATACGGCTGTCAGTTCTAACAGGTATAAAAGTCATTACTATGAACACACACATCATTATCCAGAGACCACTTGATAAATCCAACCCAGCACTGCTATCCAGCAGGCCAGAAGCTTCCTTGACAGTAGATTCTACTAGGAATATGGTTTTCATCTAACTAGTTCACAGGATTGAAAGAATAACCATCTGCTCCTTGCTCTCCTCCCACAGGCACTATCAGAAAGGGCTTAGTGGAAGACAAGGATGATACTGATTCTCTCTTAAACAAGGAGCACAGCAGCCTTTCTTCATGCTTATGTACCTTCCACAAAGGGGCAGCAATTGTTTAACACAGCAGCCACTGGACCTGCTATTTGTCTACAAGCTGAAGAGGTTGTCTCAAGGTGTGCATTTAGGCAGAAAATGGTTCTTGGTAGCAGGCAGTAATGAATGAATCCACAGTAGCGAATTCAGCCTGACGAAGCCTGGCTTGTCCCCTGCAGACTACAGGAACTCAGCAGCATCATTATTGAGTTATGAGAGTTGGATGCTTGCAGCTGACTGAAAACCACCTCCCTGGAAGGCGTTTGATGTGTGTGATGCAGTTAGTTTGCTGCACGTCCTTTCCACAGGCAGGCCTGGGTAAGCACTGTGGATATCAGCAGGCTGATTCAAAATCAGACGTTTCTACTCCCTAGGAAAATGTGTCACCTACCTTGTGATTTTCCCCTCTGTCTCCATGGGCCATGTTCGCAGGCACTCTGAGCACCTCAGGACCTTAATGGTTTTATTTATCATTGCAGCACTTCAGTGCCACAGGTAGGAGTAGCTCCTATTCACAAATGGAGACCACAGGCCTGAAAGCATTGATCTTCCCATTTAATTTCATTAGAAGTCCAAATTCATTGCTAAAGAACACTTGGTGCTGTCAAGGGCATCTTACTGCTCACACCCAACTCAGTCTGCTGCAGGAAGCACAAAGCTGTCTCAGGCTGATGTAAACTGTAGCGCACAAGCTCCCCCCAGCCCTGCCTCAACACTAATGCCCTAGAGCAGACCCTTCAGCTGCCTGTTCCCTCCTCATCTTACTCAGCAAATCCCACTCCCACACCATACTCACAACACACCTGGGGCAGATGCAGGCTTACTCTGTGTGTCCATCTGTGGTGAGGGCTGTGGGAGACAAGCAATGGGACAGGAGGCTTGTGAGAGCCTTTCTACTCTCCACCCACACACCACGAGCGAGGTTAGCCCAAGGCTTTCCCAGGTGCAAGGGGCTGTGGAAAAAATCCCACAGCTTCTTCCCCTGCAGCGCTGCAGCAGCCTCAGCAATTGAGACCAGCAAGGGGCTGAGTCCTGCTCTGCTGGATTTGGAACAGGTCCAGCAGAAAGCCCTAAACATCACCTTCACAGATGGTTTGAGGTTTTGTTTCTCTGTTGCTTTCCATTGCCTGGGGAAGAAAAAATATTAACCTGTTTCCCAATCTAATGAGGGAATGACAGGGTGGATTATCTGTCCAACTACTGCTCTTCTACTTTGTCACTGATCCGCAGAGGTGGTTGTGGGGAGTAGCTACTTCTGGGTCAAATTAGCAAGCATCCAAAGATGGACTGAAGACAGCAGACCCCACACATTCCCACTTTGTGTATGGCCACATGGTCTGATCTTACCAGCCTCATATTCTGGCACAGGGATCACCAGCAAGACACTTTGCTTGGTAGTTCCTCTGTTCCTTTCCATTTAAAAGCAAAGCATGAATACATAGTCATAGACACATAGAATCATGTAATGGTTTGGGTTGGAAGGGACCTTAAAGATCTAGTTCCAACCTTCCTACCATTGGCAGGGACACCTTCCAATAGATCAGGCTGCTCAAAGTCTCATCTAGCCCAGCCTTGAACACTTCCAGGGATGGGGCAACCACAACTTCCCTGAGTAACCTGCAGTCACATAATAGATTTGCTGGAAAGAGTGGTGCATTTACCTTGCATAAATGATTTAATGTTTTATTAGCAACAGCCAAAGAAAAGACTCCTTCCCTTTACTAATGGCTTCTGCTTAGGTACTGCATATCAGGAGCAATCATGGGAAGTTTCTCCACTGAAGGAAGCAGTCCCACCCTTTCCTGGCTGCAGAAAGGACATGCTGTGCTACCAAGGCAGCCAGCAGCCCAGTGTCGTGCTAAAAGACACATCACAGGAGTAGCTTCTAGGGGGAAGCTCAGCGTGAGACAGATGAGAGATGCAAGGGACTAGTAGTTCTCAAGCTGGAAAGATGTGTGCGCTGTACCTCCTTCCTTGTTAAGTTACATTTGAAACATAGTTGCTATTTTCTGGTTAAAAAAAAAAAAAAATGGACTGCATTTTAATTAAGCATTTTCTGCTGCTCAAGTCAGTTTGATAGCAATTCCTAAGAATCCAGGCCCCTACTGACATGTGAATTACTTCATTTTCATTTGCTGAAATGCACCAATTAAAAACTCACAGTGTAAGAGCTACTGAGATACAGCTTGGATGTCTCAGTCAAAAACTCTGTGGCTTTGGCAATCTCAGCAATTTATTTTGCCATGGATCACATTTAGTCATAAATTACAGTGTTGAAAGTAGATAACAGAGCCATAAGCTTCCAGTAAGAGTTTTAGAAAAAACAGAATTTGCTCTCTGATGTGGGCTTCTCTCTGATCTGCAGTTTGGCTCAGTTTCACTTCTCGAATATATGGTGAGCCATACACTTTATGGAATACCAAAGATCGTATGCTGAGAAGCACACAGATGTCAGTCTCTTGCTGATGTCATGAAAGATAGGCTAAATGCACATAAAACCTTCCTGACAACAGAGGCTCATTATATCTCTTACATTTTGTCAAATATGAATCTCAAGTTTCAGGAATACCAACATTCTCATTATATTTGTCAACATTTTGGGGTGCATCAATTTTCTAGTTCTCAAAATTCCTGATATTTCTCCTGGACACACAAGCAGAACCACTGAGTAGTGCTAGCTTATTTCCCACATAAACCCAAACATATGTCACAAACTTGTGCTTCTGCTTTCAGAAGGTGTGGTCCAAGAGAGATACCGGTATGGCATGGCTCTAACACAACAGAAACCAAGAGGAACTGATACCTAACAGCATCTGGGTTACACCAGTCATGTAGGATACGTGAGACCCAGAGGTCCAATCTCTTCCTGGGCAGACATGAAGAAAACTCCCTCACGAACAAGTTCTAAAAGCAAACCTTTGAGATCTTTCTGGTGGGTTGGTCTGAAGGACTCCTGATGAAGACACTGCATGACCATGAGACATCGAAATATTCATTAGAGAGGTCCTCAAAGCACTCTCATCCCCTCCCTGCATCTGAATCTAAGAGCCATTGCTATTTTTTTTCTTTTTTCCCAGGCTGATTGAATGGGTATTTAATGAGCCCATACAAAGCTGAACAGCTTCAGCGGACAGAGAGCAGAGACTTGCTCAAAAAGAGCCTGGTGGCTTTCAGTACTCTCCTGGGAGATAGTTGTTCAAGTTCCTTCAGTGAGATGAGAGACTTCAACCTTGGTCTTTCATACCTCAAGGAAGCAATCTGAAATATTAATGCTTTTTATCAACTGATGTGGCACCATTTCCACTTGTGTGTAAGAAAACCCAACCTCATTAAAGCATTTAACCTTGGGAAAGTATTAGGCTGTGTAATGTGAGTGAAAGGAAGCACCATATTCCAAAAGCTGTCAGGACTCTCTGTCCTATTCCCCACCAGCTACCCAAGGCATGCCAGCTTTAATGAACGTTATTTTAGGTGGCATTCCTGGCTCTGTAAGAACTTTGTGCCCCACTTGGGGATCACCTTCCACTGGAAGACAAAGAGGTAACAGAAGAAATGTTAAAATTCTGAATCAAAATAACCTTGGTGTACTTAGCTATGGCTGTCATGGAAGGAGACCATCCAACAAGGGACTCTCAGGTCACACACCTCCCTCAGCTAAGGGCATGATTAATTTCTAAAGAACTCCATGGAAGAACTTCCATGGACTTCAGTGAAGTGGTTTATTTCTCCAGTGCCCCTAATTCCACCATGGTGTTTAAGCATTCTAGTTCACTAGTTCTATGATGCAGAGTGCTTACATGCCAAATAGAGCATAGTTTATCTCAGTTCTCATAAAACTCTGCTGCAAAAAGAAATGAAAGCTATTAAATAATTCAAGGGTGTCATAGCCATCAGCTGGCTGAATACCTGTGAAACACAATGTGCTTACAGAACATGACACTAAACCCTGTCTTACTCAGATGCATTGCTAAGAAAAAATATAAACATACAAGAAGAATTCTTTCTTCTCATACTGGATATCTTTTACTAACAAAAACAATGGGAACACAGCATTTCACATCCAAGTAAGGATGAAATGTGACTTCTAATCAACATCACGTTTTTAATATCTGGATGTAAGATATGTGTAAGGTTAAAGATGAGCGATTGATGATATGAAAGATGATACAATTGAAGCAATAAGGGGATACAGCATTGAGGCAACAAAATAACTGCAACATCTGATTCTCAAAATTATACAGAGCTTTAAGTTTAAAGCAACCACAACTACCACTACAAAGGTCCCTGGTTCATATCAGCTACACAGACTAATAAAAGTCACCTGCTCCATAGATGTTGCAAAATCTCCAAGCCAAGAGGTGCAGTCCCTTCTGTATACATCAATGGACTATATAGTCAAGCAGCTTTGAGTTCCCAGAGAACTCCACAGCACAGCGAGGTTTTGTCCTTAAAAGTGGCTATCAAAGTTTCAGGCATATCAAATAACATGAGAGACAAATTGCAATCCACTGGAATGGTATTTTTATGTCATGAACCTGTTGATACTCAACGACAGATCAAGAGCATATGGATGTGAAACTCAGCTGTAGAAGAGCTGGAAGGCTGTGTGAAACTGAGAGCCAGTTGTCATGTAGATTCATCTCTGTTTTCTTGCAGTCTTTTGTGGGACTCAGATGGGGGAATTGCCTGCAGTGAACCCGCCCCACAACTGTGTTTTGTCTGAGGTGGAGTTTTCTCTCCAAAAGAGAACTTACAAAGAACAAACACTTATGCAATCTGGATGAGGAAGGGACTGGAACCTGGGAGTGACCCCAGGAAGGTATTTTATTTAAAAGTGTGGGCATCCCTATTGACTTTACTAAAGTGTTGGAGTACAGCTGTAACTGTGGTATCTACAGTGTTCCCTCTGTGACATGTGCACAAAGCTGAGTATCTCAAAATTAGGCAACAAATGCCAGCACTCTGAGCAAGGAATCACCTAATCAAGGAGCCTTCTTGCAAGGTCAGAGGTGCACCTTCAACTCTACCCTGTTGCAGTCTGTGCTCTCAGCTCAGGAACTGCGCAACCGTTCCTGCCTCCACTCCGTATCCAAAGGCTGCATTATCTTTAGCAGATAAGCACCAAAGCTCTCTTTTTCCCCCAAAGCTATACAAGAGGTCAATACTCTCTCTAAAAGCATAGTCACTGAGATAGCATGCCACTGCCACAGCCTCCCTGCCTGCAGAGCTCAGCTGCTTTGAGGCTTAGAGGTTAAGCATGCAGAAGTTTTAAGCATCATAATTTTAGGCACTATTCCAGGTGCTATATAGGCACTGTAAATTCTTTGTAGATTCTCTACCCTGCAGGTGCAGTAAGCCATCATGGACGTGGTTTATGACACAAAAATACTCATCAATGGTTTCTGACCCTAGAAAGCAGCAAACTGAACAGAGCATGTGGATTCCAAGGAGTAGTCATGGAAGGGAAACTCAAGAAGATCAAAGAGATTAAAGCAGCTAACCATATGCAGAAAATTAAGCACTGGGGTGAGTTGAACCAGAGGGGGGAAAAAAAACAAGAAAAAATTATAGAGAGCTGCAAATTTGTGTGAATGTGCATGCACATGAGTGACTGCCTGGATGTACTGAGTTTCTACTCATGCACAGACACAACTTTCCATACACTGCAGCAGATTCAAAAGGAAACCTGACCTTGAACACAAGGTTGCCAAAACATTTTAGTCAACAAATATAACTGCTCCAAAGACAGTAAGGTACGGTGCTGAGTGTTGCCTAAAATGTGGAC
>VWZG01002627.1:595451-607184 GCA_013396735.1 Grallaria varia | reverse complement strand
TGCGGGGCAGGTGCGTGGCCGTGGCCGTGGCCGTGCCCGCAGCGCGGTCGGTGCCGCTGCGCCGCGGGCTTCGCTCCATGCCCCGCTCGGTCGGGGACTCGCCGGGCGCCGGGAAGGTGCTCGCGGCTGAGCCCCGCGCTCCGGGCAGCGAGCCTGGTGGCTTATTTTTTTCGTTTTGTTTTTTTTTTTCCTCTTTATTTTGCCGCTGCCCCCTTTTCTGCTGGCACGGCAGAGGCTCGTGGCAGGGTTTGCTTGAGCGGCGGCAGCGAGGGGTGTGTGGCTGCAGGGAGGCGATGCGCGGGGTCTCAGAGCGCTGCCGGCCGCGGTGGGGCCGGGCTCTCCTCGGGGGGTTTCTGGTGCGAGCCCTGCCGTGGCTGAGCTGGAAGGTGCCGGCGGTGCTGGAGCGCCCGGGAGAGCCGGGGAGCTCAGGAGCTGCAGTGCTGCGCGATGCTCCCCGCTGGGCTCGGTGCCCTGCGCTCGCAAGCGCGGCTGTGGGGTCGGGGCGGGCGGACCCTCTTGCTGCGGCATCCCCTTCCCGCTGCCTTTTGGGGTTTGCTTTTCGTGTCCCTCGGGCTTCCTCCCTCGCCCGCTCCCCGTGGGAATGCCGGGCGGTGGAAGCGCTGGTGCCGTGCCCGCCCGGTGGCGGAGCCGCACGGGCAGAGGCAGGAGCCGCCCGCGGCATCTGCGTTGGGGCACGGCTGGAACCGGGCATGGCCGGGACACCTCCCGGGCCGGTGTCGCCCGGGGTGTCCCCAGTTTGTCCCCGAGCCAGTGCCGGCAGAGCCAGCGTTCCTGCCCGGTGCGGAACCTGTTGAGGAGCCGTGGTGTTTCTGCTCTGCTAAGGAAGTTGCTTGGATAGTAAAGTAGTATCCTAGGAGAGCTCTGAGGTTTGCAGGGAAAATTGTGGACGGTGAATTTCTGAGGCAGAGCAATCGCATGCGGTTTGGAGTTAAGGCGAGAGCATTCTGACGTGGCCACATACAGAAAACGCTTTTTTATGGGGTCTGTTTTAATCTTATTGAACCCTTTGGCGCAGAGGTTGAATTTGTTAGATTGCGAAGCGGGTTTCTCTGGTGGACCTGAAGCATCTCCTGGGGCCTGCCCTGCCCTGCCCTGGGGTCTGGCTTTCCCCCCGGGGCATCGGGGGGATGCTGGATGTGCCGGCAGCCCCTGTGACGGCGACGAGAGCCCCGGCCGGCGCCCGGCTCTGCCCGCGCTGCAGGAGCAGCGGGCGAGGGAAGGCTCCGCGCATCCCAGAGCAGCCAGCCAGGCCAGGCCAGAAGTGTTTATTCCGGGATGGCAGGGGGAGACGTCCGGGGGTCTGGAGGGAGAGGAGGATGCGGCCGGGCTGGGGCCGGCGCTGCCTGCAGCCCTCTCTCTTTATGCTCCCTAAAACCTTGCTAACTCATTGCCTGCGGCAGGCGGACCTCGAGGTTCTACAGTCGCTTGTCCGACTTTTTTTTATAGCTCCTTGATTTTTTTTACCAAATCTTGTAGTTTGGCTGATCCTGTTCTGCCGGACACCTGGATATTTATCGTAATTTTTAATTTCTTTTGTGGCTGGCGAAGAGGAAGAAGGATGCCAGGAGACGACAGCACCGAATACTCCGTCTCTCCCACACCCTGCCATCGCTCGGGAGCCGCTGCCGTGTTCTCTCTCCTCTTAGCTGAACCAAATATAATCCAAATATATAAGCATATAGAAAGGGTGGTAGTGGGCTGCCGTGGTACCTTTGGACTCGGGGTTGGAGGTGTCCGAAGGGGCTGATAACCATTTGGGGGCGGCTCTTTCCCTATTCCACCCGCCTGCCCGCTCCCCTCTCGGTCGCTGCCCCCGGCTCTGCCCGTTTAAAACCCGGCTTTTCCTCTCCGCGCTCGCAGCATCACGAGAAGCAAAGCGCAGGGGGGAGGTGGAAAGCCCTGCTGGGTGCTGGCGGATCCAGCTTAGCTTCGCTTCCCGTGCTTTATCCTCTCGCTCGGCAACGGCAGCGTGGCAGAGGAGCGGGGATGGGGTTTGGCCGGAGAGCCGCACGGCCGGCTCCTGCTCGCCGGGGTGTGCGCGTCTGTTGGGAGCATCCTTCGGGCGCGCCGCCGGGGCCGCTGCCCGTGCTGAACCCTGCCCTTCCCATCCTCACCGCCGCCTTCGGCCCCGCCGCTCCGCCCGCACCACTGCCCTTCCCAAGGAGAAGCCAGAAATAAGCCTTCCAGAGGGAATTTGCAAGTGTTGCTGTCCTGCGTGGGGGTTTACAAGTGCTGCTATCCAGCCGTCCCTTCACTTTTGCCTTTTTTTTTTATTTTTTTATTTATTTTGTGCGAACTGTCTGGGGTAAAAAAACGCCCTAAGGGGGAAAACTCTTATTCTTGGCATGTCAGCCTGAAGGGAAAGTGTTTTGTCAACTCATGGAAAAGGGACTTGGAACTGCAGGTGCCTTTGCTGCCTTTTTTTTTGACTAATTGCTGGTATTTCCACTCGTGAATAAGGTGGGAGTTTGTGAGAAATATATTTATTTTCCTTTTCTTTTGGATGTTGCTGCATGTGTTCTTGTGTGTTTAGTGGCCCTGACTGCTGTGGTATGAGCTGCCAGGGGGTTTGCAAAGTGGCCTCTCACCCATCCTGGGTCCAGCTCCTGACACAACAGGGCAGAGTAAAAACATTCTGCCGGCCTCAAAAATCAGATGAAAATATGGAAGTTTGATGGTGAAAGAGCCCCAATATGCTCGTGTGGCGCTGGGTCCAGGCACAGTGCATGTTTCCAGCAGAGATGGGTTCTGCAAGCTGAAGAAATGCTCAGATTTGATGACAAAGGGCGAATAGTACCCTGGGCAGTGGGTAATTCTATGCTAACCAGGTCAACAAAGTCTCGGAGAGCCCGGTCCGGGTGCAGTGGGAATGCTGAGGGATGAGGCCGATGGAAGTGAACCCCAGACTCGTGGGGTGGTGCCCAAAGGGTGCCGTGGTGCTCCCGTCCCCCTGAGCAGGCACAGCCAGAATAAGGAGTCATTTAACAGCACAGCGAGGCTGAGTAAATAGCTGGGGTTGGGAAAGGGAATGTTTTTGCCAAATATTCATTAGGATTTGAAAGCACATTTCAATTTGACCTTGTTCTCTTGCTGCAAACATTCGAGCTCTCAAGCGCTGCACACGTCAATACTTGAGCGAGGCAAATGTTCAGCTTGGATGTTGGGTGGGTGGCAATTTGGGAAGGCATTGCCTCGGTTGGAATGGTAGGAATTTGGAGTGCGTGTGGCTTCCGGAGATCCCTGGTGTGATGGAAGTGGCACAGATAACCCACCGGTGGGAATTGGGGTCCTCTGGTGACGGAGAGCGCCTCGTGAAGTGGTGGTGGGTGGTGGGCAAGACAAGTGGACCTGAATGCAGAGGGCATCATGACATGTGACTGATGTTTCCGCTGGCCGAGCCCCCGACACGTCTCCCTTCAGGTTAGCGTGGGAGCAGAAAGGTGTGGAAAGGGATGGAGCAGTGGCAGGGGAGAGCTGGGACCTTGGGTGGACACCGAGCTGGTTATTGCACAGTGCAGCTTTTAGAGGTAAAACCACAGTCTTTGATCAAATGAGCTGCTCGAGGGGCTGCTTGGGAGCGTGCAGGGAAGGCAACGGGCACGGCGCTGCTGCAGGCAGCAGGTAGAGCCCTTTCCTTAGGGACAACGAGTGCAAACTCTTGCCCAAATCAGCTCGACAGCTTCCCAGATAAGTGGCAAAAGTGGATGGGCTCCCTTCTTCCCTGGGTCGCTCCCAGACACAGCTGAGCGTTCGGGAGTTCTTTTATTTTGGTCACTGTCCATTTGTCACCAATTCACATCAATGAGAAATGGTGAGAAAAACAGGGGACGTGTCTTTGTAGGAGCGAAAGGATCTGTGCTTTATTTATTTATTTCTCACGACTTTTGAATTATTAAAGGGCGTTCAGCGGAGATTAACTTTCCCTGCTCAATATTTATTATTGTTTCATTTCCCTGGAAGTTGGAGCTACGGGAGCTTTGACAAATGGGCTGGAAGGTTCTGTAGTTTCTCCGTGGCTAATCTAAGTACGTCCGTATCCTTTGCTGAAAAGCTAATTTGTAATTTCCTATGGTAATGCCACTGAGTGAATAGTGACGATCCTCTGGGGTCTGCTTTTCCTCCCTGGCCTCCTGTTCTGCCGGGGGGGATAACGCTGCCATCGGAAAATGGTGTGAAACCTGGAAACTGGCCATTAGTACCCTAAATTTTTGGTCTAATAGCAGAAATCCAGAGAGCCTGGGGACCATCTGGGCTCTTTTCTCATGTCTGGGCTGGAAAACATCGGCCTGCCCCTGGTTTGGATTCAGGGATGGGAGTGGTGACCAGGGCTGGCACCCTGCGCCGATGGATGCCACAACCCGTGTGCCCGGGTGGGATTGCATCAGGGACTGGGGCTGGAGCACAATCCCTGCTTCTGGAAACCTCTCCCACCACCCCCCCAATTATAACCAAGTGTTATCAGTCTTCTGAATAATTGAAGAGGCTTTCTGTTGAATATTTAATTACAATAATATTTGGTTAGCGGGGGTTGTTGGGCTCCATTTGTGCGATTGAGGATTGCTGCAAGAAAACAACCTGTTAAAAGAAAATGTTGTCTATGATCATTGATTTATCTTTTTTTCTTTTTAAGCTAATCAGTTACTTAGTTGAAATTGGTTAATTAGCTGAGCTCCATTAAGACTCTTTGGCATTTAAACTTGATGTTTCTAAATAATTATGGTTTTGCCTGCTAAGCCCACAACCCAGGGTGACCTAATTACTATTAAAGTGAGACGTGCTTTGGTCTGGCTTTAATAAGTGCCTGCTGGGAGCCCTGTGGTGAAAAATCACAGAGGCAACAGTTCAAAGGGGAAGGGGCTTGTGCTGAGGCCTGGATGGCAAAGATGACTGTCCCTCAGCCTTGCTTCTTCCAACCTAAACCTGGGATGCTCTTGGTTTGGGAGGAGAAGAGCCCTAGAGCATCCCCATGGTTGGCATCTCCCTGCCGGCCACTTACGGGACCGATAGAAGGTGATGGCAAGTGGTTGCATGGAAGAGGAGAGAGTTAGGATTGGTTTTAGTTAGTTAATGAGTGTTAATTTGCTTGTTTTCTCTTCTAAGTTGTTCCCCTTAATAAGCAGGTGGGGTATTTTCAATGTCTTTGCAGATGGGGAAAGAAAAAAATACGGTATTAAGTTAATCTGCTTTTTTTTTTTAACGGTATTAAATTTATTGAAGTTATTTATAAGATCTAGTGGAAGGTGTCCCTGCCCATAGCAGCGGGTTGGAGCAAGATGATCTCTAAGGTTCCTTCCAACCCAAACCATTCTGTTATTCTAGGATTTTATTTATTTATTTATTTATACGTTGGAAATAGCCATGCCAAGTCATTAGGGATTAGTAAAGCCTCAGGTATGTGCTTGTTAGTGTAGTGAATAAAATGTTTATTATCTGGGGAAGCATCCAGTCAGGGGCACTGGTGGTTGGAGCTGGTCGAGCTTTCATTTGTTATGCAATGGATAAAAGTGGTGGCTGGCAATAGGTGAGAGGCTGTGGAAATGCTCACTTTTATGCTGATTGGTGCCCTTCTTGGTGGGGGCTTCATCGTGACTTCAGAGGGTTGTTGTTGGGGAATTTCTTGCAGAAAATGTGAGCGACCCTAGAACTTTAGATGCAGTTATGCTGCGAGGCCATTAAGACTGCAGTGAAAAGCTACTTTTAAGAAGCCTCTGTGGAGATCAACAGGGAGAAGAATGTAAACTTAGAGAAGCTGCAGCAGCAGATTGAAAAACAATGGCCAGGGAGAGAGATCACGAGGACTTTATTTGACACCAACAGAGTTGTGTGTTATTGGCATTAACCAGTGCCAGGGTGGTTTGCAGTGTGTGTGCAGTGTGTGAGCCATCTGGGTCATTTAAGGGGTGTTTTCACAACAATAAACGGCATTACCTTGTTCATATTGGTCAGTTCGTGGTGTCCGTGAGTTTCCCTCGCAATAGGTTGTTTCATCATCTTTTCTCCCCCAAAGTCCTTCTCACGTCCCACCTGCCTCTCCAGTCCCCAGTGCCCTCTGTGCCACATCCCAGCGGCGTCTGGGCCCCAAGCTTTGGGTTGTTCAAACCCAACCAGCATTTTCCATGGATTGCTCGGAGCACAGCTGGGTTTTGGGGTCTTTGCTTGGCTGTATATTACATTTTGGAGGGGAAGGGCAGCTCAGCCCACTGGCTGCTCTCCCCTCCTGGTTTTGGCATCTCCCAGGGACCCTCTGTAGTCCTGCAAAGCCCAAGACCTGTTGCACATCCACGTCTTTCCCTCCCTTTCCATGTTTTCTTACCGTTTGCAGGGCAGAGCGTGGGGACGCCTTTCCTTGCACGTCCTGGGGCTGGGCAGGGCACCTTCTTGTTGCCTTCTGGGCTCGGTTCTGGGTGAGGGCTGCTTTTCCTTGAGCCCCTAAAAACGGGAAAACAGGGTTGCTGTGCCTGCTTGAGCACCAGATCAATCCCCCTGTGCCCTCTCCCTGCTATGGGGTGCTGTAGGTGAGCTGGCAGGTGACACCCAAAATGCAGGTGACAAAGCCAAGGGGGACCCGCAGCTGGTGGTGGTGGTCTCCTGGTGCTAAAACAGGGTGGAGGGATGGAGCAGAGAAGGGCAACGTTTGAAGTTTTATGGAGGCTTTTCATTTCTTTTTTAGCAATCAGAGGCCAGGGACAGGTCTTTGATTACTGGAGGCCTCCGTGTGCTTCAGCTGCCTCCGTGGCCGCCCCATTACCACCCTCACCAGGGTCCTGTTGATAGGAACATAATTGCTTTTGGCTCAAAAGACATTAAATCACCACGAAGGGGCGAAGGGGTGTGAATTACGGCTTCCCAGGGAAAACCAGGAGCTCAGCTAAGGAAACACCATCCTCCAGAGGCAGGAGGAGGTCAGGGCTCCTGGCTGGGGCTGAGTGGGTCTGGTCCCACTGCCCTCTGGATGGGGGGAGTGGGCAGGGACACAGCCTGATGTGCTGGGCACCCTCTGGGGCTGACCTTAGCCATGACTGAGCACTTGAATTTTTCACCCAACACCTGTAGCTTCCTATTCCCAAATGCCCAAGGAAGGAGATGAACCTGCAGGGACAGAGCAGGAGCGGAGTGCTCTTGGAGTGCTCCATTAGGCACTGGCTCCGTTTTTAATGTGAAACAAATATTTGGAAATAACAAAATTGTCAGAATTTTACTGTCAGAAGTACTTCTTAAAATGTTTTTGGCTAGTCCAGGACCTTTGCCTCCTGTGATGAGCCCGTGGAGCTGGTGAGGTTGCTCCATGGGCATGTTTGACTGTGGTCTGTGGCATCTTGGAGGTGCCATCAGTGGTCACTCCATCCCTGCACTTCTGCCCTGATTGTTTTTAAAGCAGTGACCTTTAATTTAATAATGGAAATTATGGGCATGACCTGGCTGCAAGCAAACCCAAGATGCACAGAGCTGCTCCCCAGCCCGTGGGGTTTGGCTGAAGCTGTCCAGAAGTTCCACACAAGTGAGTGAGTCTCTTGGAGATTATAGAATCATAGAATGAGCTGGGTTGGAAGAGACCTTGGAGATCATCAAGTCCAACCCTTGATCCAACACCACCGTGATTATTAGATCATGGCACTGAGTGCCACATTGCTGCCTATGCTTTGCCCCTTGAGAGGAAATTGCTGGTGAGGCTCTAAGTCATTTGGCCCCATCAGGCTCTCAGCAGAGGCCATGTGAGATCACATGTAGTGATGTTATCTGGACCAGAGATGGAGCTGTAAAGTGGTAATGTCTGATTTAATAAACTAGAGGAGGATCAGCTCAGTGACATGTTTCCTGGAGAGGGATGTGTGGCGCCTCGAGCCACGTCGTTGTGCCAGGTATCCTCCCTCTTGCTCAGTGGAGTGCACAAAAGCACCATCTGTCCAGGAATGAAAGGCATTGATGCCTCTTTGTTTGGGCTCAGCTTGGGTTGAGCCTTCCCGACCTCTGTGCTCCCCCTGACCCAAGGATGCTGCAGCTGACCTTCTGGAGGAAAAGGGGCTGGTGGGAACTGTAAAATCACGAGCTAATTGTGTGCAGTGTTTAAAGAGCAGCTTTATTCTCTCTCCGTGTGCTGGGCGTGGGCTATTCCCGCACTGGCAGCACCACTGGGTGCTCACAGAGCCCGATAAAAGCCATGGGAAGATGCTTGTTACCTTCAGTGGGCTTTGGCTGAGGCTGGGGAAAAGGGGCTCTTGGAGAAGGAACCTGCTCTGAGCCTCCTCCAGTCTGCCTTTGTGTGCTGGGGCCACCAGGGATGGGGAAATCCCGGCCCTTGCACAGTCCTGTCCATAAGTCATAGGAAGGTGCTCCAGCTGCCTCCCACCACTGGAATCCACTCAGCAGCATCCCTGAAAGTGCTCCAGCTGCCTCCCACCACTGGAATCCACTCAGCAGCATCCCTGAAAATGCTCCAGCTGCCTCCCACCACTGGAATCCACTCAGCAGCGTCTCTGAAAATGGTCCAGCTGCTTCCCACCATTGGGAATCACTCACGGCACCCCCAAAAGTGCTCCAGCTGCCTCCCACCACTGGAATCCACTCAGCAGCATCCCTGAAAATGCTCCAGCTGCCTCCCACCATTGGGACTCTCTCACAGCACCACCAAAAGTGCTCCAGCTGCCTCCCACCATTGGGACTCTCTCACAGCACCAGCGCCCCCAAAAGTGCTCCAGCTGCCTCCCACCATTGGGACTCTCTCACAGCACCAGCACCCCCAAAAGTGCTCCAGCTGCCTCCCACCATTGGGACTCTCTCACAGCACCAGCGCCCCCAAAAGTGCTCCAGCTGCCTCCCACCATTGGGACCCACTCAGCAGCATCCCTGAAAATGCTCCAGCTGCCTCCCACCATTGGGACCCACTCAGCAGCATCCCTGAAAATGCTCCAGCTGCCTCCCACCAGTGGGTCCCACTTGCATCTCCAGGGCTCGCTGCTGATGGGGCTTGAGGGCTCTGTTTTCCCATTCTGGACCTCACAGGTCTGGTGTGTGATTTGGTTGTTCCCAAATGTCATCTCCTGAGTCACCGGCCCAGCAGATTTTTGGAGGTGGCTTTGCAGCAAGGCACGTTTTTATTTCGTTCTTTAAAGCTTTGCAGCATTCAGAGGAAACTGGGATGTCTTTGAACCATTTAAAGTATTCCTAATAGGTTACCTTGAAAGCTTTCTGCAGTCTTGAATGAATCAAAGTGCAAATGTTTATAATGCAACACCCACGTAGGCTGGGAGAGGAATTTTATTAAGGCAGGAGAGTCAGAAAACAATAATAATAAAACATGTTTTATGAAGTTGGTGAGAAACTTATAAACTAGGTGAAGTTTTACAGCAGATGAATTTGATACAAGTTGTAAATTTGAATTCCCAGGCTGGTCCTCAGGTCTTGCTCTTTATTACCTGAAATAACATTCTCCACTTTTAATAGCTGGCTGCGGCAGAGCGAGCGCGGTTTCATCTTTCTAAATGATCCGCCGTGCGTGTCTTATCATCAAACTCTCCCCCATCCTGAGGACTCCAGCCCTTTCCTCGAGCAGCGCAGCGGCTGTTGCCAATTAGCAAATTGCTGCTGTTTGCTTTGCTGCGACAGAGGGGGCTTTGGAAGCCCTTCCTTGTATCCCCATGTCTGGATTACTGACTTTTTTTTTTTTCCCCCAGCAGAAATCGCTTCACTCTCTGTTAAGAGGATGCTTTGTTAATGCACCTTTCAGTCCCTTTTGGCTGATGTTGTTGATAAGTGGGTGTATTTCAGTAGGAACCTGCTGTGCTTCCCCACTCCTGGCACTGCTGGGAGGGTGGTGGGCGCTTGCTAGGGCATTGTTGTGAGGTGACCCAAGACCTTTCCAGGTGCTCGGTGCTCTGATCCCATCTTTCCTTCCCAAGTGTCCTTGAAAGCCCCCCTTTTTCCCAACAAGGAGGTTTCCTTGTGGTGCAATCCAGGGACTGGTGAGGTATTGCTAATTGAGCTGACTTTGTCCCCATCCCAGGGTGGCTTCCCAAGGGTGACATGTGATGGTCCCAAGTACCCTCTGTGCCCCCAGCCCCTCTGTGCCACTCGACTGTCAGCAGCTGTAGTGAGGCAATAGTAGAAAAATGGTTTCCGAGCCCCCTGTCCTGTCTGTGCGCCCACCAGAGGATTATTCACCTTGAAAAATAACTGATTACTTAAGTAAAGCATTCGAGCTAACGGCCAGATTATTCCCCTTAAAATGGGAAAGTAATTAGGGATGTTTTTTTAAATAGGCTTCCCACCCTTGGATCTGCTGGGATTAGCCAACATGGGTGTGTAAATATTTTAGTTTCCAAGGACATTTTTTTTTTTTACTTTTTTTTCCACTCCCCCTTCCTTGAAGAAACATCAGCGAGAAGTGACTGAAATGAGGCAGCAGCTGTGCTTGGACACTTTCCCCAGCATCCAAAATATAATTGAAATTAAAGATGACCCACAGTGGGAAATGACATTACGGTTTTGCTGGTGTGATGCGCCGAGGACGGTTTGCTCTGCTTGTGTGGGGAGGTGGAGGGAAGAGGTTGTGTCTGTCTTGGGCTGCTGGGATGTTCGGGGTGCTGGAGAGCCAGTCCAGCCCTGAGTGAGAGCTGGGGATGAGCGTGGTGGGCCTGCTTGTACCTCCTGCCTCTGGCTGCCCTCTGTCTCGGAGGGATTTTTGCACGTGTTTCTGTTCGTGGAGGTCTCTCTCGAACATCCAAACAATTTAGACTCTTTGCACCGAGGCGCTTTGATGTTTGGCTTCAAAACCAAGTCTTGTTTTGGAACTCGCTGCAGCGCCTGCGATGTGTTGGTAAAGCTGGGAAGGCAAGTGCAGAGAAGCTGAAATCAGAAGCGAAAGATGTAGTTGGATGCAGAAAGGGTTTTAACCGAGTGATCTGATGGAGCTGCAGATTAAAGGAGTGGTTGAAACCCGTGGCTCCCGCAGCCCTCCCAGAGGTCTGTGTCCCTGGAGACACCTACGGCTCACAAGCATCCTGCCCAAGACAGAGGAGGCCACATCTTGCCAACCCCATCCATCTGAGGGATGAATCCCAAGCCCTAGCGAGCCATCAGAAAGCCACCAGGGGACAACCTGGCACAGAAGCAAACCTGCCCAGCCCCAAGGTTGGAGCTGTCATTGGAGTGTCGTGTGGCTTTCGTCCCCATCCTGCTGCTGGGAGATACTTAGGAGGGACTTGTGGGGTTCATTGGTGCTCAAAAAGTTCACGCGCCCGTCATTTCTCTTTCTGGCAGGGGTTATTTATTGCAAACATTCACCCGGGGCTGCTTTCAGGTGCCTCGCCTGTTCTTTCAGAGGCTGTATTTGTGCAGTTCAGCTGTTTCTGGCAACTTTGGGACTTTTTGTTTGCTTGCCTGCCTGCTGGAAAGCCTTCAGAGGTTGTTTAAGAGGCGAGGGGAGTCTGTAGATCCAGGGATTATTTTTTTTTTTGCTTGTTATTATTATTATATATTATTATAATTAAAACATATTTTTAGCAGCTGAAATTCGAACCCGTCTGGGTATTTATACAGCAAGATGTTTTGGGTGAGGAATCGGCCAAGAGAATCACGTGGCTGGGGCCAACGTGAAACAAAAGAATCCATTTATTATCCAGGCAGGAAATTTGTTCCTGGGGATGTTGTAGCTGCAGACATAATGATTTCATTTCCTCCGGTTCACCCAGATTAATGGCTTTTGCTCTTTTTGTT
>VWZG01002627.1:569939-595442 GCA_013396735.1 Grallaria varia | reverse complement strand
TTGTTTGTGTGCCTGTGTTGTTTCTGCAGCGTGGCTTCCCCTCCTGCTCCGTGCCTCTGTGAACACGTGTGCGGGTGCCCAGGGGGGCGCGGGGGGTCTCGGGGCTGCACCGCCTGCCGCGGATGGTGGGGTGGGCTGGGATGCTGGGGGGGCCTGGGGGACCACCTGGCAGCCCTTCGTGGCAGTGATGGATGGCCTGGTGCGTGTGCATCCCCAGGGGGCTGCTTCTCCTGCGTCCCCAGGGCTCTTCTCCTGCGTCCCCAGGGCTCTTCTCCTGCACCTCCCGGAGTTCTTCTCCTGCATCTCCCGGGGGCCTTCTCCTGCACCTCCCGGGGATCTTCTCCTGCACCTCCCAGGGGCCTTCTCCTGCGTCCCCAAGGGTCTTCTCGTGCACCTCTCAGGGATCTTCTCCTGCACCTCCGGAGGTCTTCTTCTGCATCTTCCAGGGGTCTTCTCTTGCACCTCCAGGGGGCTGCTTCTCCTGCACCTCCAGGGGGCTGCTTCTCCTGCACCTCCACGGGGCTGCTTCTCCTGCACCTCTGGGGATCTTCTCCTGCATCTCCCGGTGGCTGCTTCTCCTGTGTCTCCCAGAGCTCTTCTCCTGCACCTCTGGGGGTCTTCTCCTGCACCTCCCAGGGAGCTTCTCCTGCACCTCCCGGGCATCTTCTCCTGCATCTCCAGAGGGTCTTCTCCTGCATCTCCCGAGGGTCTTCTGCTGCATCCCGGGGGTCTCCTCCTGCGTCCCCAGGGGTCTTCTCCTGCACCTCCAGGGGGTCTTCTGCACCTCCAGGGGGCTGCTTCTCCTGTGTCCCCGGGCGTCTTCTCCTGCATCCCTGGGGGTTTTCTCCTGCATCGCCAGGGCACTGCTTCTCCTACGTCCCCAGGGGTCTCCTCCTGCGTCCCCAGGGGTCTTCTCCTGCGCCTCCAGGGGTCTTCTCCTGCATCTCTGTGGATCTTCTCCTGCCCCTCCCGGGATCTTCTCCTGCACCTCTGGGAGTCTTCTCCTGCACCTCCAGGGATCTTCTCCTGCGTCCCTGGGGGTCTTCTCCTGAACCTGGGGGCCTTCTCTTGAACCTCCCCGGGGTCTTCTCCTGCACCTCCTGGGGGTCTTCTCTTGCGTACGTGGGCGTCTTCTCCTGCACCTCCAGGGATCTTCTCCTGCGTCCCTGGGGGTCTTCTCCTGAACCTGGGGGCCTTCTCCTGAACCTCCCGGGGGTCTTCTCCTGCACCTCCTGGCAATCTTCTCCTGCATCCCCGAGGGTCTTCTCCTGCGTCCCCAGGGGTCTTCTCCTCTATCTCCAGGGGTCTTCTTCTCCTGTGTCCCCGGGGGTCTTCTCCTGCGTCCCCGGGGGTCTTCTCCAGCATCCCTGTGCNGGGGTCTTCTCCTGCACCTCCTGGGGGTCTTCTCTTGCGTACGTGGGCGTCTTCTCCTGCACCTCCAGGGATCTTCTCCTGCGTCCCTGGGGGTCTTCTCCTGCATCTCTGTGGATCTTCTCCTGCACCTCCGTGGGGCTGCTTCTCCTGCACCTCCACGGGGCTGCTTCTCCTGCACCTCCACGGGGCTGCTTCTCCTGCACCTCCACGGGGCTGCTTCTCCTGCACCTCCACGGGGCTGCTTCTCCTGCACCTCCACGGGGCTGCTTCTCCTGCACCTCCACGGGGCTGCTTCTCCTGCACCTCCAGGGGGCTGCTCCTCCTGCGTCCCCAGGGGTCTTCTCATCCACCTCCCAGGGATCTTCTCCTGCACCTCCTGGAGGTCTTCTCCTGCACCTCTGGGGGTCTTCTCCTGCATCTCTGTGGATCTTCTCCTGCACCTCCAGGGCTCTACTTCTCCTGCACCTCCAGGGCTCTACTTCTCCTGCACCTCCGTGGGGCTGCTTCTCCTGCACCTCCACGGGGCTGCTTCTCCTGCACCTCCACGCGGCTGCTTCTCCTACACCTCCACGGGGCTGCTTCTCCTGCACCTCCGGGGGTCTTCTCCTGCATCGCCTTAGTTTTTCTCCTACTTGCATTTCTGGGAGTCTCCGCGCCAGCGAGGGGTGTCTTTCCTGTGAAGGTGTGGTGGGATGAGTGAGATGGAGAGTTTCGATGTTGACCTTATGGATGCTGTGAGAGCAGTGTGTCTTCTCCACAGCCACACTCAAGGGTCTATGTAGGTGTTGTGTGCTTGGTGGGAACCCCAAACCTTTGCACCCTCCCAAATATTCTGCTGGGAAGCAGCTGCTTTTCCCAGGGAGCTGTGCAGAGGTGCAGGGGTGTGGGTGTTGGTCGCATGGCTATGGATGAACACCTCCTTCCTTGTTGCCTGGGTTGGTCTTTCATTCCAGGCAGGTCCAGACCCTCACAGGGTCTCTGGCCATCTGAGAGCCAATGGTGCTTACGCTCCCTCCTGGATAAAATCCCAGCAGACCAGGCTTTGTGGGCACTCCAAGGTTAGTGGCAGCCTTAATTGCTCCCTGTCTCGCTCTCTGAGTGTTTGCCTTTCAAAAGTGATGTGACAGGCAAACGATGCTTTGCATTTCTGTAGCCTGATGGGTCCTTGAGGGGTTTTGGCACAGAAGAGCTTTTAATTTACTGTGTGCAGTGTGACCATGATCTTCTGTTCTGGATTAATCTGGAGTAACCTTGTGCAGTTGGAAACACCCATCTGTGATGAGGAGTTGAATGTTGTGGTGCTGCCTAGGATCCACCTGGAGAAGGTTTGGTGACCATCTTGCTGCCCCTGTGCCTGGCTTTTCCTCCTTCCCTCCTTTGGGTGTTTCTGCTCCATATTTGGAGAAGAGAGAGAGTTTCTTTCACCTCTTTGGAGGAGGTTTCCCTGTGGGGATGTACCTTGCTGAAGGAAGACCCTCTTGACCATCAAGATGCATTTGCCATCATTCCTGCCATCTTTCTGGCTCCTTGGTGCACCAGTCCCATTTTGCACGTGTGTTGTACCTTCTTGCTTTTGTCCTTCTGAGCTTTGGAGCCATGAGGGGTGCGTGGGGCTGAAGGCACGAGCTTACCATCCAAAAGCTGTGGAGGAGAGGGATGGGGAGCTCCTGGTACCCTGTGGAGCTGCAGGCTCCTTCTCCCCACCTTCCTGCCCTCCCAAGTGGCTCCCGTGTCACCCAGGTGACAGAGTTTGCGAGGCTGTGACAGCTCCGTTGCGCAGAAGATGATGAACAGTAATGAGACCCAGAGCACAATGTGCACTTGAAGTGATTTATTTCAGTGAGGAAACCACAATCAGGGAGGATGGGTCAGCGTCATCAGGAGAAGAGGTGGGCATGGAGATGAGCTTCGGGGGAACTTTATCATCAACCAGGGCTGCTTTAAAAATGAGCAGAGCTGGTGTTGCATGAAATGGAGCCATGCTGGGACCATCCCTCTCCCGTGGTGGATTGTAGGCACTTCCCAGGGTCTGGCCCATGCCCAGGCAGGCATGGGGTGACTCTGGTGGACTTCTTGCTTACCTCCCTGCCAGTTGTGCTGAAGTTTTCTGGTGTGTGTGGTAAGTCAGCACTTGGGAAGGAGACTGTCCTGGTGAGGAGGGGGGGAAACAGTCCCTGAGCCCCCTTGGCACAGCTCCCAGCGTGCAGATGGCTCTGCTCCTGCTGGAGCCTTTTCCCGGCTTGCACCCGCGCAGGCGCCGGGCTGGAGGCAGGGGCGTGCTGGGCAGGCCTGTTGCCAGCATCCTCCTCTTCCTCCTCCTCTTCTTCTTCCTCCTCCTCTTCTTCCTCCTCCTCCTCCTCTTCTTCCTCCTCTTCTTCTTCCTCCTCTATTTCTTCCTCCTCCTCTTCTTCCTCCTCTTCTTCCTCTTCCTCCTCCTCTTCCTCTTCCTCCTCCTCTTCTTCCTCCTCTTCCTCTTCTTCCTCCTCTACTTCTTCCTCCTCTACTTCTTCCTCTTCCTCTTCTTTCTCCTCCTCTTCTTCCTCCTCCTCTTCTTCCTCCTCTTCCTCCTCCTCTTCCTCCTCTTCTTCCTTCTGCTCCTCTTCCTCCTCCTTTTCCTCTTCTTTCTCCTCCTCTTCTTCCTCCTCCTCTTCCTCCTCTTCCCCACCACCCAGGACCAGTGGGAGCTGTGGCCACGCCGCAGCTCAGCCGGTTGCTGGAGGTTGTAGGAAAAGCTCGGCCTAACAATGGCCCTGAGCAAAATCTTGTGATTTAAGGTTGACTTAGAGCAGTGCTCGTGTTGCCTCCCTTCTCACAGGAGAGGCTCCTGCTGTGGGGGGATCCCTGGAGTTGCCTCTGCAGTGGCAGGAGCTGGCGGGGGGCAGGCAAAAGTTTGCCCACGGCTCCCGGCACAGTTTGAATGATGCATCAAGAGCTTCCAGCGAGGGGGTCCTGGAGAGCAGGAGCGGGTCCTGGGTCTTCTTCAGGAAGAGCATCTTCCAAGGGAGTGATAGTCTGTCAGTGACTTTGGACAAGGATTTAACACGGCCCCACTGTCGCCTTGTGTGAATGGGTGTTTGGAAGTCTTGGCAAAACACGTTGTTATTTACTCACCAGACCAGGTGAGTGTGTGTATGTACCTAAAGACGGCTCAGTCTGATGGGAAAGTTTTTTGGGTAGGATGCAGGATAGTTGTGGATCCCAGCCACTGACGTTTTTGTCCAAATCTGAAAGTAGAGAAAGAAAAAAATGCAAAACTGGGAGACCCCAGCATGGGTTTCCAGAGCATTTTGGGAAGGGACATTTGGATGTGTGGCCAGAGCAAAAATCCAGGCAGGGTCTACTCTGCCCTTTTGTGGTGGGTTCACAGTGGCTGAATGCCAGGTGCCCACCCAGCCACTCTATCACCAGCCAGACCCGCCACACCTTTCCAGTGGACCTGTTGGCTTTGCCCCATCCCCTTCCCCACGTGTGCATCCTGCTGGTGGGGAGGGCTGGGCGGGCGAGGGGGCTCTTTGCCGAGGCATCCCCAGGGGATGCAGGCAGAGCCTTCTCCCTTCCCACCCGTGTCCCAACGGAGGCTTCCCCGCGTGCCGCCGTGGTGGCACACATTTATTTCCCTTTGCCTCTCTCTCTCTTTGCCTCATTTGCACTTGGGAACTGACTCCATATGGTGCCAAAACCGGAGAGACGCTCTCGGCGCGGCAGCCGGCGCCGGGCTGGGGGAGTGCTGCAGGAGCCGCTTGCTGACGAGCTTTTGCAGTTTCCTTCGTTTGAGGCTCAATATTTCCACCTCCTTCCCTCGCTGTGCTCCGGCAGCTGTGGCTGAGCTCGTCACCTCCAGCGGCAGCCGGAGCGTCCCCGTGGGATTCCAGTCCGGCCCCGCTGCTTTCCCTCCTCTGCCCCTGAGATCCCGATTGCACAGCATTCTTTGGGATGCACCCCTGGACCAGCAATCCTATTTTTGAGCTCTTATTCGCTCATGAAAGTTTCGATCGGCCCTCCTGGGGGCTTAAATAGGGGTCAGGTGCTGCCTTTAAAAACACAGTTTCAGTCTGGCCGGAGCTTTTATGTGCTGGGGTGAAAGGTGAGGCTTTCCCCCAGATTCTGGTGTCTGGTGGAAACACCGAGTTCTCAGCGGCGCTGGGAGCTGTAGTGCCGGGGTGAAGGGATGCTGCTGGTGATGCTTGAGTGCCCCGACGGTGTCTGAGCACTCTGTCATGTTTATGGCTCCTGCAGAATCCCTCTGACATTTTAAAATAAGATGTAGTAAACAGGAGCTGGGCGATGCCAGGTGCAGCTCTCGGCGCGAGGGCTCTCTGACAGCGCGGCTGGCATTTCAGATTCAGGGCTCTACGAGACGCGCGTGTTTGTAGCGAGCGCGAAGCTTTTTCTGGAGGACGTGGTCCAAGACGGTGACTCATCCAGAGTCTCTAAAGAAGTGATGGTGTGTAGGGAAATGCAGGATAAATGTTTTGATTTTTAGAGTTTTCCTCTTAGGCGGTGCCACCCTGGAGTAAAGCAAAATAAATCCAGCAGGGAAGGAGAGCCATGGGGAAAGGGGGGACAGGTCTGGCACATTAATTCAGCAGAAGAGTGCACCACTCTACTCCAGCCTGGGAATTTGGCTTTGTAGTCAAGCACGGTGCTGCTGTAAGACACGTGTGAGCCCAGTGCTGGGCAGATGTCCTGTGTTTCCAGGCAGTGAGACTGTGTGTCCTCCTGATTCATCCCAGCACATGTAATTGCAGATGCTATTGATGTTTATGGCTGCGCTGCCTTCTCAGGCAACTAATTCTCTATTTAGAGGCTATCATCTCCAAGGGGATCCCAGCTGATAAGGAACACGCTTCCATGGAGCTCGTTAGGCTTCAATGGCCCTTATCTGTGAAATCTCGAATGCTGCTCTTATTCTTAATTTTTTTTACCCCTTTTTGGAGTTCCTTGCTTTCTGGTAATGTGGTGAAGATCAGGTTTCCCAAGAGGAGAGCTCCTGTGGAACGTCCTGCTCTTGGGTGAGCTCCACTCAGCATGGCTGGAGCACACCACGTGCAGCCAGTGTGGGTCCATGGGTGGTGACGAAGAAGTGAGCTACAGAAAAGTAGTGGGAAACAAGTAGTTGTTGACTTCACTACCCAATAATGTTTGGTTTATCCCAAAGACTCTGTGCTCCTCAGGGATGTGTGATGGATTAGGGTTCTGGGTCCTCCTCGCTCCCTGTGCCGGTAGGATGGTTGTCCAAGCCAGGTGGTCTCCACCCAGTGAGTCCAGTGATATGAGGCTGCTGTGCCCAGCTTGTGCCAAAGCCACCCAGATGTATGACAAGGCATAGAGCCACCTCAGTGACTCGACCTTCAGCCTTCATCTGCTTTGCCATGTGCTCCTGGGTGGGGATGAGGTGGGTGCTGAAGACCACCTGATTGCTCTTCCCCAGTCTTCATTCAAGCCAGACCTTCTCATTCCCGTTAGCTGGACCTTGAGTTGGAAACTGCTACTTCTCCTGGGTGGCCTTGAAAGCTTTTGTGGAGGTTAAGGTTTCCGGGAAAGCCTCTGCCCATCCCTGGTTGGCTGAGTTCCTCTTCCACATCTTGTGGAGGATGAAAGGAGTAACTGCCAAGCTTGACATATGGTGATTTTCGGGGCAGGCTGCGGTGTT
This sequence comes from Grallaria varia, assembly GCA_013396735.1. NCBI lineage: Eukaryota > Metazoa > Chordata > Aves > Passeriformes > Formicariidae > Grallaria > Grallaria varia. The sequence goes on along the minus strand of VWZG01002627.1, from coordinate 588,415 downwards.
CAGAGATGTTTGCTGCCAATCCAGCCTTGAGAAAGCAAAGATGAGGATTTAAATGCATGGTGACATTGCTCTGGAAAAGGCAACCGTGCCATCTTCCCGCCCTGTAACCCTCCTCTGGTGGTGGGGTGGTGGAGGAGCTGGGTTCTTGGTGTGGCTGGGTCTGCCTTGATGGGCCAGAGCATTCATTAAAGTGCACCCTCAGCCCTTGGTGCTGCTTGACTTTGAGTTGCCAAGCTGTAAATGATGATGTATGACTGTGATCCCTGCGTATGGTGTGTGTGGATTTTGGCTATCCGTGGCCTGTGTGCAATTATAAAAAGTATGATATCAGCAGCTGACTCTGCCTCGACGGGAGCAAATGAGCTCCTTATGTTTGAAAACTTGTTCTTAAATCTTCAAAAATAGGTTTGCAATTTGGAAAACAAAAGGTATTGAAAGCCCTATCTTCTCTCTCTTATCTTTCCATTTGATTTGGTCCCCTTTGTTTGTTTTTTTTTCCATGATGGGTGCGTTTTTGGGCAAATCTCTGTCATTTCCTTCCCTTTCTCTTATCTCTCCCTCTGCAGTTCTTTCTCTTTTCCTCTCTATCCCACTTCTCCTCTCCCTCCCCCCAGTAATTTATTTGCAGGCGGGTTGTCTCTTTGATTTACTGTCTCTCTCTCCTTGGTAGGATTATGATAAATGGATTGTGTGGCTTTGGCTGAGCTTGTCCAACACCATGTACCCACCTTGGGTCAATTCCCTTCGGAGCATGAAAACCGAGGGGAGATGCTGGGGCTGGGCCTGAAGGTGGAGTGAGTGTTGCAAACAGGGCTTGGTCCTTATGGTCCAAACTTTGCATCACCTCCTGAACTTTCCCAGGCTAGGGTTTTGGTTTGGGCTTTTCTCTTGTGTGTGCACGCACGGACGCCTGCAAAAATGGAGGCAGGTATTTTATTGGTGGCTTTCATGCACATCAGCCGGCGCATTTCAGTTTAGTGTGTCCTGATGTGGGTAGTGTTTGCCGCGTGTAATTAGAGCGTCTCATCCCGCAGTAGCAGCAGGCAGCGCTTTATTGATAAAGTTGTTATATAGTTGCTGAGCAAACACCCCCAAATCTGAGCTTCATTAAGTTATCGCCTGCCCTGCTGCGATGCATCTTCATTGCCTGCTGAAATCCATGCCATTGATGGCAGATCCCGGAGGAGGGCCTGGGCTGTGCTGTGCCGCCGCAGCTTTAATGCCTCCCGTCACAAATTGACACAGCACGCTCCTCCTCGGCTCCTACATTGAAATTCTTTCCCTTTTCAGCCCAAAATGAGGTTTGTTTTTTTGTTGTTTTTTTTTTTTTTGGCCAACACAGATCTCTCCGTGCTGGCAACGGCGGCGATGTCTTCGCTGCTCTTCTCCCCTGAGAGGTTCCCACAGACCCTTAAAACACGGGAAGACAATGTTTTGTGTTGACTTGTTGTTGTTTAGCTCATCCTCTCCCTCCTCGCCTGGGTTTGTTACTCGGTGGGTAATCCTTCATAACGAACCCGCGGGAGATTGATGGGGAGAGCTCGTTATGCACTTCTAGAGCAGTTCCACCGCCGTTCTGTAGCAGCCAAATGCACCATTAAAGGCAGAGAGCCCTGGGAATGATGGGACGTAATTAGTTGTTCCCGTAATATTTTTGATTGAAAGTGTGTAGGTGCTGGAAGCGGCTCCTTCGGAAGCTCTCGGGGAGCTGTGAGGAGCAGCAGTGCTTGGTCAAAGGCGAGAGGCTGGTCCTGCTCCCACCGTGCCCACTTCTCCAGTGCCCTAATGAAACCTCCCGGGAGGTGCCACGGTGCTCATGGCACGACAGGGGAGCCGTGGTGCTCCCCCACCATTCCCAGCAGGAACCAAACGGGGAGACTTTTTGGGTGGGATGTGCACCCAGCCAGAGCCCAGGGATTTTGGGTTCCTGCTTTTTCCCAGCTTAGTTTGACTTTCAGGATGTATTAAAAACTTGCACAGGACTGTGTCAGTGGGCTGTCGTGGTTAGAAGTGTGGTCATAACCTGGAATTACTCAGCCAACCTCCTGGTGTGTGCTTGAACTCTTCCATGGAGTCATAGAATGGTTTGGGTGGAAAGGGACTTTAAAGCCTTTGCAGTTCCACCCCCTGCCATGGGCAGGGACACCTTCCACCAGCCCAGGTTGCTCCAAGCCCCGTCCAACCTGGCCTTGGACACTTCCAGAGATGGAACAGCCACAGGTTCTCCGGGCAACCTGTGCCAGGGTCTCACCGCCCTTCCAGGGAACAATTTCTTCCTAATACCCAACCTGAATAATGCTCTTTTTCAGTTTGAAGCCTTTCCCCCTTGTCCTGTCACTCCAGACCCTTGGCCACAGTTCCTCTCCAGCTCCCTTGGAGCCCCTTGAGGTACTGAAATGCCGTTGTAAGATCACCCCAGGGCCTTCTCTTCTCCAGGCTAAACAAGTTGAATTCTCTCAGCTTTTCCTCATAGCAGAGGTGCTGTGTTCCTCCGATCATCTTGGTGTCACCTCTGGAATTGCTCCAACAGGTCCTTCCTGTGCTGGGGACCCCAGAGCTGGACGCAGTGCTCCAGGTGGGATCTCACCAGAGCAGAGTGGACAATAATTTCATGTATGGGGAACAGTGAGAATTAAATTCAAATCATTCCCGTGGTACCAGTGGGACTTTCTTTCCACTTGCACGGAGAAGTGTGATGGAATGGTGATGGAAGCCATGGTGCAACCTGGGCTTGTCTTGAAGTCACGACAGCCACGGGAAGGCAGAGCTCATGGTATCACAGCAGTTAAAGTTATTTAGCACTAGGTTTTGGAATAAAGTATCTTGGCTCTGTTTCCCTATCATTCCCTTTCTCTGGTAATGTCACCAAACTTGGACAGAAGCTTCCCAAGCTGTGCGTTTGCCTTGGGCTGATTTTGCTGAAGCTCTTGAGAGAGAAGGAGGGGGTAGGAAGCAAGCTTAGCATTTATGAGCATGAAATAGAGGGGAAAATATGGTGCTTTCCTTATGGAAAAGGAGTCCTTCTATTGTTCCCCTTCTGAAAGTCATTCTGTGGGGCCAGGGCTGCCCAGGGGATGTGCTTGGGGGCTGGACTGAGTGCTGACCCCACGGACACTTGCTGAGGCACTTCAGGATGAGTGTCTGAAGATCCCATCTGTGGAGCATCTTCTGCCCCTCTGGACCCCAGACCTGAGCCCTGTGCCCCCTGCCCCTCACTCCAGCTGCTGTCCCATCTCCCCTCCCTCTGAGGACTCAGCTATGGGCATGCACCTCTCTGCTCCCCACGCATCTCAGGGGGCTTATTTCCAGCAGCTGGCATCCTTTCCAAATCTCCCTCTACCCATCTGTTGTTATCAAGCCTCCCCTCTCCTTATTTTGCTTAATTTCTATCTTTTTCCTCTTGGTTGTCTTAGACATGCCTGTGTCTCTGTGCATATGCCCAAGCATTTGCTTTCGAGTGCCTTGGGCTGCTTCCTGCCATCATCTTCCTTCCTGCAGGAGCAGGAGAGCTGCTGTTCCTTGCCTTGGGAGCGGGACCGTGTCCCCGAGGCAGCTGCTGAGAAGGGATAAACTCGTAAAAGTTTCTTTGTGGCCTCCTTGAGCAGAAAATTTGTTGTTGTTTCTCTTCCTTTCCAGATGACAATGTCAAAACATGGTCAAGTTGTGTTGGTTTGGTTTGGCCTCCTCGCCTTTGTGTGTGTGGCCATAGCCAGACCCTGCTCCCTTCCAGGGAGAAGTCACACCTTCTCATGGCACGATTGGCGTGAGCCCCCCACTCTGGGCAGGTCTGAAATGTGGGTTTCAGGCTGGGGATTTCGGGAAATAGGCTCTGCTCCCTTTTGGATAGTCCAGAAAGGTTTTTCTGGAAGAGCCTTCAACCCTGCCAGGAAGGGTGGTTGGCAAGACCAGCTGGCGTGAGATGAAGGCTACACTCGCCCAAATAACTTGTTTTTTCCCTGCTGTTGGAGTGATGCCAGCCCATCCTTTTCTCCTCTGAGACGCAGCTTCTCCCGCCACGGGCATCGGCTCCGGGCAGGTTTGGCCGGGAGGGTGTGGGGAGCTGGGACAGCAGCGAGTCCTCTCTGGCTGGATCACACGAGTGCCACCACAGATGGATGCGCTGCTCGGCGCAGGGATGCTGGTGCATTCTAATTGCTGGCATCTTTACTTGTTACGAGTGTAATTGTGAGTAGACGTTTGTTTTTGTATTGATAATTAGGGACTGGAACAGATGGCGAAGGCTTAGTTTAAAGTAATGTGTCCATTAAAGAAAATCTACTGTATACAGCTGAAGATTCTTCACTCTAAGAGAGCTCAGCTCTCGGTAGCAGAGCTCCTCTTCTCCCTAACGAGGGCCTTGGCCATTCCAGCCTGGGCAGGGGTGCCGCGGAGCCGGGACACTTCTCCCAGCAAGTGCCTTGAGCACCCTCCTGGCAGAGCCTCCCCTGGGCACCCTCTGTGCCCACATGTAGGTGGGCAGCTGGGGAAGGAGTTACTGGAGAGCCTTGAGCAGGTGTGGGGCTGGCAGTGTCTTGGGCACGGAGCCTGGCTGGTGGCACATGGATCACCCGGCGTGGCGAACGATGCCCAGGCACGGGGAGGGGATGTACCCCTGCACTGGTGCCCTGGTGGGGGTTTAATTAATACCCGGCGCCAAATAATGAGGGCTGGCCCTCACGGAAAGGTGAGGCTGGTGGGAGGAAAGATGCGAGGTGTCCATGTGGCTTCTCCAGTCATGAAGGATGCTCAGGCACTGGTCTGAACCAATCCCCTCCTTAGCAGGCAGAGCAAAGGATTTCCCTGCCTGTCCCTCCTTTGCCTGCTCCCAAGTGATGGATGGCTGGGGGGGGGTGATCCCTGTGCCCCCCACCTGTAGGGGTATTTTTCAGATGTGAGTGCTGGAATCCACACTGTGTCCCCCATTTCTCTGCAGGGATTTGGGATCTGCAAACCCTCCCCTGCTGTAGGAGGGTGCTCAGCAGCCTTTGCCCCGAGCAGTCTGTCCATAAATGTCCCGTTGAGGTCATGGTGTCACTTTTACATCCCAGAAAATCAAGAAAAATCCAAGGTTTCCTCCAAGAGGAAACAGGAGAGGTCAATGGGAAGTTGCTGAGCCGAGCCCTTCTGGTGCCAGTACCTCTGCAGTCACTGGGTAGGGTGAGCTCAGCAGGAATTTGAGCTGGAGGGGGAGGATTTAACCATTTTATTTAACCATTTTATTTTGTTTTATATAACAAAGCCCCCCAAACCCACCATTTTACCATGTTATGGATCTTCTTGTCTGTGACAGTAGTCTTTGGGAGATAGGGCAGGACCTGAGCGGGAGATGGTCTTTAGAAGGTCAGGCTCTCAGTCCTCTTTTTCCTTTGCTTTGCAAATTGCTTTGGAAACATGGAGACATGGAATTGCAAGCCTTGGCCAAAAAATATGATTTTTTTACCCAGTGTGAAACAGGCCACAGCGTCGCCTTAGGACTCCAGGAACATCCAAAGTGAAAGCTACTCTATGACTCTTTTCCATTTATTCATTTATTGTTAATTTGTTTCTCTATCTATTTAGTTATTTTGAAGTCTCCAGCTTTGGCATTGCTGCTGTGCCTTCCTGCTTTCCTTCCAAAATGTGGAGCCTTTGGTGAGGGACACAAGAGGAGGGAAGGGCTGAGATTTTGGGAGGAGTCCTGGTGAACGTCACCTCGGAGCAGAGCTGGTCTTCGCGTGCTGCCGTCCCACAGGGCGGCTGTTCTTTATCAGAAGTGCATTCCTCTGTCAAAGCCCAGGGAAGGAAGCTGTAAGTGCGTGGAACAGGAAGGGAGATGATGGAGTGAAACCCCTCGCTGAAGAAACCCTTGGAAGAAGTGCCCTTCCTGTCCCGGCGTGTCCTTCGTTGTCCCAGGGTGGAGGAGCCGGCCCCGGTCCCAGCCTGGCCGTGCTCCCTGTGACACCCAGTTCTCCACTCCCTCAGTTTCCCCTGTGTGGCACAAGGACACCCTGTGGGGGAGAACACCAGGGGTTTCAGGGGCTCTCAGGGCACCCCACCCCATGTAGCCCACTGGCAGGGGGCACTGGGAGATGTCGCTTCCACCTCCCCATCCACTTATGCTTGGACACATCTGGCTGCTCACTTGTAGGGCCGTGGCAAGGATTAGTGGCTGTTTAATTAGGGGCTGGGGTCTTTGGGAGGGAAGGAAGGCTGGGAGGTGGTGGGATTAGAACCTTTCAGGAGGTCTGGGGCACAAGCACCCAGCCCCGTTTTGGAAAGGGCCTGGAGTGACAGGACAAGGGGGAATGGCTCTTCCCTGCCAGAGGGCAGGGTTAGATGGGATATTGGGAAGAAATTCTTCCCGTTTAGGGTGATGAGGCCCATCCCTGGAAGTGTCCAAGGCCAGGTTGGACAGGGCTTGGAGCTACCTGGGCTAGTGGAAGGTGTCCCTGCCCATGGTTGGAACGAGGTGAGCTTCCTGCGCAGACCATTCTGTGATTCCATGATTCAGGGCTGGGGGGGGAATTGCAGCTGGGATGCCTCATTTTTCGCTGCCTTCAGCCAGATGGGAAGGGTCTGAAACTGTGTAAGGTGACCTGTGATAGCGTGAAGGCCACCAGGCTTTTCTGTTTCCCATATGGAGTGGGAGTGAAACATCTCCTCTCCGAGGGCACTGTGAGCAGGATCAGCCTGGCACCCTGGAAGGCAGGGGGGTCGTGTGTTTTGAGCCCCCCTGGCAGTGCCACGGCAGCGTCCTGGGGCTGGTTAGGGGTGCAGAAGCTTTGCCAGCTCCCAATTCCATTGCACTCCATCCCTGGAGGGGCTGCCCTTCCCTCTGTGTTGGTGCCCACGCTCGCCCCTGGGTGCCAGGCCAGGCTGGCAGCTCCGGTGGGCATTTTGGGACAGGGAGCGTTTATCACTCATGGCAGGGCGTGGAGTTCCCGGTCACGCTTCTCCGGCTTCCCATCCCGGAGCAGCCGGCAACGGGAGGGGTTGGAAGATTAATAGGAGTCTTGTTTTCCGCCTGTGATTGCTGGAGCAGGCGTGGAGAGATTAAAAGCAGCAGCCCGGCGGCAGCTGAGATTCCTGCGCTGATTTTTATTTCCTGACCTTTATTTCTCTGGTCACACCCGTTTTCCTGGCGCTGCCGTGAATACCTGGGAGCAGGGAGGAAAGGGAGGGCTGGGGGATGCTCGGCGGTGCCAGCAGCACGTCTCCTCCTCCGCTTCGGTGGGGACACAGGAGTCGAGGAAATTAATCTGCATGTCTGCTTGCTGCAAACAAATAAATAAAACCTGGAGGGTTTTCCCCATCTGTTTCTAGATGGTGTTGCTCTCACTATTATTCTTCTTGTGTTCTGTTGGGGTTTGGTTTTTTTAAAGACTAAAAGTAAGAAATGTTATTTCTCCATGAAATACAACATCCTTTAAGTTTGAATTTGTTTTTTCTGTTGGTAATGGTATTTTCTTTTCCTGGGTGTGGAAGGGTCAAAGCTGGCAGTGTGGGCTGGATTCAGGCTGTGGCTCTTTGCTAAGAGCCTTGTCCTGAGCCGTTTGCTCCAGAGCGAAGCTGCCCAGAGTCCATCTGATGTGTTGGGGCTGCTGCTGTTTGATTCCTGAGCACTCCAGTGTCACGTGTGTGCTCCAGGAAAGCAAATGAGCTTTTTTCTGCAGCTCCGTGCTCATGATGTAATTGAAAGCTTTGAGAATAACTGGTTCACTTTCTGTTTCTTCTGTTTCCTCAGAAACTTTGATGGATACGCGGACGGCGACGGCCGAGCTGGGCTGGACGGCCAACCCGCCTTCGGGGGTAAGTGCTCTTCATCCTTACATGATCTGCTGGGATTCCCACTTTTAACTCCGCTACTTATGGGGTTAAGATGCTGGTGGGAAGCTGGGGACGTTGCAGAGGGATCACATCAGGCTGGTGTGGGGTGGCCAGGACATCACTGTCCTGAGCTGTGGGGCTGACCCGGGCTGAGCATCCCTTCCCTGAACCAGTCCTGGGGGCTCGGTGAAGATGGAACTTTTCTCCCTCTCCACGCTCTCTCTGCCCCCTCTGTCTTCCTTCCAGGTGAAGGGTCTGGCCCCACCACTGCTCTCTGTGCCCCTGCTCATGCCTTCTCTCTCCCTGTGCCAAAAGGCTTGTAATTAGGAAACATTAGCAGGCTCCAAACAGCTTTCATACCTGGAACATCATCCGTAATTGCACTCGGCAGTGCTCTTCCTTGGCTATTAATGTCACTTTTATGAAGTAATGAGGAACAAAACACCCTGAGGCACTTAAAACATCTTTTTTATATAATACGAGTCTTTGAGGAATGGAGGCATAAAATAACCTGACTCACATTCTCCTGGCAGAAAAAGTGAGAGATGGAGCTGAGGGGAGAGGAGCGGCAGAGGGAGAGGACGTGAACTCATGGACGGGGATCACAGTGGCATGGGCAGGCTGGGAGCAGCAGCAGGGCCCATCCCTGGGAACTCCAGGACGGGGCCCTGGAGTGGAAAGTATGCCAAACTGCTGCTTTGTTAGGGTGTCACTGGCTTGGCCAGGGTTTCAAAAGAAATGAGTTTGCACACTGTCTCCAAAGCTGAACCACACATGCAGCGGACACAAAATCCACTCCAGGCACGTGGGACCCACTTGAAACAGGGGGCTTTGCTGCTGAATTTCTTTGGAAAAAATCTGGACCTGGATAAATTGCTGGAAAAATGCAGGAGGGGCACATGCAGGTGATGGAGATGGGATATAAATAGCTGCCTGCAGCTGCTGTTGTTGAAAGCCTGTGCAAGGCAGACGAGGAGCTTGTATCGTAAGGCACGGTGGTCTCACCCTCTGTGGAGCAGCAGAACGAAGCCCCTCCTCAGCCCCCATCCCTGCATCCCTCAGGGCATCCCTGCATCCGTCAGTGCATCCCTGCATCCCTCGGTGCATCCCTGCATCGCACTGGGTGCGTCCCTGCATCCCTCAGTGCATCCCTGCATCCCACTTGGGTGCATCCCACTGTGCGCATCCCTGCATCCCTTGGTGCATCCCTGCATCCCACTGTGTGCATCCCTGCATCCCACTGTGTGCATCCCTGCATCCCACAATGTGCATCCCTGCATCCCGTTGTGTGCATCCCTGCATCCCACTGTGTGCATCCCTGCATCCCGTTGTGTGTATCCCTGCATCCCTTGGTGCATCCCTGCATCCCTCAGTGCATCCCTGCATCCCTCAGTGCATCCCTGCATCCCTTGGGGCATCCCAGCAGCCATCCAACTTTCACTCCTCTGGGAGTTCCTGGTGAGGCTTCTCCTTTACAGGAGCATGTATCGGGTCTCCCCCAAAGTATTTAAAATGCCAAGTCCTTTATTTAAAGTTACACAGTCATGGAATCCTTTAGGTCGGAAAAGCCTTCTAAGACCATCAAGTCCAACTGTTCCTCCAGCACTGCCAAGGCCACCACTAACCTGTGTCCCTAAATGCCACTTCCAGATGGTTTTTAAATCCTTCTGGGGATGGGCACTCCACCAACTGCCCTTGGCAGCTGTGCCAGGGCTGGACAACCCTTTCTGGGAAGGAATTTTCTCCAATACACAATCTAAACCTTTGCTAGCACAGCTTGAGGCTGTTTCTCCTTGTCCTGTCCCTGTTCCCTGGGAGCAGAGCCCAACCACCCCCAGCTCCTGTTCCTGTCAAGGAGTTGCAGAGCCAGAAAGTCCCCCCTGAGCCTCCTTTTCTCCAGGCTGAGCCCCCCCAGCTCCCTCATCCTCTCCTGCTGCTCCAGCCCCTTCCCAGCTCCGTTCCCTTCCCCGGACATGCTCCACCACCTCAATGCCCTTCTTGCAGTGAGGAGGCCAGAACTGACCCCAGGATTCCAAGTGTGGCCTCCCCAGTGCCCAGCACAGGGGGATGGTCACTGCCCTGGTCCTGCAGCCACATTATTCCTGCCAAGGAGAGGGGCTCCTGCCTGCTGCTGGGGCATCAGCTCCTTCTCCCAGGCTCCTCTCAGCTCTCTTGGTGGTTTGGTGAGCCATCTCTCCTGACCTTGTGGTTGCCATTGGCATGGGCTCCGTGCAGGCTTTGTGTCCTTTGGGGTGGTGGCACCTCCCCTTGGTGTGCTGAGCTGCCAGAGCAGTGGCTCCCCCCAGCTCGCAGGTTTTCCCTGGGGCTCGGGGGGCTGTTGGTGTTTGTGCCAGGGCACGATGCCAGCCGGGCTGCAGGGGCTGTGGTCCCTGGCCACGGGCTGTGGCAGGATGTGGGCTCTCCACTCCTTGACAGACGTGCTTTAAATCTTAGTGGAGACAGAGAGCAACATTGACTTAATCCCCAGCTCCCTGTGAATTATTTAGTAGCATCTCATCAAAATGATGCATTTGTCGCTGTTGGAGCATCGGTGGCAGCAGCTGCTGGCACTGTGGGCCCTTCCAGCCACCGGGACCTGCTGCTCTTGGTGCCTGGTTGCAGGAGTGCTCAACTCAGGGGATGCCCAGGGCAGCCCCAAACCCTGGCGAGGGTTTTCCAAGGGGCATTTCATGTCATTCCTAAGTGCAGGAAACCCTGAAGTGCAGCAGGTTCCGCTGGCGGGTTTTGGCTCCGAGTTTTGAGGCTCTGAGGTTTCCGAGGATGAAAAGGAGGATTCCCAGAGCAAGGATGGCAGAGCCACGGGAGCAGGGTTAGGGTTGGAAGAGAGCTCGTTGTCTGGCGTTAATTGGCTTGCAGGGCTGTAATGCAAAGCCTGAGTGGGAAGGGGAAACAATGCCAACCCCCTCAGTCAGGGAGGACTGTGCAGCTTCTGCTGTGAAAAGGTGTCTGGTAATGAAGGGGCATTGAATCCGCACGCCTTGCTCGGGGAGGAGAGGGGGGTTTGCGGCGCTTTCACAGCATGGAGTGAGAAGGACGAGCACTCAGCTGGCTGCGGGAGGCTTTACTGCTGGTGTGGGAACTGTGGCTGAACAACGGAGCGCAGCCTTGAGCTGGGACCTTGGCTGAAGCTTGGCACAGCCGAGCGGGTGGACCGGCAGCAAATGTTCTGCCGTGCTTGTTGGCACCGTGTAGAGGACCCGGCTTTGCAAATACAATAAAAACCTGCACTTTGTTCCGTCGGGGCTGTGGTTTACACTGGGTGGGGGGGAGGCTTGGGGAGGAGTTGAGAAACGTGGTTGTTTGGTGGGAAAGGGAAGAGGGCAAAAATCTGCGAGATTTCAGGGGGGTTGTGGTGCATCAGCTCGTCCAGACTGGGTGTGATGGGGCAGGCTGGCATCGCCCGCCGTGCCCCCGCGTCAGCACAGGCGTGAGCGCTGCTCCGACACTGCTCCTGGAAATTATCCGTGATACCGAGAGCGCGGCTTAAAGATTGCCGTATGAATAATGCTGTTATGAGGAGACTGTAAACATGGATTAGTTAAAATGAATGGATTATGAGGTTGTAAATCTGTCTGTAGGACTCTAATGCCATCATAGACTATTCACAGTTTGCCGCTGTCCCTTAATTGAAATTGTAGCCTGGATTATATTAATGCCCTTCTATAAATCGAATTGCAAATCTATATTCTCTCTCTCTCCACAGCAGTAATGTTTTATTTAGTTAGTTTTCTTTGCCGGGGGAAATGATCCCGTTGAGTCAGGAGCTTGGGGTTGGGCTCTCCAGCCTACGTGCTGGCTCGGGCTGTAATGAAGCTGTAGCCTGATGTACCTCTGGGTCCCCTCCCACCTCTGGGTGCCTGCACCATGCTTCTTCCCATTTTTACGTCCACTCAGGGCAGTCGACCACGTGGAAAAGATGTTTTAGCATCAGTGGGGAGTGGTGGGGAGATGCATGCAGGAGCAAAGGGGCAAGGACTTCTGGTGCTGGCCGCGTGGTGTTTCTGCATGTGCTTTGCATTGTATGTCCATAACCACTTTCCTGGTCCCTTCTGGAGCTTTGGGATTGTCCTTCCAGCCATGCCCAGTGCAGGGTGAGTGGCACCTCCGCAGCTCACAGGGCACCGCCGGTCCCTCTTTCTCCTTCTCACGGCCTCTCCCTTCTCCTTTCCACAGTGGGAAGAAGTCAGTGGCTACGACGAAAACCTCAACACCATCCGTACGTACCAGGTGTGCAACGTCTTCGAGCCCAACCAGAACAACTGGCTCCTCACCACGTTCATCAACCGGCGCGGCGCTCACCGGATCTACACCGAGATGCGCTTCACTGTGCGCGACTGCAGCAGCCTCCCCAATGTGCCCGGCTCCTGCAAGGAGACCTTCAACCTCTACTACTACGAGACAGACTCTGTCATTGCCACCAAGAAGTCCACCTTCTGGACAGAGGCTCCCTACCTCAAAGTGGACACCATCGCTGCTGACGAGAGCTTCTCCCAGGTGGACTTTGGGGGCAGGTTGATGAAGGTGAACACAGAAGTGAGAAGTTTTGGACCCCTGACCCGCAATGGCTTTTACCTGGCTTTCCAGGACTACGGGGCTTGTATGTCTCTGCTGTCTGTCAGGGTCTTCTTCAAGAAGTGCCCCAGCGTGGTGCAGAACTTCGCCATCTTCCCGGAGACGATGACGGGAGCGGAGAGCACCTCTCTGGTGACAGCCCGTGGCACCTGCATCGCCAACGCCGAGGAGGTGGACGTGCCCATCAAGCTGTACTGCAATGGTGATGGGGAGTGGATGGTCCCCATTGGCCGCTGCACCTGCAAGGCTGGCTATGAACCAGAGAACAACGTGGCCTGCAAAGGTAGGGGTGGCTTTGGGCAACGGGGGGAGTCTCTTGGTTTTAAGACAAAATGTTTGTCCCAAACAAGGTGTTCTGAGTTGTAAAACTGGCTCTGCACCATTTCCCTGCCCTGATGTGGTTCTGCTCCAGGGAACAGACGGATTTGGGAGCAATGGTCAGCCTGTGGCTTCTCGGGGCGCTCTGGTCAGTGGCTGAACGTGGCAAGGGCATGGTGCCGGTGCAGCTGCCACTGCCTTCCTGCTGGAAGCTGCCCCCGTGATCTGGTGCCTTCAATGTGCCACGCTCACCGGTGGAGCCGCTTCCATCTGCCTCGTTATTTCCCCGGCAAAGCTTTTGGAGCGGGGCAGCTGCCGCGGGCCCGACCGCAGCGGAGCCGCTCCGAGCCTTGGCATTAATTGGGATTGTTTTTCCCTGGTTTTTGGGTTCCCCCCTGCCTTGCCGCCAGCATGCTGTTGCCTGCTGCAGTCCTGCAGCACAGGGCTGTAAATGCAAAACCAGTGCTCCCTGCTCTGCTTCTCCTTTCACTGATGAATATTTCCCTGATGCCATTGGAGAATTATTTTTTTTTCTGTTGGTTGCCATTTCCTTCTTCTCTCCCAGATTAAGGTGTTGGTTTTACACGCTGATTGGAAGGAGGGAAGAGGAGAGGGCTTTCTGCATGAGATGTTTCATGAGTTCCAAATAGGTTCTAGAGAGTCAGCACTGCCTGGACAAGGAGGGGCTGGGAAGAAGGAGAAGGTCAGAGTGCTGAAGGGCTTGTTTTCAGGTTGTGATGGGAAAGAGGTTTGACTTGGACCTCTTTTGGTGCAAGTGATGGCAATGTGTGTAGTAGCCCCAGGCTTGGCTGTGCTGCTCCTTGGGGTGGCCACCATGGTCTTTCTTCTTCACCTGTAACTCTGGGTATGTGGAAATGGCTAATCTGTGATTCAAGCTGTGGAGAAACTTGTTTGTTGTTTTGCTTTAAACCTGGGGACTCGTGTAGGATTTCACCATGGAAAACCTCCTTCCCAGCCGGCTAAGGTGGGGATGGCGATGCCTTCCTGTGCCAGGGCTCTGACAGCTGGAAAACCACCAGAATCCTTGTTCAGGCAGCATCGCTGGTGGACTTCTCTGAGTGTTGTGGTTGACTCTGGAGGTGGTTTTGTTCCCACCAGGAAATGGTGTGTTCCTGTGAGGAGCTGAAGCGCTCCGTCGGAGGGAGGGCTCTTTGCAAGCCGGAGCGTTTCTGGCGAGATGTTCCTCTGCTGTTGAATCAACAAATGGAAAACGCACATGGTTTCATGGCAAAATGACATTTTCTCATCATAGGAAAAACAAATACTAATTTTAACTAAACACTGGAATTGAGAGATAATGTAATTGTGCCGAAAATGTAGGAAAACAGTAAGAATGTAAAAGTGCTGCAGGCTTTGGTGGTGTTGACCTTTCTATCCACTGCCAGCTCGGGTGGTGGGGGAAGCTGAGGTCCTGAGTGCTTCTAACCCCTGGGAAGAGCGTGATGCACCTACTCAGCGCTTGTGGTTTGGGCCAGGACTGAGGATGGAGGACAGCAGGACACATGAGGGGCATGGGAGCAAACCTGCTGAGGGTGGGTGTTAGTTATCTCCATGGCTCTGTGTCCTTTTCTTGTGCAAACCCCCCAGGGGCTGTGATGTGCTCATGCCACCAATGGTACACTGAGGAGACCCCAGGAAATTGGGGCTGTGTTGGATTTTCTGTGCTTCGGTGCCTGTCTCCAGCTGTGCTCCCACTCCTCTGCAGTGCTCGTCTTGAATGAGGCACTGCTGAGCTCCTGGTGGGCATTTTGCCTTTGCATGGGGAGCACACTTTGCATTTGGGCTCCTTGAAGGGAAAATTAGGGATCCTGGCAGCTCTAAGGGAATGGAAATATCCTTTATGTGTTGACTGACAGCATTTAGGATCCTGGAAGGTACCGAAGTACGCTGTGGGTGCAGAGCAAGCACGTGATTAAATAGCACCACACACATCTCTGAAGGCAGGACCATGCTGTTCTGATGATCCCATGGATGCTGCTGCAATGCTGTTGGCAGAGCAGAGCTCCAAGAACTCCCCTTTTCCAGTCCTGTGAGTGTATTTCCCAGTTTCCATGTCAGGAGGACACAGAACAGGTTGGGATTGCATGTGGGACCTACACATTTGAAGGTGGTGTGGAACCCAAGTCCAGTACACCCACCAGCCCCTGGAAGTTCACTAGAACCTCTCCTAAAAGCTTGATCCAGGGCTTACATTAGGGCTGTTGGAAAATCATGGGCATTTGAGTAAAAATCTGACCTTGGGGTGGACTCAGCTCCTTGGTAGCTCATTGGCCATCAAGCTCTTCGTTATATCCCTCTGGACCTTGGCGATGGCAGGGGAAGGCTGAGCCCACCTCTGCCCTTCCCAAAGGTCAATGGGCAGGAGGTGGCACATTGCAAAGTTTAGAAATAATAATTCCTTGGTTTTCTGTTTGACTTTGTGTTCTCCAAAGGGATTGTGTTCCCTTGGCTGGCTCTCCGTGCAGGGATGCTGCCAGGGTCACACCCTGGGAGCTCCTGGGAAGCCCACGCTCCTGGCATCTGCTCCAGCCTTTCATCAGCCTGAGATGAGCTGCTTAACAAGCCTGTGGGAATGGTCACCACGGAAAAACAAAAAAAAAGATAAAGAAAATCCCGTCGTATTTGAAGGCTGAGAAAATGGGCTTAATTCCTCCGCCAGAGGGAAAAGAATGGGGTTGAATTGTTCAGCTGCCCCAGCTCCCTCCTGTCCCTGTCCCCCTGGGACAGAGCCTGTGCCTGTCACGGGGCTGTTAGACCGGAGCGGGCTGGTGCTGACAGCAGAGCTGGGCGCCGCTCAGGGATTCATTAATACCACCTTTTATCGGCACTTATCCGCTGGCGGGGGGCACAGGCACAGCTCCAGCCTCACCAGGGGCACTTGGAGCCCCGGGAGATGATCCTCGTGCTTTAGGGTCACAGGGATGGGGGGCTGTTACCACCACCACCACTGCCCCAAGGCAAGGGTGGGAGGGAGGGGGATTGTCCTTCTCGCTCTGCCCCGTTATTTGTTCCCTTCCCAGGCCGGTTGGGATTTGGCACAGCCCTCGTGGCACAGCTCTCAGCTGTGCCCCATAGCCCAGTGGACTGGCTGCCCCATCCTCTTGGGGTGTGAGCGGTGGGTCAGTGGGAAGAGGAGGCTGTTACTGAACCCAAAATGAATAATTCATTTAGTGCCACGGCCCACGCTCCGGTCGGGCTGATATTAAATCCATTCATCTTGCTCTGCCCCATCCCTCAGCCCTGCTTTATGGCTTCCTTGCGTGGTCAAGGGGTGATGCATCATCGTGCTGGGGAGGGGTGGGATGGGAAGCAGGAACGCGGGTCACTGGGAGGCGGGGGAGACCTTGGATGAGCACGCTGGGTGGATTTCACTTGTTCTCCTCAAGGAAGGTAATTAAACCCTTTCTCTGCGAGTGTTTGACTCTGAAACCTACTGATGGCAGGGTAACCCCTCACGAGAACATTGGCAGTCGTGGGGCTCTCGGCTTTCATCCCCTTTGACACTGAGGATGGGGTGCTGTGTCTGTGTCTGCTGGAATCACACTGACTTTCCCTGCCCTTCCCACTGCCAGGCGCTCACTCGGGTGCACGGAGCAGGAACAAGTCTGGGTCTGAACCAGATTTGGGCTGAATTTTTATGTTGTGTTCATAAGCCCAGGGGGAAGGGGTGTGAGAGCAGTCCTGCTGCTTCCCAGCCTTGTCTTGCTTCTGATTTCCCCCCCGGCAGATTCCTGTCGTTGTGTGTTCAGGAGCCTCCAGGCTGCTGCTGCTGGGGATAATGGGCCAGCCTGCTTGCTCCCAGCAGCTGGAAATGTGAGCCAGCAGAGGGGCAAAATTAAACAAAGCCCCACAAAATAAGGACAAAGCTGGGCTGTGATGCCTGTGATGCAAAAGTTGCTCCTTGAGCATCCTTGCTCCCAGGCTTTCCACAAAGCAGATGATTCTCTACCCCACCTGGATCCGGGTCCTCCCATCCTTTTCCATCTGCTGACCGACGTGCTGGGTGTGCCCAGCCTGTGCCAAACCTCTGTGTGGGTTTATTCTGGTCTCCTTCATCCCTTTGGTTTCTGTGTGCCCTTTCTCCTTTTGTCCTTCCCTGGTGTGTGGAGGGCTGGATTTGATAAAAGGGGCAGTAGGGGGGAATGTCCCACCAGTTGAATGCCAAGAACTGAGTAGCCTCCCGCTGGTCCCTCGTTATCCTCCCCTCCCTCTGAGCATCCTTAGGGATAATTATTGATTTCTTCTACTTAACCATCACAGAAGATTGGATACAATGGGATTTATAAAGTGATTTTTTGAATATGATAATTAAGAACATTTTCTAATTAGCAGTAGAACAATTTGCTAACACTTAAAACAAGGGAAATGTCAAGTTTTCGCCGTCAAACTGTTGCTTGTGCTGGGTCTTTCTGATCTCTGGCTGTGCCCTTGCCTGTCCCCTCCCTGCTCTGTGGCCCAGCCTGGTGTCCCTGTGCTGTGATGGGGCACCCAGGAGAGGTTTTCTTGGATGAGGAGGGTGGTGTTGGTTTTGTCCCATGGGTGAAGGACAGCAAGGGGTGTCGTGGGGACACAGGACCCTGCCCTCCTGTGCCTTGGGGTGTGTCCATCCCACCCCAGGGTGCTGCTGCTCTGTGCCCTCATGCCTGGGGCAGGGTGAGCACGTCAGGCATTGTAGGGGCTGCAGAAAGGACCTTTATTTTGCTTTTTAGGGTGGTTTAATATTTCTTATTTTTAGTCCATGCTGTTGGTCCAGGCACTTCCTCACAGCTGGGAAGCATTTTGGTCACCTCTCTATCACTCCAACACCTCACTTCAGGTTCCCTGGACCACAAGTGATCTCTCTTTGCACATTTTCTCCTCTAAAACAGGAGGGGAAAAATGAAAAGGTAAAGAGAAAGCGCTTGCCCTGCCCCTCTCTCCCTCCACCTGCCCTTGGATTTGGTTTGGCAGGGCTTGGGATGGGGATGGCAGCAGCCCAGAGAAGGGCAGATGCTGCAAGGGCTGGGGAGCCTACGGAAAAAAAATACATCATTGGGCTTAAAGCCCATCAGAGATTCCTCAAGCTCTTTCTTGGGGACCAGGACTAGGTCATCCAGTTTGTTCCAAAGCCTTTCCATCCCAACCTGCTCCTTTGGGCACGTGGCTGATGCACGTTGGGGTCTCTGCCTGGCAGCTGGTGCAAGGGAGTCTCAGTGGCTGATGCTCACCATGCTTTAGGTGCTTTTCCAGGGAAAATATTTCTTTGTGGATCTGGAAGTGGGGTTTTAAGCTTTCCTCCTATCCAGGGGGTGTTCTGTTCCAGGTTGAGCTGAGCCACAAACCTCCACCGCTCAAAAGGAGCCTTTTCCTCCTCCTTTTTTTTTTTTAGTTCCCCTTTTGTTTTCTCTTCTGGCACAATATCAAGTTTCCTGCCCCCTCTCCCATCCTCCGTCAGCCCAAGCCGCTCCCCCTGCCTGGAGTGTGCTGGGAAGTGGCAGCTCTCCCAGCTCTTCCCGAATCCTGGCGGGGATGCCAGAGGGATGCAGGAGGGATGCAGGAGGGATGTGGGGATGCTGGAGGGATGTGGGGATGCAGGAGGGATGCAGGAGGGATGCGGGGGTGCTGGAGGGATGCCCGAGGGATGCAGGGATGCAGGAGGGATGCAGGAGGGATGCGGGGATGCAGGAGGGATGCAGGGATGCTGGAGGGATGCAGGGATGCAGGAGGGATGCGGGGATGCAGGAGGGATGCAGGGATGC
>VWZG01002627.1:413535-557133 GCA_013396735.1 Grallaria varia | reverse complement strand
GAAAAAAAGGTAGCAGGGGAAAATTGCAGCAAAAATATATTTCTACATATACATATATATATATATATGTAATTATATGCAATGAAACACTATATGCGTATGAGTAGGGGCCCCAGGGAACCCCCAACCAACCCCAATGGGAAAAGGGGAAAAGGAAAGGGGAAAAAGGACAAAACACAGAGCTGTGACCAGGAGGAACGCTGGAGCCCCAGAGAGAGGGGACCTGCCCCTCACTTCTCTTATATGCACCTGATTATCTAAGGGAATAGGATGGAATACTGCCTTAGTTTTTGACCCCAGTTGTTAAGGAAGGCCTAAAGAACAACAAACCTCACCAAAGCCTAAAATTTAAATGACCACACTATCCAGATCCCTCTGCAGAGCCCTCCTGCCCTCCAGCAGGTCGACACGCCCTCCCAACTTGGTGTCATCAGCAAATTTGCTGATGATGGTCTCAATCCCCTCATCTAAATCATCAGTAAAGATGTTAAACAGGCCTGGACCCAACCCTGACCCCTGGGGGACACCACTGGTGACCGGCCACCAGCTGGATGCAGCCCGGTCCACCAGCACTCTCTGTGCCTGGCCCTCCAGCCAGCTCTTGACCCAGCAGAGAGTGCCCCTGTCCAAGCCATGGGCTGCCAGCTTTGCCAGGAGTATAACTTTGTGGAGCCAGGCTGGATGACCCAGGCCCTTCAGTGCCTTTGCGTGTGCCTTTGTGTTCTCTCTGCACCACCTCGTGCAGTGCTGCTGCTTCTAACCCAGCTTTTTGTCACCCGCTGTGCCCAAGTGCCCTGGGTGTGCTCAGACACACCGGCTCTGCCCTGAAAAGGCACTGGACCCCAAAGGGAACCCAAAACAAGGGGGAATCTGGGAATGCCCGGGTAATGGGGACAGCTCTGCCCCAGCGGGGACGTGCAGGGCAAGGGGCTGATGAGGCGTTTCTGCCTCGGTTTGCTGTGAGTGAAGGGGCATGGTGGGGGCAGCACGTGGGCTCCCCGACTCGCTGCCGGGTCTGGAAGCCTTGGCAGAAGCTCCTTTTCTAAAACCCGAGAAGGAAAAAGTGCCACTCTGCATCCCCAGGGAGCTTTAGAGCCAGTTAACGTAGAGGAGATGTCTCCTTTCTTTCTTCCTTTCTTCTTTTTTGATTCTTTTGACTGAAGCTTCCCTGAGAGAGTAATTAAGAAGTGCAAGCTCCAGGTGCTAACTGGGAGGATTTAGTTTGAGGAATGAAATGCTTGGGTACCCCCACACCTGCACCCTTTCCACAGAGCCTGTGACGGTGGCTTGCCTTGGGCAGGAGCAGGGATGGATGAGCAGAGAGATCCCACTTATCTCCAGCTCTTTCTAGGACTCCTGGCACCCGGAATAGAAGTGTGCAGGATACAGGAGAGTTTTAAGCAGTGAAAAGCCTTGCAGTGCCATGACTGCTTCCATAATCCATCCTGGCTGCGTGGGCTGGAGCGCCGAGGGAGGCTGTGGTGGGAACGCGGGGCTGTGGTGCCTTCACTGGGTGTTTGCCTTGTGTGACATGTCCCCATCCCTGCTCCGAGCCTTTGGGGGGGTCAGGGAGGTAGCCAGCCCTGTAGCCAGCCCTGTAGCCAGCCCCTTACAATCACCCTTGGGACATGAGGACATCTTGCATCAATTTCCCCCCCCCTCCTTGCAGACGTCCAGCGATGACATCTCACTGCAAGAAGCCTGAGTTTCAGCAGCTCCAGGGTGATGCTCCCTCCCACCCCACAACATGTCAGCCCTGGAAAAGGGATCCTGCTGGCAGACTCCTGCCTGGGATGCTCGGCATTCCCAGTGTGCTGGCAGGATGATGGATCCTCGGGCAGCTTTGGGTTGGGGGGGTTTAAGTGGTGAGCATCCATCCCTGCTGAGCAGCACGTGCCTCAGCATTTCCACACACACCCCTGGCGCTTAAACACAAGGAAATGGATAGTTAAGCACATCATTAATCTTATCCAGCCCACATAATCAACAATCAATTAATTCTCCTCCGGGCTGAAGAGATGCAGGTTGTGCCATAGCCTGGGCACCGGCAGAAGGAGCCCCTTCCCGCTGGGAAAGCTTCATCCTGCTCTTGTCTGAGACACTGTCGTGGAAACAGACCTTGCCAGCTCGGGGGGAGTCTTGGAGCAGCCCTTAAATGAGGACAAACGTTGCTCTGGCCATTAGTGGGGTGATTTATTGCTCCCTCCTGGGCTCAAGCCCTCCATCCGAGCCCGGCACTTGACTGTGAGTTCCCCTTCTGAAGGATTATGGATCCTGCCATGGCACTGCAGGGCCTTGGGGGTTTCTGCTTCATTTTCGGCGTGAGGTTCATGGTTCAGCTCCCCCAGAAAGAGGGGACATGTGGGCAGCAGCAAGGGTGGAGGGCCTGTGCAGCTTCGGGAGCAAGGAGAAGGCATCAGCCTCCCCCCCAACTGTGGAAGGCTTTAGACAAGCACGGTGCAATTACAGGAGAGAAAAGCTAATTGGTAATAATAGCAATTAAGAGCCACGTGCCTGCAGATTACAGGAATTTGCGGATAAGTGAAGTGATAACAGGAACCTGCGGACACTGGGTTGAAGGGTGCCATGTTCAGGTGTTTTGACAAAGCATCACTTGTATTAATTGTAATTAAGTATTAACAAACCTCTTCAACCAACTCACCAGCATGCCCCTAAGCTTAAAACTGAGGCATGTTCATAGTGCAGTGACCCTCCCAGCTCCTCCCTCCCAGTCCCATCCTCTTCCATTCAAACACAGGTGGCTGTTCCCTGGTACTCCCACCCTCCCTGTCTTGCTCCTCTGAGGAGCCTGGCACATTTCAGGCATGTTTCTGACACCTCTTCCAGCTCCAGAGCCCCCAGGTGCCCTGTTGCACGTCTCATGGGTGCTTGTGCTTCCTGGTGGGAACGCAAGACCCCTGGGACATGGTGGGGAAGGTGCTGGTGGGGAGGGAGAGGTGGAGAACTGGAGATCCACCTCAAACCCTCGGTGTCCACTCGTGGTCGTGTCTCCTGCCCCGCTGTGTCTGGTGTTGCTTTGTGCTTCCTCATGCTGCTGTGGGCCATGGGGCTGTGGGTGTGGATCAGGGAAGGGTCTGCATCCCACCTCCTTCTGCCCTGGCATCCTGAAGGTCCCCCTCAAGCCCTCTCGTGTCCTGCAGTGAGTGGTGACCCCACGTGTCCCACTGTCTGCCTACACGAGGTGGTGGGTTATGGCCCTGAGTGCTTCCCTAGGATGCCATATGTGTGAGGTGGCTGTGGTGGGATGTGCAGGACTCCCCAGTCTTCCTGTGGTGGGGAAGAAGAAGGGCAGTGGGAGATGGTGGCTGGTCCCTCTGGGGTGCCATGTCCCCACTCAGTGCCACTGGAAAGAAACAGTTCATTGCAGCCAGTTGGTGTTCCTTAGGCTGAGGGGGGAAAAAACCTCCTGAATAATAAAATTGTAAAATATTATTTTGATTTATTCCTTTTTATCACCTATTAATATCTGTAAAGGCTGTGTGAGCAGGAGGCCTTCATGAGTTTTGAATGACAGGTTAAAGGGCTCCAATAAAGATTAGATGGTCCACTATCTCCCAAGGAAATTGCATCAAAGTGGTTACTCCTGCTTGCTCCTATTAATTTCCTCCTCGTGGCTGCTAGGAGATGCCTCATATCCTGATGCAGCAGGCAGGGGCTAAGAGGCACTTTCCATTATCTCAATCATCGCCGTGTTTATCAGGCACGTGGGGTGTTCCTGTGCAGAGCTGTGCCTGGGGGTGGTGGTGGCAGGAACAGTCTCCCCTGGGTGGGTGCTGGGCCTGGGTGGCAGTCCCATTCCTTGGAGACACGTGCCAAAAACTGACATCCTCTTCCGCAGCCTTTGGATTTTGTTAGACGTCAAGGATGGATGAGCATCCATCCATCAGTGCCTGGTTGGTGAGGAGCAGCGGGCTGGGGTGGAGACGAGGGACCCCATCTTTGTCACTCCCTCCTCGCCCTCGAGCCGTGGAGCAGCGAGAGAGCTGATTAATGAAACCTCCCCCTGCCGCTGATTGAACCCTCACTGTAACTGGAGCATCTTCTCCTTCGTGAATTGGTTGCCATTTCCTGCTGGAAGGAACTCGGAGGCCGGGAAGGTTATTAGCTCCAACCCTGAGCTGTGGGAGATTAATGGGGTGGGCCTGTAGGACACTCACGGCGTCACATCAACTTTTTAATTAAATATTCAAATTTTGCATGGGAAAAGGGGGGTGAGGCCTGAGCCATGCTGTTGGGGTGGCAGAAAGCGTGCTTTTGAATCCGAAGGTCCTTGGGGAAAACTGTTCTGCCACTGTGTGCTCATGTCTTCCTGGATGCTGCCAAGGAAGGGGGTCCTGCATCCCCCACTGCCGTCCTGTCTGGGTACAGGTGGTGGGGAGCAAAAGGGAGGCTGCAGCCCATTGCTCTGCCTGGCTCAGTGTGGGTGCCACGTGATTTTGGAGTTTGTCTGGTGGCTCTGGGAATAATTCACGCCCAGCATGGAAAATCCTGGTCATCCTAGCTTCATAGGAAGGTGCTACCCCATTTAGCTCTGATACAGATGTGAAGCTCTCCTCCTTCTCCTTCTCCTTCTCCTTCTCCTTCTCCTTCTCCTTCTCCTTCTCCTTCTCCTTCTCCTTCTCCTTCTCCTTCTCCTTCTCCTTCTCCTTCTCCTTCTCCTTCTCCTTCTCCTTCTCCTTCTCCTTCTCCTTCTCCTTCTCCTCCTTCTCCTTCTCCCTCTCCCTCTCCCTCTCCCTCTCCTCTCCCTTCTTCCCAGCCCATTCCCAGGACAGGACCTGCAGTCCCCTCCATCTCAGCCCATTCCCAGGACAGGACCTGCAGTCCCCTCCATCCCAGGCCGTTCCAGCACCCAACCTCTGTGCTCTCTCTTCCAGCCTGCCCCGTGGGGACGTTCAAGGCCAGCCAGGGCTCGGGGGTCTGCGTGCCGTGTCCCCCCAACAGCCGCTCCTCCGCCGAGGCCTCGGCGCTGTGTCCCTGCCGCAATGG
Source organism: Grallaria varia (assembly GCA_013396735.1). Taxonomy (NCBI): domain Eukaryota; kingdom Metazoa; phylum Chordata; class Aves; order Passeriformes; family Formicariidae; genus Grallaria; species Grallaria varia. Next base: position 552,126 of record VWZG01002627.1, on the reverse strand, counting down.
TTATTACCGCGCCGACTTCGACCCGCCGGCCGCTGCCTGCACCAGTGAGTACCACCGGGGCCAGGGAGGGCTGGGGGGGCAAACCCTCCACCCAGGAGCCCTTTTGGGTGATGTTCTCCCACCGTGCTGGGAGCCAGCGAGGGGCTGGCTGGGCGCCCGGCCCCGCATCCCACCTCACCAGCAGCCACTGGGATTTATGGATCCCCCCGGCGGCGATGGCAACGAGACAGTCCTCGGGATAAATGGGAATTTAAAGTTACCTGCTCTGCCTGTCTTGTTCGTAGCCTGGCAGATGGAGTATTATTTTAATGGGGGAAAGGGTGCCCTGAGCATTGGGGTGCAGCGCTGCGTCAGTGCCCGGCTCTCTGCCCGCGCTGCCTGGCATGGCAACGGTGTCCCCTAGCCTGTCTTTTGGTGGGAATGGAGCCCAGGAGAGAGGAGGGAGCTGCTGTGCTCTTCAGCCCACTGGGAATCTTCGCCTCACCTCCCCCCAGTGACACTCCAGGCCCCTGAATCAGCCCAGCAGGGACCTTTAGCACGAGGATGCTCCGGACCCTCCGTGCTGGGAATGCGTAAAGGGCACGTGGGAAAGGAGGAAAGGATTTGTGTGTTCTGCTGGATCACCTGAGCTGTCAGAGAGTCAGCAGGTCGCTCAGCTGTGGGTAATCTATAGACCTTTATTATGCCTCGTTACATAAGTGATTCACGGCAGTGCTGCGCTATAGGAATCCAGTCAGAAAAGGCTCTTTGCTGATCTTTATTTCTTCTCCTCGACGCTTAATGTTACAGTGCTCTAACCTGAGGTGCCAGCTGTTCACCCACAAAGTTTCTCTGTGTCAGAGGAGTAAATAACACCGTGGAGCTGCAGGCCCTGCCCCGGACTGGAGCCCTTTGAGGGCAATGCCTGAGAGGGTGGTCCTGCCCCAGGCCCCTGCACGGGAGGGAAGGGGCTGCAAGTAAAGGAGGAGGAATTTGGGGAAGACAGGGAAGGAAGGTGTTTCTTTGCCTTTTTTTCTTGAAAAGGTATTATCTGCTTAAGGTATGAAGGGAGGGTTTGGATTAAGGTTCCTGAGACAGGTTGCAGATCTTTTGGGGTAACTCACTCTCACTGATCCTACTGAGCCTTTGTGAGCCCTCCAGTCTTGTTCCCCTGGAGAATCAAGGTCTTTCCCCCTGCTCCTGCCACTGCCACATCCTCTATCACCTTCCTTTGACATCTCCACAGTGGGGGACCCCCAAAAGGGAATGTCTTTGGTGCCTCAGGTCCATGAAAGCCCTTTCCAGTGAGGATGCTGCACTGATAACTGCTCCATGACAGACACATTTACTCCTAAAGAGGAAAGGAATTAAAAAGAGTGGAATACTATTAATTTCTTTTTAAGGCTGCCATTTCACTAGGCATTTTAACAAACTCATCTGTCTGTGTTATCCCTGGCAGCATCTCAGACAGGCTCCCAAAGTGCCTCCATGCAGGATGGTCTCTCCATCCCATCATCCACATCACCCCCGTGCTGACGAAGCTGCCTCTGCCCAGCCCATCCCTGGCCTCTGACGGGGCTGATTTATCCACAGCCACTCACCATGTTCCCTGGCACACACACGTGGAGGCTCCCCTGGGATGAGTATCCCCAGGGCAGAGCGTGCTTCGCTCTCTTAACCTTTTGTCGCAGGTCAAGTCCTACATCATTTTTATTGCTCCCTGTTTCATGGCAAAGTCCTATTTCTTCCTGGCAAGTGCAGCCTCCAGCCCAGCCAGCACGAGGAATTCATTGCTTTCCTTATTTAATAAAATCCAGCAGCCAGGTTTTGTGGTTTTGGTTGCGGAGCCATCCTGGCTGACCCCAAATCCTTCCCCAAACCCGTGCAGATGTATGTTTGTGCCTCGATGATGCTCTCCTGCCTGGATTCCTCCTGAACTACTCCCTACGGACTGATCCAGCAGCGCTTGCAGTCGTAGCTGCGTTCAATTCCTGTCCTCCAGAACATTTGCAACGGCCCCCGGCGGGTTTGATCAATGCAATTTTCTTCTCTTGTCCAACACTGGAGCTGCTCGCAAACCATCGAGCGGTGCCGGTGCTCCTCCATGCTGTTAAATTCTGGGCTCCCAACTCCAGATATCGAACCCTTAATAACCACTTGCCATTTTTGACTCTCTCTTCTCCCCGTCGTTCTGGCCAAGTGATGTTTCTCTCACTGGGATAATCTGTTTGAGGTGCCTCTCCACATGAGCACTGGATCTATGTCAGCATCTCCCGGTAGGATTAAAATGGGTCCGTCTTCACAGATGGATCTGCGTGTGCTCCATGTGGGGTTCTTTTTGGGTATTAAGGAGGTTTGTGGCCTGGGAGTCCTCGTCTCCATTTGGGAAACCCCTTTCTGTGGCTGGCAGTGCAGCTGGTTGGTGTTGCCAATGGGGAGGCTCTGACCCTAAACTGAGAAAATCCATGGACACCATATCCCTCCTAAGGGAGGAGGTGGTGAGTAGTGCAGCAGATGGAGCCATGGGGCGTCCTTCTCCATGCTGGAGCCCGCAGAGGAGGGATGAGCATCACATTTTGGGCAAGAACCTGTCTCAGTCCCTCTCCTTTCCCACAGGTGTCCCATCCGGCCCCCGCAACGTCATCTCCATCGTCAACGAGACGTCCATCATCCTGGAGTGGCACCCGCCGCGGGAGACGGGCGGGCGGGACGACGTCACCTACAACATCGTCTGCAAGAAGTGCCGGTCGGACCGTCGCGCCTGCTCCCGCTGCGACGACAACGTGGACTTCGTGCCCCGGCAGCTGGGGCTCACCGACACCCGCGTCTTCATCAGCAACCTCTGGGCACACACGCCCTACACCTTCGAGATCCAGGCCGTCAACGGGGTTTCCAGCAAGAGCCCCTTCCCGCAGCAGCACGTCTCCGTCAACATCACCACCAACCAGGCTGGTGAGTCCCTCGAGGATGCTGTGCCGGGGGGGTTGGCTGTGCCCCCTGCCAGCTCCGTGGGAAATGAACCTCCTGGCCCCAAAGGAAAAGCTCCTGGGCTGCGCGTGGTGGGTGGTGGCTCTGGTAAACCTGCCCCCAGCCCTGCGTGGGGAGGAAGGCCAGGAAAAGAGGAAGGAAGAGGGCTGGGGAGGTGGAGGGGGTGCCCATGCCCTGGGCAGGGTGAGGGGCAGCTTGGGGGAGGGATGTCCAATATCTGCTTTCTGTCCCGCTCTGGATTGCTTGGGAATGAAATGGCATCACCATTGCCCACTTTTTCCCAAGTGGGAGCACGGAGATGGGATGAATCCAGCCCTGAAAGGCAGCCTTGCTTTAAGGCACAGAGAATGCAGCATCCCAGGGCTGACTTCAGGCTGTGTCTCCTCTGGCACATTCCTCTCCCATAATTTTCTGTTTGTCCCCTTTTCCAGGCTCCTCTGCCCCTTTCCCTCCCTCTTCCCCATCAGGAATCAGGAACTGGACAAGCAGCTCTGGGCCAAGCCAGGATGCCACTGGGGTGGGTGTGCAGATGGCAAGGGGGGAACTGGTCCCAGGCTGCACTGAGGAGCACAGGGAGCGGAGGGGATGGAAACCCATCAGCTCTGGGCAGGGAAAGGGAGTGATAATTCCTGCTTTATGCCGAGCATGTAATGCAGGGAGCCTTCACCATCCTGCTCCCTCGGGAGAGCACGGCGGAGAAACCTGGTGTAAATATTTCAGTCTCCTGCCTCCAGGGAATACAGACCTACACTTGTGCCTGGCTGGCGGCGCTGTCTGCTGAGCCACGAGCAATCAAACCTGCCCCATGTGTCCAGGGTGGCATTTTTGGGGTGTTTCTTACCTCTTCTGCCACCCTGGGGAGCTGGGAACAGCCGGGTCACTCCCATCTGTGTGTCTGTACCCCAGTGCTCCCTGTTTGTCTTGCAAAGGCTGAGTATTACTGTGGACATGCTGGGCTGGCGGGTGACCTGATGGAAAGGCAGCAGGAGTATGAAGGGAAGGATCGATGCCTTCCCTCTAAAATCCCTTTGGCTTTGCAGCAGATTTGTCCAAGCACAGGAATGAACAAAAGAACAGTTTGTTTAGTTTCAACCCACGAGCATCTTCCCAGAGTGGATGTGGAGAGATTGAAAACAAATAATATGGGATTAAATATTCCGGGTAAACAAAGGTGGGGCTGAACTGTCAACAACTCCCATTGGGGCCACGTGGAACGAGGCTCCTACCACCCCCAGGTTACCTCCATGGCATTATCCTGTGCCCCAAGCTGGTTGTGCCAGGCTCAGCTCTTCCCTGGATCCACACAGGGGAGGCATTTTGCCTGCCTGCACTCTGGGCATGGCGAGGAGGAGGGCAGGGAGGGGCTGGATAGGGAGCTGACTGTGTGAACAGGACATGCCAGCACCCTTTTGGGTGGGGAGAGATTTGGATACCTGTCTTGGAAACTTTTGGTAGGATTAAGTGCAGGATCAGGGCCGTGTTGACTGGCTCTGACCCTTTTAAGTATAACTGGGAGGGCAAAAAGCCTTTGGAAAAGTGCCTGATTTAGTGGCTCAGCGTCCTTAAGGAGGAGGACAGTGTTGCTGCTGCTGGGGATGCTCAGCTCCAGGGATTCTTCACTCTGGGGGTGCTTGGTTCCAGGGGTGCCTGGCTCCAGGGATACTTGGTTTGGGGGGTGCTTGGCTGCAGGGACACTTCCCTGCGGAGGTGCTGGGCTCTGGGGATGCTCAACCCTGGAGGTGCTGGGCTCTGGGGATGCTCAGTCCTGGAGGTGCTGGGCTCTGGGGATGCTCAACCCTGGAGGTGCTGGGCTCTGGGGATGCTCAGCCCTGGAGGTGCTGGGCTCTGGGGATGCTCAACCCTGGAGGTGCTGGGCTCTGGGGATGCTCAGCCCTGGAGGTGCTCAGCTCCAGGGATACTTGGCTCAGGGGACGCACAGCTCTGAGGATTCTTGGCTCTGGGAAGGGACAGCTCCAAGGATTCTTGGCTCTGGGAATGCACAGCTCCAAGGATTCCTGGCTCTGGGAATGCACAGCTCCAAGGATTCCTGGCTCTGGGAAGGCACAGCTCCAGGGATGCTCGGCTGACCAGCAGCAGCCCCGGGATTGCTCCAGTGGGTGCAGAGAGGGAGTGGTGGCCGTGGGGACAATGTGCCTGGCAGCTGTTTTGGAAAACGTGCTCGCTTAGCTCTGGTCTGGTGTGTGAACTGAACTATTATGGGCTGCTTTGCAGAGCAGTGTGGTGTGTGGCGTAGCTGGTGGGACTGATTAGGAATGCACGGTGGGCAGGGAAGGGGGTTGGACCCGATGCCAGCTGTGTGCTCGGCCAGGGCCAAGCATTCTGCTTTCTCCAGGGGTACTGTGCCAGGATGCCCAGGACCCCCGTGCTGTGCTGCCCAGCAGGTCTTGGGGGCTGCAGGGGTGGAGGTGCTGCCTTTTGAGCAGCCGTGTGCCACGGCCTGAGGACCCGAGGGATGGTTTGAGGCTGTTGTGCAAGTGTTTGGGCTTTGGAAATAAAACTCCTGGGAAAAGTGTGTTTGAATAATGAGGATGAGCATCCCCCAGGAGCCCCTGAGAGCAGATCCAGCAGCTCCTCTGGAGCCAAAGGTATGCTACAGGTTCCTTGCTGGGCTGGGTTATCCCTGCTCTGGTTTCCCACCATTGTCCTTGGGGTTGGCAGATTTTTGCTTCTATGAGCCATTCCTGGCAGCATGTGGGGTGGCAGCTGTGGCACAGGCTCCCTGAGTGCTGGGTGCTGGGTCCCCAGAGAGGCTGTTACAGCAGGAGATGTCAAGCAGAGCTGGGGACTGTCACCAAGCCTTGATTTGTTTCCCCTGGGGAGAGCTTTGCTGTCTCTGTCCCACTGTGGGAGACATCCTGGGAGCCAGCAGTCCCAGGGAGACGGAACACCAAGGATTTCTAAGTTGCTAATTAAAAAGAATAGTTAGTTCAAATACCAGAATTCCCTTGCCAGCTCGCTGCTCTGCTTCCACATAAACTGCTGAGATACTGGTCTTCCCACTGCTAATGAGTGAGTTTCCCCCATGGGTCCAACAACTGCAAGGATGGGACACTTGGGATGCTCTGTGTGCCCAGGGGCTTTTCCCACTCCCCAGGGCTGTTTTCCCTACCCCCTCCGTTTAATTTTCCCTCTCTCCTGGCATCCTTGGCAGCACCCTCCACCGTGCCCATCATGCACCAGGTGAGTGCCACGATGAGGAGCATCACCCTCTCCTGGCCCCAGCCCGAGCAGCCCAACGGCATCATCCTGGACTACGAGATCCGCTACTACGAGAAGCTGAGCCGCATCTGCACGCCCGACGTCGGCAGCGCCGTGGGCTCCCGGCCGGCCCCGGTGAGCTGGGGGGGACCCACCACGGAGAGGGGCCTGGGGGCACCTGGGCCGTCACACACGGGGCTCACTGGGAGAGGGGGAACGTCGATGGGCTCTGAGTTGGGCTCTGCTTGGAGGGGTCCCGGTGGGGCAGGTGGTGGGACAGGCACCAGGTCACCTGGGCTGCCTGTGGAAGGTGGGAGTGCTGTGCAACCAGAGGAGAGGGAGCAACGTTGTGGCTCTGGAAGGTGGGAGTGCTGTGCAATGAGAGGAGGGAGAGAGATGTTGTAGCTCTGGAAGGTGGGAGTCATGTGCAGCCAGAGGAGGGACAGCAGTGTTGTGGCTCTGGAAGGTGGGAGTGCTGTGCAGCCAGAGGAGGGACAGCGACGTTGTGGCTCTGGAAGGTGGGTGTCATGTGCAGCCAGTGGAGAGGGAGTGATGTTGTGGCTCTGGAAGGTGGTAGTCATGTGCAGCCAGAGGAGGGGGAGCAATGTTGTGGCTCTGGAAGGTGGGAGTGCTGTGCAGCTGGAGGAGGGGGAGCAATGTTATGGCTCTGGAAGGTGGGAGTGCTGTGCAGCCAGAGGAGGGACAGCGACGTTGTGGCTCTGGAAGGTGGGAGTGCTGTGCAGCAGAGGAGGGACAGCGATGTTGTGGCTACAGATGCTAATCCATAGAATCATGGAATGGCCTGAGTTGGAAAGGACCTTAAAACTCATCTAGTTCCATGGGCAGGGACACCTCTCACTAGTCCGGGTTGCTCAGAGCCCCATCCAACCTCAGCCATTCCTCCCCTGTGGCAGCGTTTTTTCCAGGACATCAGTGCCCGTGCCTGCCTTGGTTCTGGTCTCCCTTAGGATGGGCAGGGACCTGGAGCGTGGGGGCAGCATCTGGAGGAGGGGAGGGGTGGTGTGGAGTGGTGAAGGTTGTCGGGGTTGTCCCTGCCCTGGGTCGCTGCCTCCTGCCGGGTCCTCCCCCTGCAGCTGCCCTTCCCCGCAGGGAACATGCTCTCGGTGAACCGTGCCGAGCCCAAGCTGTTCCATCCCTCCTGTGCCTTGCCAGCTCTAATGAACTCCTCTAAATGTGAATAATTAGATGATCTCACCAGCGGCCTCTTACCAGCAATCACGGGGGAGCATGAGATTGGAGACACATGAGGTTTCCGCCAAGGTTTAGCACCAGGTTTATCAAGCCCAGCAGGGACTGCAGGGGCTGGGGCTGTCAATGGAGGCAGGTTGCCCTTGGACCTGCTTGAACAGGGTCTTGTAGGGCATGTTATGGTGTTTTATGGAATCACAGAATCGTTTGGGTTGGACTGGACCTTAAAGATCATCCAGTTCCAACACCCTGCCATGGGCAGGGACACCAGTTTCCGTAACTGTGTGATGTTTCTGAAATGCACAGGTACATAAGTGGTTCGAGGAGTAGGAGTCTGCTGCTCATGAGTGTTTTTGCTCTGGGTGCTCTTCTTGTTTCTCCCCACTGCTCCATGCTGTGGTGGGACCAGGGCGGGCTGCCTGGGTGGCCTGTGCTGCTGTGCCTGGACCAGCTCCCTGAGGCCAGGCAGAGCCTGTGGGTCCTGCTTCACAGAATCATAGAATGTCCTGGGTTGGAAGGGACCTTAAAGACCATCTCATTCCAACCCCACTGCCCTGGGCAGAGACACCTTCCACCAGCCCAGGTTGCTCCAAGCCCCGTCCAACCTGGCCTTGGACACTTCCAGGGGTGGGGCAGCCACAGCTCCTCTGGGCACCCTGTGCCAGGCCTGCCCACCCTCCCAGGGAAGAATTTCTCCCCAATATCCCAACTGACTCTGCGCTCTCAGGTTGAAGCCCTTCCCCTTGTCCTGTGACTCCAGGCCCTTGTAAATAGTCCCTCTCCATCCTTCCTGTCAGCTCCCTTTGGGTCCTGAAAGGCCACGATTAGGTCACCCCAAAGCCTTCTCTTCTCCAGGCTGAGCAATCCCAATTCTCTCCGCCTTTCCTGTGGGGTCCTCTGTGCCAGGGATGCTCCCGAGGCAGAAGCAGAGCCCCCCCTTTACCCTCCCTGAGCCACACCTGACCTCTGCTCCCCGCGGGGACGGGTGGGCTGCGGGGCCCGGCCGTGCCCGTCGCTGCCCCACTGACCGTGGCTCTCGGCCGTGCCCGCAGGACCACAACGAGTACAACTCCTCCATGGCCCGCAGCCAGACCAACACGGCGCGCCTCGAGGGGCTGCGGCCCGGCATGGTGTACGTGGTGCAGGTGCGGGCGCGCACCGTGGCCGGCTACGGCAAGTACAGCGGGAAGATGTGCTTCCAGACCCTCACCGACGGTGAGTCTGCCCACCCACAGCTCCCCGTGGTGCTGGAGGACCTTGGGCCGCCACGGCTCGCTCCCGGCGGCCGGCGCGGTGGTCCATCCCCAACTGGAGGAGGGATCCATCTGAAACCTCCCTTCCGGCTTTGGTGCCTCCAGCCGCGGTGACGGAACGCCCTGCCGTGGGCTCTGCGTCCGGCACGGTGGGGTGGGAAGGGAGGAGGGTTGTGGATCCTCAGAGGAAGGACTTTGGGATGCTCCGAGGCACATCTGAGCCATCAGGGCAAAGCTGGGAGGGTCAGACCCATCACTGGAAGCTTTCCCACCCCATGCTGGTGTGTTGAGCCAGCTCGTGACCTTCATGGCTTCTTCTGTCCTCCTTGCCAAAGGCTTGCTGGCTTTCTTCTAGCCCCAGTGCTTTCCTGCACCCACAAACACTTGGTTCCTTTAGAGACTGCTGACTCATGGGAGGGTTTTCCAGTAATCCCAGCTTCAGGACTAATCCAGAAGTTGGTGAGTCAAACGAGGCTCCTTTTGTGGTCCTCCTACCTGTGGGGCCCCTGAAGTGACAGAGACCGAGCTGCTGCTGCTGCTGTGGTTCCTGCCCTGCTCAGGTGCTCCCAGCCACACTACCTGTCTTTCCTAAAGCTGTTCTTCTTTCCTAAAGCTGTTCTTCTTTCCTGAAGCTTTCCTTCTTTCCTAAAACTTTTCTTCTGTCCTAAAGCCGGGTCACCCCATATTTGCATTCATGTCGAGTGCCAGCTGGGATGGGAAGAGGAAAACCATGCAGGGTGACCAGAGGGAAGGAAATGGTAATAAACCCCCCCTCCAGTGCCTTGAATATTCAGGATTAGAGAAGCAAGAAGAAAAATCCTGCCTCAAATAAGCAATTAATTGAAATTTAATAAGAAAGGATAGTGTAGATTATTAAATAATAATTGATTGTTAGCTGAGAATTTCTCAGGATTTAAGCAGCATGCAAGAGATAAATCTAGTTGGCAGTAATTAACTGCAGAATAGAAAAATACAGAGAAAAGGGTGCTAAATGCTTTCTTTAGGATGAATTTTCTTTTAACTCTTGTGTGTCTGCTGGTACTGCCTGGCAGACCTCCGTGGGGGTGGTTGGAGAAGGGGATGTCTCTGGAATGCCACAGAAGCCCCAGGGAATGTGGGATCTGCCCATTGAGGGCACCCACACTGCTGACAGGGCAGGGGATAGTGGGAGAGACACATGGAGTGTGCAAGTGGTTTTTTGGGGATTCCTCAAGGCATGTCCAGTCCTCCCTGGCTGCCTTGCCTGTCACCCCAGACTGCTGCTGAAGGATGCAGTGGGTGGCCAAGGGGACACAGGGGATGGCCAAGGGGACACAGGGAGGTGGCTGAGGGGATGCTCAATGGGGAAGGGATGCTGTGGTTGCCATGGCTCTGCAAAAGGAGTTGTCTCATTCAGCCTGTGGAGATGTCCAGACCTGCACTCAGACCTGCAGCAAAGGTGCCCAGGTTCTCCTGGGCCTCTCTCTCAAGGTCTGCTGTTGTGTGGTGGACTCTCCAGTGTCTAATATGGGTGAACTCCCAGCTGGTTTGGTTATTACTGGGATATTTTCTTTTGCTCCTTTCCTAAAACTAGTAGGAATTTTGTGTCTGTGAGACCCCATGTTAAAATTGGTCAAAGTGACCAGCAGGTTTAAATCACAGAATCTCAGAATGGTTTGAGTTGGAGGGACCATAAGGATCATCCAGTTCCAACCCCCCAGCTATGGGCAGGGGCCCCTTCCACTACCAGGTTGCTCCATAAATAAATTTATTGAGGAAAGCAAAACACCAGAGGCGCAGACAAAACACCTTGGGACAAAACACCTCATCTCTTTGGGAAACTGGGCCCTTGCACGTTGGTTTGACTTTCTTCCCAGGACCTTCTCTTCCGTATTTTGAACCCAGAGATGTGTGACCTGAGTGTGACAATCCTTCCCTGTGCAATGCAGCACTGGCTCAAACGCTGCTCCCGCCTGGATCCTCCTTGTCCCATCACCCTCCCATGGGAGCAGCACCCGTGGAATCAGAGGGGGAATTATGGCATCCTTTCCCAGAGACTGCTTTTGCTCAGAGGGAGGATTCACCCTGTCCCTCTTCTCTTGCAGATGACTACAAGTCGGAGCTGAGGGAGCAGCTGCCTTTGATCGCGGGGTCTGCAGCGGCCGGGGTGGTCTTCATCGTCTCGCTGGTGGCCATTTCCATCGTCTGCAGCAGGTGGGTCCCGTGGGATGCAAGGTGGAAGTGGTAAGATGTAGATCGGGGGGGGACAGGAGGGATGGGGGACCCTCGTAGCTGGGGAGAGCACCGAGATGCCACTGCTCGTGGAGCGTTGCTGGCAGGGAAGTGGTTTTGGGGCTGATCCCTGAAGCCTGGCTGTTCTCTCCCCTCCTGTCCCCTCCCCTCCCCTCCTTTCCTCTCCCAGGAAGCGTGCCTACAGCAAGGAAGCCGTGTACAGTGATAAATTACAGCACTACAGCACCGGCCGAGGTGAGTGGGGACAGTGGGAGCAGCAGACGGGGGGGACGCTCCCAAACCTGCACCCAGCGTGTGTCCCACTCCTCTGCCTTCCAGGGGGAACCCAAGCGTGATGGGAGCCCCTTGGGCAGCTGGAGGACCGTAGGGTGGGAGCAGAGATGACTGCAAGCACATGTCAGGGTGCCTGGGGGTGGTTTGCAGTGGTGCAACACTGCGGGTGGGGAAAGAAGGAGAAATTTGGGGGATGAAAGGGGCAGGGGGCATGTAGAGGGCAAAGGATGGGGAGAGAATGCTGTGAAGAGTCCCAGAGGAGGAAGGGAGGGAGAGGGGTGGTGTTCAGAAGGGGGATGAGCTTCTGATCTCCTGCCACAGGCTCTGCCTCTTCCAGGATTTTGGGAGTGTGGATTTTGGGAGTGTGGATTTTGGGAATGTGGGCCGTTGGCTGGCATTGCTGCTGGCCTGCCCACGTGGCTGATGCTTGCCCTGTACCCTACTCAGGGAAGGATGTGCAGCCCGTGGCTGGGAAGGTTGAACTGGCTTTGGGCTGCTGATCCCCTTGGCAAATAATTGGGAGAGCCTGAGCTTTGCCTGAGAGCCTCTGCAGCTGGTGGAGCTGTGCACCAGAATAAATTCGAGGTGCAGTGTCTGCTCAGGTGCCCCTCCAGCAGCCAGGCCCGGAAATGGTAATAAAGCACCAAAGCAGCAGCTCTGGGGAGGAGGATTTGCCACCTGATGCCCACAGACTCTGTGCCCCACTCCTGCAGGATGTAAATCCCATTTATGCTCTCCTAGAGATGCCTCCCCAGGGCAATTTGCTGCCTTGTGAGGAGAACCATTTCTGGGTCCTGGGCATCTGCCTGGGGAAAAGGGATACAGGATGCAGGGATGGATGGATGGCTGGGGAGGGCAGGGAGTAGGATGGGTGAGCAGAGGGGAAGGTTGGAGATGGAGTGATCAGCCTGGCAGAGAAAATCAGGAAGGCTGAGAGGGCTGGTGAGGGGTTGGAGACAGGCAGGAGAGCCCAGCAAAGCACACTGGATGTCTTTTGACCTTCTTGCCTTCGTCCTGAACCCTCCCAATGTGATGGCAGCACTGTGGGGGACCCTAGACCTCCCGGCAAACAATAAACCGCCTTCCAAACTGTTTTCCAAACATCACCGGGTGATCGTGAAGTACAACGGACTTGTTCTTTTCCTCCTCCTTTTCTCCACGTTTCTGCACTGCAGGCAGCAGGGGAAGATTTATTTGATGCCTGATGGTTAAACCCATGTCAGGCTGCAGGTGGATTGATTTCTCCCACTCTCCCCCAGTGTTGAAGCTTTCCCCACCCCCAAGTGCATCCCTGGCTGGACCCAAGCCCCCCAAATCCCAGGATGCTCCAACTGGATAGGGAAGCAACGAAGCACGAGCCTGTCTTTGGTTTTTAAACGTGGGGGTTGTGAGGATGAGTGTCTGAAATCCGGGGGTGCGGGTGCTCCCGGACTCCTGTCAAGGTTAGTGAGCCCCCGGGTGCTCTGTTAGTGCAGATGCTCGAGGAAAACAGGTGGGAAATTTGTGGTGAGCAACTAATGGAGTAAGAAGAGCATCCTCTGGAACAAATCGCCCTGTGTTTAGTGGCACAGCAATTAACAGCCTCCCAGCACAGCTCTGCCATCCCCCTGGCAGCCCCCCAGGATCGCTGCTGCTGGCAAGGGCTGCCTGGGTGGGCTTTGGGGCCACATGGGCTCTCTCAGGCTGTGAGTTCTCATGGTTTTTCCCTGCCATCGCTTCACGGGGGGCTTTGAGATTAGGCAAGGAGGGAAAATGCCCTGTTGAAGCACCAGCGATTCAGCGGGATGGGTTTGAATTTGTCCTCATGATATTTCTAAGGAAAAATGATGTTGGAAGGAATTGGATGCTGGATTGAGGGTCGTGGTGCAGAGAAGGTCAAATTTTGAAGAGTGTTAAAAACTTTGCCATTGTCTGCAGTGGTGACAGATGGCCTAATCCAGTTTTTAGGAGAATTGGGGTGATTTTAAGAGCACAAAGCCCTTTGCAGGCAGGCTCACCACGGGTGCTTTGGGTGGTGTGCTCTGGTACCCAGAATTTCACCCAGCTTTTGCTGCTGTGGTGATGATGAGCCCATGGCTGAGGTTTGCAGAGATGAGGAGTGGGATTATCTGCCCTAATCCCGCTCATTTGGATGGGATGAGGATGAGGGGGAAGCTGAGTTTACTGAGCATAGGGACAGACCCTGGGGCAAAGCACAGGTTGTTTGAAAACCAGTGACAGCGGGCAGGGAACTTTGGCATTGTTTTCTCCTCTATTTTTTCAATACTTTGATCAGTGAGTCAGTCTCCGTTACGATCCTGTAAATCCCTTTGTAATCCTGGCTGGAGCATCAGCTGCTCTTGTAAAAGAATTTATGGGGCAGTTAAAGTGTATGAGACAGAGCCGTAAAGGGATTTATGAACTGGGAGATGCACAGATGGCTTCATTGCAGCCTTCCCTCCTCCGAGGTGCAGAGCTTTTGCCCCAAACACCTCTGTGGGGGTGAGGATGCTCCTGCCTGGTGCTTCCCCAGTCCTTGAAGTCCCCCAAGCAGCTCTCCCTCGGTGGCTGTTTGGCACCAGCAGTGCCTGCTGTGAGGCTTTCATGGCTCCTGCTGAAATACTTTCCATCCAGGAGCTGATTTAGATTCCTGGTGCAGAGGTGATGCTGTGGTCCATGCATCCATCTGTGTGCTGGCTCTAGAAGGACTCTGGGAAGCACCAGTGTGATGGGGTCATGGAAAGGTCCTGAACAACGTAATCAAGTGCTGTTAATCACTGTAAGGGCAAGGTGCTGTGGGGAGGAGGACCAGGCAGCGATGTCCCTCCTGGTGTCCTCCAGAGATGACTTTGAGGAGATGCTATGCCATCCATGGTCCTCTTTTTTTTGGGTGAGAAATGGCACGTGAAGCTGAACCCCCCTCCAGGGAAGCACCACAGCCCATTTCATGTCCCTTTTGGGTGGTGGTGCAACACTGGTGCCCTGCTGAGCCCTGGGGACGGCTGTGACCTCACTCTGCCCCACAGCCGTGCCCCTCAGCATCTTCACAAACCCCTGGGCATCCAAACACGATGTCTGCAAACCCAGTTTGGGGAATCCGGGAGCCTGTTTTGATTTTTTGCCCAGTGGAAAAGGGCAAGAGCCCACCTGCACCATCTCCCTGCTGCGCGTTGCCCCCGTGCGAGGGACCACACACGTGTCCCAGTGCCCAGCCAAGCCGGGCTTTCATGGATCCATCCAGGCTGTTGATTATAATTGCTGCACTCTGTCAATTTAGTAGCTGCCACAAAGCTATCAGAGGCCTTTTTGGATAAATAAATATTTCTCCACTAACGTGTGGAGCCTCATAAAGCCTTCACCGTAAAGCCAGCGTGCTGTAGTTCAGGTGTGTAACTGCTCCCGTTGCCAGGGAGGAGGAGGAGGAAGGATAACAGCGGAGCAGTGGAGGGCAGGGGAGGAGAGGAGGGGGTGCAAGGGAGGGTCGGGTGCAGTGGAGGGACCGAACTCCAATTCCTGGCCATGGCACAACTGCTCTTGGTTTCCTAGGCTGCCCTGAGAAGCTGTGGCTGCCCCATCCCTGGGAGTGTCCAAGGCCAGGTTGGATGGGGCTTGGAGCAACTTGAGATAACAGAAGGTGTCCCTGCCCATGGCAGGGAGTGGAGGTGGATGAGCTTTAAGGCCTTTCAACCCAAACCATTCTATTCATTGTATGTTCCTGTAATTCTCTCCCTGGTGCTGCTGTTCCCATCTTTCCTGCACCAAGGGTCTCCAGGGATGAAGATCTACATCGACCCCTTCACCTACGAGGACCCCAACGAGGCAGTCCGGGAGTTCGCCAAGGAGATCGATGTGTCCTTTGTGAAGATTGAAGAAGTCATTGGAGCAGGTGGGTCTCACCATCTCCTGCTGCCCATCCCTCCCTGCCCTCTCTGCTGCTCCTGTGTGGCCAGACGTCCACCTGGAGCAATTTTCTGGGGAAGCACACATGGTCCTTCACTGGGAAACAGTCGAGGAAGCCTTGAGACATCTGGCTTTTCCGGATTTATGATGGGTGAGGACAGACAGGAGATTGGTTTATGCTCTCAAAGTTCCTCTGAGATGGGAAAGGCTCCAGGAATGTGTTCACTGGCTGACCATGGGGCTTCTTGGGATTTCCCACTTGGCTTTTCTGTGAGATAACAAGAAAAGCCAGATCTCACTGTAGGCTGTGCCATATTCCCATACATTTGTATGTATACACACACACGTGCACGTGTGTGTGTGTCATCTGTGCTGTTTCTATTGCCATTTTTAAATTACTGTGTCATACTCTTAGGAGAGAAAGTGAGAAGCTCTCGGGGGGGAAGCTGTGAAGAAGCAATGAGTTGTTTGGTCGGGATCAAGTTCAGTGATGTATCACCTGCCCTTTGCAGCTCATCAAGGCAAAGTGGCTGCAAACCTGACTTAAATGTAATCCCTCCACAGGCAAATTTTGCCTTGGTGAAGGAAAAGCTCTCCTGCTGGAAAGGAGAAACGCTGTCTCCCTATTTTAAATCAAAGAGCAGCAATGCAAATGGCCCAATTATTTTCCATCTTGAGACAAGTGATGTGCAAAAAGGCAGCTGAGATTATCAATGCTGACACCTGATATTTGAGATAGTCCTTAAATGCTGATGCTCTTACTTTGCAAATCCTTCTTGTGGGGGGTCTGCAAGAGCAGCCCCAGCCTCTGCTGGGGTTGGGCTTTGTCACCTTGGAGGAGATTGCAAGCCTAGACACACCCCAAGAGCAGATGTGGCCCCTTTTAAAGTGGACAAGTGAGCAGACTTGTAGAGGAGAGTGTTGTTGAAGTGTGCACTGGCTGCTATTTCTCTTCTGGTTGGTTTGGAGACCAAACAGCCCAAGATACCACTGCACTTTGCAATGTTGGAGGAGGAGGAGGAGAAAGAGGAGGAGGAGGAGGAGGAAGAGGTGGATGGTCTTGTGGCACTTGGTGCTCTGGTCTAGCTGACAAGGTGGTGACCAGTCAAAGGTTGGGCTTGATGACCTTGTAGGTGTTTTCCAACCTTATTGGTTCTTTGGTTCTGTCTTGCCTTGCAAGGGGAGTTTGGAGAAGTGTACAAAGGCCGCCTGAAGTTGCCAGGCAAGCGGGAGATCTACGTGGCCATCAAAACGCTGAAAGCCGGTTACTCAGAGAAGCAGCGGCGGGACTTCCTGAGCGAGGCCAGCATCATGGGGCAGTTCGACCACCCCAACATCATCCGCCTGGAAGGGGTGGTCACCAAGAGCCGGCCGGTCATGATCATCACGGAGTTCATGGAGAACGGCGCCCTGGACTCCTTCCTGCGGGTAAGTCGAGGTGGGGCCACGTGGGCTTTTGTTCGGGAATGAGATGTTGGTGTCCCGCTCGTAAATCCCAGCCCGTCTGCTTAGCTTGGGAGCAGGTTTTGGTGTGCCATACAACCCAAAAATGTGTTTGGGTACTGGTTACCTCTGCTTTAATCAGGCAGGGCAGCTGGATGGTCCTGAGGTCGGGGTGAGTGGCCCTGCTCCCACGGCGGGCTCTGCACACTCACCCCAACCCCTGCTCTTCCCGGTCACAGCAAAACGATGGGCAGTTCACAGTGATCCAGCTGGTGGGAATGCTCAGAGGGATTGCTGCTGGGATGAAGTACCTCGCAGAGATGAATTACGTGCACCGGGATCTGGCTGCCAGGAACATCTTGGTCAACAGCAACCTGGTGTGCAAAGTGTCCGACTTCGGCCTCTCGCGCTACTTGCAGGACGACACATCTGACCCCACCTACACCAGCTCCTTGGTATGTACCTCTTGCAGGGTTTTATCCTGGCCAGCATTCCCTGTGCGTGCTCTGCACCTGCTGCCAGCTGGACCTGGGACAAGGGTGCTGCATGTACACCGTGGCTGGGTGGGAGCGTCTCATGAGTGTTCCCACCACGTAGGTTCATGGTGGTTCCCGCAGATCATCCTCTTTTCCCTCCTTTCTCTTCCTCCTTTTTGTGAGTTTTCTGCCTCCCTCCTCCCCACGTACCTCTCTGCCCTCCCCAGTGTCCAGGTAAGCCTCTTTTCCCTTTTCTCCATGGAGGAAAAGGTGCACAGAGGAGTCCCTGGAAGAGATGGGAAGGGAGGGCAGGGAGATCACAGCAACTCCCGACGGCACAGCGATGGAGTTTTAACTCCCCTTCCCCCAGCACTCCAGGTCTGCGTTGCTTTTCCCTGCTGGAAACTTGTTCCATGCATTAATTAGAGACAAGCCTTACAGGAGCTCTGCTGTTCCCCAGCCACCCTTCTCCTCCTTAATTAACTCGTTCATGGGTAATGGCAGCTCCTCACTCCCTCAAATCCCACTGCCCCGAGGGACCCCCAGCTCCCCACCACGGCCAGCGAGCCCTGAGCTCCTGAGGGGTGTTAAGGATGATTAGAGGGGTAGGAGATGAGTGACCCCTTGGCCTCCTCTAATCCATTAATTAGGAGGGTGTGTGGTGGGTGCCGGCGTGGGGCTGCACCGGCTCGTGCCAAAGCAGCTCCTCGGACTGCTGAGCTGTGCCCAGGAGCCAGGGCACAGCCCTGGGAAAGCCATGGACGTGCCTTTAAGGCTGACTCAGCGTTTTGGCCCCGTTGCAGCCCCTCTCTCTCCCTCCCCTGCCTGGGGGATGTTTCTGCCCCGCCGGACCTGCCCCGCTCCCTGCCCAGCCCCTCTGCAGGCAGCACCCTTTGAACACGCACCCAGCTTTTATTTTTCCTTCAGAGACCCCAGCAGTAGCTGCCGAGACGAGGCATGAATTAGTCTTTCCCTCACCTTCAGAGATAAAAAGAGATTATCTCATCTGTGTTTTTATTTAATTTGGGCCATAATAGATCTCCCCAGCAGCTGGGAAGTGATGCTGTGCCTGCGATTGCATCACTCTGCCTCCCACAGCAGGTTTTTTGCTCTGGGGAAAAGGCAGGAAAAACAACCTAGCAGTTAATTTCTCCTTTTGTAGTTATTCAAATCAAATTTTTTGCCATTCATCCTTCAAGAGCAGCTGACGCTTCCTCGGAGAGGCTACAGAAAACAATTGTGCTGAACAATTTACAGTGCAGTTCTGCCCCCACTAAATTCGTCCCTGCCTGTGGTTTTCCTTATCCCTGGGCTCCTTTGTGGTTCTTCTGGCAGAGCTGGCCCAGGGAGCAATCCCTCTCTGTGCTGCCCCTCCTCACATCCCTGCCCCCCCGGCGTGGCCTCTGGCCCTGTGACCTGCCCTGGTTTGGTGGGGAGGCTTGGGATGCAGAGCCTGAATTTGAGCTTTGAGGAGAAACAAGGAACTCTCTGCCAAAGGGGCTTTCCTACTCCAGTGCTTTCCATGGAGTCCTAAAGGTACTTTGCTTTTTCCCTTCCACTCCACAGGTGGGGTTGGAAGGATCTTCTGGCAGCTGTGGGAGCCCAGATGAATCTGTCGAGGATGATTTTAGGCTTGACCTTGTTTCCACTGAAAGCCAAGGGATGGGGATACCTGTAGCTCCTTACCTGCAACAAGCACTAGCCCAGTCCTGCGTAGCCTTGTCACCTGACGACTCCCTGGGAAGGGACTTGGGGACAGGCCACCAAAGCACCGAGTCCTGCAGGGCAGCCGAAGTGGGGCAGTACCACTCAGTGGGATAAACCCTTGGATAAACCTGTTTGTTCTGTTCTGCTAAGCCCTTCTGGGCAGGTACAAGGTACATTGATGGAGTTGTTTTTGGCTCCTACCCTCTCATCCCACCAGGTACTGCCCACCCACTCCTCAGTGGGGTCCCCAGGTACTGGCAGACAGGGGTGTGTGGGATGTCCCCAGCCCTGGCTGGTGGGTATCCAGGCTCTTCTCAGCTGCTCTTCCTTTTTCTGCAGGGGGGGAAGATCCCTGTGAGGTGGACAGCGCCGGAGGCCATCGCCTACCGCAAGTTCACCTCAGCCAGTGACGTCTGGAGCTACGGCATCGTCATGTGGGAGGTGATGTCGTTCGGGGAGAGGCCCTACTGGGACATGTCCAACCAAGACGTAAGCACTGGGGGTCACCCAACCTGCTCTGGGGGTGTAGGGGTGGCTTGTTCCCTAAAGGAAGCCCTGCCTGAACAGCTCCCTGCTCCTTCCTGGAGCCTCAGAAGCACTCGGCTGGGAGATGAAACAGGCTGGCAAGGGAGAGGATGCGAGGAGGGAAATTGGGAAGGAAAGCCAGTGGGCTGGTAATTGGACTTCAGCAAGCTGCAGGGCCTTTGAAAATGTTCAGAGGGCTTACGAGCAGGGAAGGAGCTTTGGAAGTGTGACTGCTGCACTCCGGCGCGAGGCGCCGAGATAATGAGTGGCAGCTCTCCGCTGGGAGGAACTGCGGCGCGCGGAGCATCAGAGCGGAGATTAACCTCGGGGAGCGTCGAGCCGGGAGCGTCTCCTCCCGCTCCCTTTGCTGCTCATCAGCTGGGCTGGCCTCTCCCTTCTGGGAGCACCTCTGCCCACACGCCCTTGCAGGAGCCCCCTCACCCTCATGGGCCGCCTTCCCCCTCGCAGGTCATCAACGCCATCGAGCAGGACTACCGGCTGCCGCCGCCCATGGACTGCCCCGCCGCCCTGCACCAGCTGATGCTGGACTGCTGGCAGAAGGACCGCAACACCCGCCCGCGCTTCACTGAGATCGTCAACACCCTCGACAAGATGATCCGCAACCCGGCAAGCCTCAAAACTGTGGCTACCATCACCGCTGTGTGAGTGCCCACGCGTCGCGCCGCGCTCCACCAGCGTCCTGGGCCACGGCAAGAGGCGTCCCAAGTGGCTCGTGGTGCCGGGGGCGAGGACGAGAATCCGTCCCTCGTTTGTCGGGCGTGGGGTGGTTTCTGTCTTCGCTCTGCCTGACAGTCAGACAAAGAGCGTGTCGTTTTCAGCCAAGCAGCAGCAATAATTCTCTGCTATTGGTTCTTTATGGCGTGTGACCGTACGGGCGCGGTGGCTGCTCCGCCGGCGCCTCCGTCCCTGTGGCACCCGCAGCTGCGTTGCAAGGTGCAGGGTTGTGAAGCTGCTTGGCACAGGGGCATTCCCACTGGACAGGCCTTCCTCAGGGCCTTTCTTGGGGGACCACAAGGGCGCCGGGGGTGTACTGGGGAGCACATCCATGTTCTGGCTGGGCTCAAGGGTGCCAGCTGGGCTTATCCTCAGCAGTGTGTACTATTTCAGGCCTTCTCAGCCTCTCCTCGACCGCTCCATCCCCGACTTCACTGCCTTTACCTCAGTAGACGACTGGCTGAGCGCTGTGAAGATGAGCCAGTACCGGGACAGCTTCCTGACCGCTGGCTTCACCTCCCTGCAGCTGGTTGCCCAGATGACGTCCGAGTGAGTTGGGTGCCATACCTGTGCTGCCTGAGAGCTGGGTGCTGCCTGGTTAGGGGTTGGGAGAGGTGGGAAGGTCGGTTCAAGGTAAAGGATGGGTGTGAGCATCCCTCTCACTGGTGAGGAGCACCCTGAGTCTGGAGGTGGCCACATTCACCACTGGGGGGTCAGTGTGTGGGTCTGTCTCTGCTCTCAGTGCCGGTGATGCTGACAGGGCTGTGCTTGGGCCCTGGGGCTGTTCCAGCTGAGCTTGCATCCTTCACCTTACCTAGAGACAGCAAACCAGGCTCATCACCCTCAGCTGCCCATTGATCTGCCTCTGTCTGCCTGTCTGTCTTCCAGAGACCTCCTGAGAATAGGGGTGACTTTGGCCGGGCACCAGAAGAAGATCCTGAACAGCGTCCAGTCCATGCGAGTCCAGATGAGCCAGTCTCCGACCTCGATGGCATGACGTCCCTCGTTCGGTGGGGAGGGGGCGGGGAGGGCACGCAGAGGAGGGGCAGAGGTGGGAGGGGAGGAACTGATGGGTGCCATGGGGCAGCATTTGGAGAGGAGCCGCCGCTGCCCGGGGACTGCGACCGCAGACGAAGGATGTTCCTGGGACTCATCTCTGACTGGTGACTTCGTTCCTCACCAACAGAAGCACACTTACCAATGTCACAGGGAACAGCCTATAAATACATATAAATATGTACAAATCATATATTTAAAAAGCAAAGCAAAATGAGAAACGTAAAAAACAATGAAGACAAACCAATGTGCGTTGGGGAAGCAAACCCAAACCCTAGAGACCAGACTCCAATCCCACCACCAGTGAGCAGTGGTCGAAACTGAGAAGGAGGAAGGGGCTGTTGGGGAAGGGAGAGGATTGAGATGGAGCATCCCGTCTGGAGAAACCACCTTCCCTTTTTCTTCTTTTGCCCTCCCTCCCTGCCCCAGCCCTCCCGGCTCACCCCGCTCCCCTCTCTGCTCACGGACTGGGTGGAAGTGTCCTCAGACGTCTCCACAGCTCCCTGCCATCCTACCCGGGTGCCACTCCGGCAACTACCAAAGGACTTCGCTGACCACTGCATGGGGGATCCGACTCAATCCAGTTAATGTCTTCATATTGAAGAAGAGATGTACCTTCAATAGAAAACCTTGGGTTTTGGTTTTTTTTTTCTTTTTGTTTCTTTGGTTTTTTTTCCTCTTTCGCTTGCATTTTTTTTGCAAAAAGGAAAAACAACAACAAAAAAAAAAAGGATTTAAAAAAAAAATCTCCATCCTGGAAAACTGAAAGAGGTGTTCCCGTGTGTGTGTGTGCGCGCTCGTGCGCCTGTGTATGTTGTCAACCTACCGTGGACTCACTGCTTGTCCGTCACCGGCGATCACCGCTGACCCCGCGGCCAGCCCGGGGGCCTGGGGTTGTGCCCACAGCCCCCAGGGCCGGGAGGCAGCCGGGAAGCACCCGGCAAGGAAGGAAGTGCTCAGCATCCTGGAAGTGGGGAGGAGGACGCCAAGGGACCGGAGGAGCCGCCGCGTGGCTGTGACTGGGTTGGTGGCTGCTGGAGAAGGAGGAGAGATGCTCTGGGAAACAGACTGCTCAGGCCTCCAGAGCCTCGCTGAAGATGGCTTTGGAGGACTTTTTCCCCCATCTTGTGGACCTAAGGATTTTGATATTGATTTATGGACTTAGGTTTCATGGCTTTGGAGGTAGGTCCGTTTGTCATGTGTGCCTCTCTGTCCATCCATCTCCATATTTTTCTGCTCAGTTCCTTGCAGCCTCTCTCAGTGGGGGTTTCCCAGTGTTAAATTTGATTTTTATTATTTCCTTTTTTTTCCCCCTGTTCCTCCATTGGTTTCCTTTGCAAATTGATCGGGTTAAAATTACCAGACGCGTGTCAGTGTTTACCCAGAATATTGTAAGACTGGGCGATGTGACTTCCCTCTGCGCATTGCGCCGGGAGTTTATAAAACAAATGAACTCTTAATAAGGCTTTTATTTAGAGGGTTGTGTGTGAGCTGTAATGATCCATCACCTGGCTCTTGCCGGCGCGGTGCCAGCAGCCGGTGGTGCCACGTGGTGGGGGAGTGGTGGTGTGGGGAGTCTGCCAGGCGGTGCCTCCAGGGCTGTGGGTCCCGGTGAGGATCCGGTGACGTGGTGGCTCATACGTGTGCAGAGACCCTCCGTCCTCCTCACTCACCCTCCATCCTCCTCATTCACCCTCCGTCCTCTTCACTCACCCTCTGTCCTTGTCGCTCATCCTCCATCCTCCTCACTCATCCTCTGTCCTCCTCACTCTCCGTCCTTCTCACTCACCCTTCATCCCCCTCACTCATCCTTTGTCCTCCTCAGTCCCCATCCTCCTCGCTCACCCTCCATCCTCCTCATTCACCCTCCATCCTCCTCACTCACCCTTCGTCCTCCTCACTCACCCTCCATCCTCCTCATTCACCCTCCGTCCTCTTCACTCACCCTCTGTCCTTGTCGCTCATCCTCCATCCTCCTCATTCACCCTCCGTCCTCTTCACTCACCCTCTGTCCTTGTCACTCATCCTCCATCCTCCTCACTCGCCCTCTGTCCTCCTCACTCACCCTCTGTCCTCCTCACTCTCCATCCTTCTCACTCACCCTCCATCCACCTCACTCACCTTCTGTCCTTGTCACTCACCCTCTGTCCCCCTCACTCATCCATCCCCACCATGGCCATGCCCCACATCTGCTTGCCCTGTGGGGATGTCCTGCATCCATCCATCCATCCATCCATCCATCCATCCATCCCACTCCTGTTCCACAGGGATGCCTCACATCCAGCTGTGTCACGGGGCTGCTCTGTGTCTGTGCCATGACAATGCCCACATCTGTCTGTGCCGTAACGATGCCCTGTGTCCATCAGTGCCATGAGGATGGCTCATGCCCACCTGTGCTGTGGGTTTTCCCCCTGTCCATCCTTGCCACAGGGCTGCCCCACATCCATCCACACCACAGGATTGCTCCATGTCCATCTTCCTCATCGTATTCCAGACATCTGCCTGTGCCTGGAGATGCCTCACCAGATTTCTTGCTGCCACCGAACACAGAGGGACAAACCCTTCCTCTGACTGCTGCCATCCCCTGTCCACATGTCCTGGTGGGATCACTGTCCCCTGTGCTGGGGCCATCAGGGTCCTCTGTGGCTGGGGGGACATGCCTGTGTCCTGTAGGGAGCACATGCTTGGTTCATGGTGATTCATGAGGAGCACGTTCCTTGGTTCAGGCTGATGGTCTGTCACCACCAGCAGATGAAGGACCCTGGTCATGGGGTGCTCTTCACACCTCCAGCTTTCTTTCTTTCCTCACCTAAGGACGAGGACCTGCGTGCTGCCGAAGAACAGGAACTTACAAGATGCAGGAATGGGCTTGTTTCAAATCACCCAACTCCCCTGAGAGAAAGAGGCAGAGAAAAACACCCCTTGTTCACAACAGCAGGGACTGCTCCTCGTCCTGTCTGATGGATGATCACTGATACCTCTCGGGATACTCGTGGCCCAAATCTGTATTCCAGGATGTTGTCACACGGAATACAACATGCAGATGGAGCGGGCGCCGTGCATGCTAATGCGCCGCCCTGCCACATTGATATTCACCGGTGGTGAAGGGTCCTTTGTGGGGTTTTTTATGATTTCTCTTTTATTTGAAGCAAGCTAAAGGCATTTAAAGGAGCGAATGACAGCCACGCAGGCTAAATATCAATACTCCACCTTTACGACTCCCCTGCTGCATCGCCCGGCTGCGCAAACACCCTGCTGCCCTGCTCAGAGTCCTCTCTCTGACACCACTGCCCCTTTACAGCCCTTTCTAACCCTTTTTAAATATAAAACCTTTAATTTAGAATCATAGCATCATTAGGGTCAGAATAGGTCATCGAGTCAACTTTCGACCGATCCCCACCTGGTCAACTAGACCAGAGCACTGAGTGCCATGTCCAGTCTTTCCTTAAACACCTCCAAGGATGGTGACTCCACCACCTCCCTGGGCAGCCCCTTCCAATGTTTAACCACACCTTCAGTGAAGAAATTCTTCCTGATGCCCAATCTGAACCTCCCCTGGCACATCCTGTGGCCATTTCATTTTGAATATGAAATATGCAGTCCTGCCCATCCCACCCAGCAGACTGGGTACTCCTGAGTGGATAGACAGGCTGCCCCGGTGCTCAGATGCTTTTGGAGATAGCAGGTCCCGCTTTGCATCCTGGTTTGATTTCCCAGCGTGGATGGTGCTCCTTGGCTCACCTGTGGTGCCAAACACCCCTGGCACTTGGCCACAGTGGTGCCCTTGGGGTGGTGGCCTTTCCATCCTGCTGCTCCCTTCCAGCTGTCTGATGGCTCCTGGGCTGTGTTGTAGCAGGTTATTCCCATATGCCATCTCTTCTAACCAGCTGTCCCCACAACGGTGACATCCTTTGTGCTGGGCCCACCAAGTTTGGGGGCCTGGAGATGTCCCCTCCAGGGTCACACGAGAGCCCAGGAGCAGCTTGATGGTGCCCTGGGCTGAACAAGGAGAGTGCAGGTGGCTCAGACAAGTCCCTGCAGTGGTGAGGCATCATGGGCCAAGGGAGTTGCTGTCAGGAGGATATTTGAGGGAGGGTCACCATGGGCCGCCTGTTCTCCTGCTTTTCAATAAAAGACTTTTATCCAAAACAAGATTTCACCAAAGGCCACCAATGTGTTAATGGAAAAGGGGGGAAAGTGCCAAATAGCCACATTTGATTTTTGATTTTTAGTGAAAAACAAAAAAGGTACCATAAAATTTTCAGGTGACTTCTGATGGACTGTTTTGTTTCTTTTCAGACTTTTCTTCCCAGGAAAATCAGTTTTCCAAGCTGTGAAGCCTTTCTGTCTGGGAGTGACAGCATTGTCCCTGCCTGGCCATGACAGCAGGGTTGTGTCTGGACTGCTCCCTCCTTTTCCTTTATCAGATGCCAAGGTGGTCCCTCTTTGATGGTGCCGTGGAGCTCCTGCCTGGGCAAGAGCCTCTTCCTTGTTCTGAAAATGAACACTCCCCTTTCACATCTGATCCGTGCTGGTTGGTGTTGGACTTCCTTTCCTTGATCCCAAAGGAGTAGGGATGACTCAAAATTATTTTTTAACTCGCAAACATTTGGTTTAAAAGGAAGAAAAAGGCATTTTGGATCAAAGAGGATCAATTCCACAGGCCTGTCCTTGGGGCTGGGCTCCATCCATCACACGGGGTCCTGGTGGGTTCACCTGGCATGTGCTGGTGCTGGGAGGTGCCCATTGCTGGTGGCCCTGCCTGGGGTGGCTCCTGGCCCCTGCAGCTGCTGCTGGATGGAGCTGTGGTGCCCTGCTGCTGTGGTGTGTCCCAGCTCCGAGCAGCAGCTCCTTGCCCGGGTGAGCCCACCTCATCCTCGCCCCCGATCCCATCCTTTCACTGAGACACTTTGCAGTTGTCAGCTCCTTCTCTCCATTTCTATGGCAACTGTAAAAACCTCAGCCCTTTTGTGTCTTTTTTAGGGTTTTTTTGTGTGTGTGTGTGTCTGGCTTGGCTTTGTCTTTTTTGCGTGGAGCGTTAAATCAGAGAATGAGACTTTTTGCTACCAAGCCCCTGCTCTGAGCTTGGCCTATGGCCTTGTGTGAGAGTCAGTGGGCAAGACGGTCCTGTCTGGAGTGGATGTTGCCAGCTGCCTTCACGTTGCCTCCTCCCTCCACCCCCTCATCCCCCCAAAAATCCCTGTTGGCTGCTCAGCTGCGTCGTTCTCCCTGGGGCTTTTCCATGTCTTTTATCCAGCCCCGTGCCTGGGGGTGATGGAGGAGGCAGCAGCTCTCTCAAGAGCAGTAATTAAAAGGAGATGTCGTGCCGCTGCCAGCGAAGGTGAACCCAAGGCTCTCGCACAGCCGAGGCGGGAGCGTTTGCACAGGGAAGAGGAGCGTGTATTAATGGTGTTATTATGTGCCTCTTTCTACAAAAAAAAAAAGGAGAAAAAAAAGGAATGTATTTTATGCCATTTAATGACCTTCAAATTAACAATTCTTTGAAACCATTTATGTATATTTAATTTTAAATGTTGCTGCAAGTCAGAGCGGGGCTGCGATGAAAACAGCAGGCAGCCGGTTTTTAAATAAGAGCGATCTCAGGCCATTATTGCCGAGCCTGTCAGCTTTTGGTGCCTCTAATGCTCCTTTCCTCAGGAGAAACCAGGGCTGTCTTTCTCTCTGTCCCCTTGTCACCCTTCCCTTCACTGCCTCTGCTCCGGGAGCTCCCCACACACTGCTCTGAGCCCCATGGGCTCTCCTCTTCTGCCTCATGTTTCTCTGGGGTGTTTGATTCAGAGGGAGGAAGGGGTTTGGGGTTGGTTGGCAGAGATCTCGTCAATAAATCTGCCTGCATCCCGAGGACATCCCTGTGGGAGCCAGGGGAGCATCCCAGCTGGCCAGTGGCCTGGGATGAATCATTGGGCATCACCTCTGAAGGGTTTTTTGCCATGGTTTTGCAGTGGGATCAGACATGTTTCTGTTCTTTAAGGTCTGAATTAAGGCTTTTGCCTCTGATCCATGAGAGCTGCCGATTTATTTGAGCCACTCTGTGTTCACTTGGAAATCGTTACTCTTAAACATTGAATTTGACTTTAAAAAGAAAAAGGATCAATCAGCTCCTGAGATGAGGAATGGATGTACAGACCCAGAAACACTCTGTAGCTCCAAGGCCACTCGTCCTCCCTGAGCTGCTGAAGGAAAAGCGGGTGGTGGGAGCCAGGGCTCACATCCAGCTCTGGCACCCATCTGGGGGCTGCGTGTCCCCTGCTTCCCCAAAGTCCCCATTGGTACTGGAGGGGGGATTTAACACCCACGTCACCCCCTGCTGCCGTGCCCCTTCCCTGAAGGATCCTGCCAGGGTGGGTGCTGACCTGATTCTTTGGGTTGGCCATTCCCAGAGTCTCCTCGCAATTTTGGAAGAGCCGGAAACTTCTTGAGCAGTGATGAAGTGGAGGCAAAGTCCACGCTGATGGATTCCCATGGCAAGTTGTTTCACCCCATCGGTGGTTTCACTGCTGTTCCTGTTTCAGCTTTTATTTTTCATATTTTCGGGGGGTAGGAAGGGTCCTTTGGGATCATCTGGTCCAACCCTTCTGCCACGCAGGCATGGCTGTGCCTGTGACAGCTGAGCTCAGCCTCCTCCAAGCCCTGTCTCTGGAAGGTGTGAGAGCTGCTGTTGGGTTGTGCATTCCAGATTTTGGTGTCTTCAGGGTTTGGTGTCTGTGTCTCAGGGGAGATCTGCTGGCTCGTGTCCATCACTGGACCCTGATGGGCTGTGTTCCCATACCACGGCTTGGTGTGGAAAGAGGAGCTGTTCCAATCAGGAGAGGGCCTCCTCTGCTTTGCGTGGCAGGAAGAGAAGCGAGGTGGGAAGTGTGAACATCCATGGCATTAAACCTGGTCTCTTGGCTCACATCAGAGAGCAGATTGGTGCCGGGGATGGGAGTGCACCTTCCTGTGGTGACCATGGTGCCCTTCACCAGGGCCTTTTGGGGTTGTCAGAGCTGGTGGCACTTGGGACGGTGTCTCAGTGCGATCTGTTTTGGGTGGCTGTCCTCCACAGAGCACCACTGTGAGCATCCTTCCAGCCTGGGCTGCCCCTCTGTCCCCCTCTGTGTCTCAGCGTCTCCATGTCTTCTGCTCTGCTTCCTCTGGCCGTTGGCCTTTAAAAGCCTGTGAAGGCCCTGGCTCTCCCACCCCGCTGCTGTGTTTGGGGTCCCAGCAGACCCCAACACGGGGAGAGCTGCATTGCAGGTGACGTGACCATGGGCAGGGTGGCCCCATCAGTGGCCGAGGCGGGATGGTGTTGAGGTCTTTGGAGGGAAATGCTGGAGGAGGAGGTTAATCTGAACAAAGCAGGCGCGTGAGTTTTAAGTGGATTAGTTGAACTCTGCTCCTTCCCAAAACAGACAGCGCCCTTTCGGGCCGGATGTGGGAGTGGATTAGGCAAAAATCTGCTTAGCGCTGCGTTAATTCTAGATAAGAGTTAGGGGGATTAATGCCTATCCACTTAAAAAAATTAATTGGAGCGAACTTTTCTCCGCGTCCGCAAGTAAACAAGGCCCAGCAGCTTTGCCCACCCACCAGTTGGGCTGTGCCTTTCCCTTCCCCACACGTCGCCCAGGAGCTGCCATCGCACTGGGGGGAACCTGCTCCTGCTCGCTTTGATTATCCTCAGGGGCCTCATTAGGCAATTGAACCCTTGCATGAGGGTGAGGGAGAGAGGGCAGGAAAATTATGGTCACCATCAGTACAATTATCAATGCTAATTAACGCCGAGCAGAACTGACGGCGGGAGGCACAGCTCATGCCAAGTGCTGTCTGAGGAGCCGGGAGAGCCTCGTGTTTGCTGGAGCCTTGTGGGGGCTTCCTTGGGCAGGAGCGTGTGGAACACGCTCCCATTGCTTGGTTTGGGTCTCTCCCTACTGTGCTTTGGGGGAACTCTTCGTGTTCCTCAGCCTAAATCCTTGGGAAGGTGTCCGTGGGCAGGGACTCTGATCTGGGTTCTTGTCTGGGGTTGGTGCCTGGGTGGCAGGACCATGTCACAGCCCTGAGGAGGCCTCTCGGAGGCTCCGGTGCCCCAGGGAAGGGCAGTGAGATGTGACTCCCCTTTGCAGAAGGGTTGGACACGGGCGGGTACCCGGGGAGGACCTGCAGGATGCAGCGCTGCCTTTGGATGGCTCCCAGAGCTGCCTCCGTGCCTTCCCTGCTCCCGCCAGCTGCTGCCCTTTCCCCTGGCATCATGTGGGCACAGCAGCTGGGTCTGGAGTGCCATTCACCCTTGATTTTTTGGGGATATTTGCAATTCTGCCCCTTCTCATGAGCGTGGAAAGGGAGAGTGCCCTGGGGACGGCTGCCCACGGTCCCTCATGGAGCACATTCCTTCATGGAGCACCTTCCTTCATGGAATGCCTTCCCTCGTGGAATGTCTTCCCTCGTGGAATGCCTTCCCTTGTGGAATGCCTTCCCTTGTGGAATGTCTTCCCTCGTGGAATGCCTTCCCTCATGGAATGCCTTCTCCTCACACAAACATGGCCTTTTTGTTGCTATTTGTGTCACACCAGCTCTTCCAGGCTGGGATCGAAGCTCTCCAGGGTTCCCTCGGCGGGGAGAAGGAGGAGGAGGAGGAGGAGGAGGCAGAGGTGCCATGAGGAGGTGACTCAGCACCTGGGGGATGTGCTGCGCTGTCCTCTCCCCATCCCACCCCTCCTGCCCTTTGGGATTCGCCCTTTGGGATTGGTCCTTTGGGATTGACCCTTTGGCATCCGTCCTTTGGGATCAGCCCTTTGGGATTGGTCCTTTGGGATTGACCCTTTGGCATCCATCCTTTGGTATCAGTCCTTTGGCATTCGTCCTTTGGGATCGGCCCTTTGGCATCTGTCCTTTGGGATCGGCCCTTTGGGATCAGTCCTTTGGGATCAGTCCTTTGGGTTTGGCCCTTTGGGATCAGTCCTTTGGGTTTGGCCCTTTGGCATCCATCCTTTGGCATCTGTCCTTTGGGATCTGTCCTTTGGGATCGGCCCTTTGGCATGGGTCCTTTGGGATCGGTCCATTGGGATCAGCCCTTTGGGATCAGCCCAAATCACCTGCCCCTGCCCCCGGCTGGTTTTTGCCAGGGCGAAGGGCAGGGCTGCAGCTTCCACCCCGGGTTTCCCAGGATAAATAAACCCCCCAAACCTTCCCCGGCTCCGCATCTGCCGGCCGGGATGGGAGAAGGAGCAAAAGGGGCCGGGAAGGGCCGCGGGGGAAGGCGGAGCGGGAGCAGCGCCCGGGGCTGGGAGCATCACTTATCACCACCTTTAATTAATGTGGCTGAGCCCGCGGAGCATCCAAATCACCCCCCGGACCTGGGGGCACCCACCTCGGTGACACCCATCCCTGACACCTGCCCGGCTCCAGCAGTGACTTCAGCATCCTTACATTAATTGTATTTCTGTTATTGCCCTTTTCCATCTGTTTCGCTGTTCTTCCAAGCCACCAAGCACGGCACCAAAATTGGACCCCTGTGCCTAAGAAATACCCGTCTGAAAGTCCTTTTCCTTCCTTCCTTCCTTCCTTCCTTCCTTCCTTCCTTCCTTTCCTTCCTTTCCTTCCTTTCCTTCCTTCCTTTTTCTTTTTTCTTTCTTTTTTCTTTTTTTTTTTTTTTTAGATAACCTCAATTTCTCTCCCCTTTTCTCTGCCTCTTTTCCCACCAAACATTGCATTACTAAATAAAACTTTCATTACTACCTGGGTTTGCTAAAGAANTTTTTTTTTTTTTTTTAGATAACCTCAATTTCTCTCCCCTTTTCTCTGCCTCTTTTCCCACCAAACATTGCATTACTAAATAAAACTTTCATTACTACCTGGGTTTGCTAAAGAAAAAAAAGTTATTTCCATTCAAGGAGAACGATGAATTTTAATAGGAGTGAAATGTCAGGCACAGCTGGAGTGGGTTTCTGAAAGCGTCAGTATGTTTGGAGAGGCACAGGGACCTCAGCAATAATGAGCCAGCGAGCCCCAGCTTTCGGTGGCCCGGCAAAGGGATCCAGCAGTCAATTGCTTTGTTATTTAATGTGCTGCCTTTATGTTTCCAAGGTGCAATTGTATATTAAAAGCATCTTTTGCCTCTCCAAAGTGGCTAAATAATGGGATTTTGCTGCTGGGCGGCGCTGCTTGGTTGCAGGGTGAGGGTGCCCCTGGGGCCGCTCCTCCGGGTTCTGGGACGTTCTGGCTTCCCCCCGGCAGCGGCCGAGGAGATGGGGGTTCTTTTGTTACAGGGGGCAATGATTCCTGGTGCCTTGTAAGGGTTTGCTCCCGTGTTAGACCCGGGGGTGCTCATCGTGCAGTGGGAGGTGGGGAGAAGGCACCTCGGCTGGTGGGGGACGTGGAAACCCTCCCGCTCCCCAGAGCATCTCGGGGCACAAAGAAACCCGTCGCTTCCATTCCTTTCCTTTCCCCCCCGAGGAGAAAGGGAGAGCTTTCAGTGAAATCATCATTTTTTTTTTTTTCTGACAGCGTATTAATTAATCCCTGCTTTTTGTGGTTTTCCTTTATTTTGGGGAAGGGTGGAGGGGCTGTGTCTGCTGTAAGGATTTCGCTGGGCGCAGTCCCCGCTGGCTGCGGGACGGGCTGGGGGGCTCAGCGGTGAAGGAGGTCCCAAGCCTGGAGCGCTGGCTGTGCTTCTTCTCACCCTTCTCTCCTTTCCCTCTTGCCTTGCAGGGGCGTCGGGTCCAGCATTGCAGCGGGGCAGCAGCGCCGCGAGGGGGTCCCCAGGGGCCGCTCCCCCGCCACCCACCAGATGATGCTCCGGGAGGTCCCTGCAGCACCCCGGGTCCCCGTCCCCACCCCTACCCTGTCCTGTACATAACCAGTGAGATGTCTGTAAAAGATTTCAACCCTTGGAATTTTTTTTTTGGCCCTCCTTCCCAACACCTCCCCGCTCCCAACCCTCCCTTCCTTCCCCAATTTGTTGATTGTGTTGAAATTGTCGGAGTTTGTAACAGTAACTTTCAGAGAATATTGTACTAAAGAGAAAATTGCACTCAATAAAAATGACGAAAGAAACCTGGTCCCTCTCCTTCCCCTTCCCAGGGGCAGCCTTTCCGCTGCCGGCTCCTCTTGCCCTCGGAGCCGGGGGAGTGCTTGCCATGAATATTCATTCGGGGAGCTGGCAGTGCTCCATCACTCCTTGACTTACCTCGAATGTTGATGCCTATCAGGTTTGGCTCCCCGGTTTGTAAATGGAGTGACTTTATTCTCGGCGATCCCTATCGGAGGTTGCTCGCTGCGAAAGAGCCGGGAGAAGGAATGTTCTTGGTGCGGGTTTCTCCGTGGAGCGCTTGGGGCAGCCGCGCTGGAGGCGCTGCCGGAGGTGAAAGCGCTGACCTCCTCGTGTCCCGAGCCGTGCTGGAGCCTGTCCATGCAAGGCTGATGCTCGTCTTGAACCTGCTTTCCTCAAGGGTTACTGTAGACCATGGCAGGAAAACAAATGCCTCCTTTTGCCTTGGCTGCGCTCGGGTGTTTTCTCCTGCTGGGGTCACACGACCCATCCGGCTCTCTCAGAGACTTGGTGGGGTTCGTGGGGTGTCCTCTGCGGGGCCAGGAGCTGCACTCCATGATCCTTGTGGGTCACTTCCAGCTCAGGATGTTCTATGAGATCCCAGTGAAGCTGCCTGAGGGCAGCTGATCTCACCAGCACTGGGAACATCGAGGGCTAAAACGGGGGCTCAAAGTTTTGTAAGGGATAGATTTAGAAACACTGAGAAATGTGCAGCCACCAGTGATGTACTTGGGGCTGAGAAAGAGGAGCTTTGGAGGTGTGGGATGCAGGCTTCCCACACCCCATGGTTTTAGGATGATGGCTGGGAAGGGAGGTGAGTGCTGGTCCAGCTGGAGGTGGAGCTGGCACGTCCCTGTGGTCCCAGGCATCCTGGCATTCTGTGGTGTCACTGGTGAGGGATGTTCTCACGGCTCCCATCAGGAGATCTTCAAGTCCTTGCTGCTTCTCTGGGGTCATTATAGCTGGGATTTTTTTTGTGATGGGATTTTTTGACCGAGTGAGTTCCACGTGCTGGTGGGGATGGCTCCAGGTGCCTGCAGGCAGGAATCCTCTGCTCTGGGCTCACACACCACAGTGAAGTTGCCCTCACACCTTGTACACAGGGGAAGGACTCTTATTTTGGGTCTTTGGGGAGTTTTTTGCCAAGCCCATCCCGACAAATGAAAGCCGAGCATCTCTGCCATAAAATCCAGCCTCCTGGAAGGTCTTTGGACACACATGATGCAAATAGGCAGCAGCTGATGGAGGGCAGAGCAAAGCTGTTTGTGTGTCCTTAATTGAGTGGATACTTGATTTACTGGGCCCCTGGTGTGGTTGCAATGAGTGTTCATGTTTCTGGAACCCTCTGGGATTTGGGGCCCTGACAGGGAATATCCTTCACACGGGTCGCTCCGAGGTTTTCCTCTTAAGTAACCAAAAGACATTTACAGCCAGTGCTTAACGTTCCTGAAGGAACCTGCTTGGGAATAGCCTTGTAACGGGGTCTGGGGGAGCCCTGCTGACAGTTTGATGGTTAATGGGATGTCAGGGAGCCCGGAGCCCCTTGGCAGAGCCTGGATGTGTCTGGACCTTCACCTCTCTCCCATGGGTTTATCCAGCTGCAGGCTGTGGAACCTGTGCTGTATTTTCCCCGTGGGCCCACCAGCGTCACCTGCATCCCAGCGGGAAGGAGATGTCATTTACCGAGGCCGCCCAGCGGCCACACAAACTTTCCCTGAGCTTTGAATGTAGACACAGGTGGCTGTCACAGCCAGACCAGAGACCAGCCCTCAGAATGAAAAATCTTTCCTTTGTGGCTCTCAGGTTTGAAAAATGGAGGCAGCGCGTTGGCTCCAGTTACCCCTCAGCAGCTCCCAGGAATCTGATGCCTGACCAACTCCAGCCCTGGTGGGGAGTAAATCCTTATTTACCCCTTGGCAAGGGGAACACTGAGCTGGGCCATGGGGCAGGGGCAGGAGGGCTGCCTGGCAGACACGATGCCCCACGGGGTGCAGGGTGGGGGCTGCCCCTGGGGGTTCACACGGCGGGTCTGGTGGGAGCCACTTGCTCTCATTCCATTGATGAGGCACAAGGCACAGCTCTGGCCCCAGGACAGCCTTTCCCAGGGGAAGAAGGTGGCTGGGAATGTGTTGGCAGCACAGAGCCGTGGGGGCAGTGAAGGAGGCACACACATCCCTGTGCTCCCCCACCTGCCCTCCCTCCCACACTCAGCAGTGAAAGACAAATAAAAGATGAGCCCAAGAGGACCATCGGCTAAATTGTAATTGGAACAATATGGTCCGATGATAAAGTTACGTGCCAGCCCACATTAACTGGCAGCAGCTGCTGGAATTACTGGAGATGCCTCATTGCCTATTCCAAGTGCTGGGATTTTCCTGGAGGACAAGCCAGGCAGGCTGCAGCGGTGCTGGAGAGCCGAGGCTGGAGCCAGGAGGGCTCAGATGGAGCCAGGAGGGCTGAGGCTGCTGCAGTGCTGAAATCTCCTCCAGGCCCTGTAGGAGAGGTTTAGGGGGATGCTCTTGGGAAAGTCACCTCCTGTTGCCAGCCAGATGTCTTGGTTCTGTTGATTTGGTCACCCCACACACCCCTCCTAAGTGCCATGCACGGGGGGACCGGGACAGGGAAGGATTTACTCCACTCAGTTGCTTTTATCTGGATTTCAGGTACTGCCTGGATTAAACCCGCACAGCCAACCCCCCCTTGCTGCCCCAAAGCCACCACCAGTGCCAAGGAGCAGATTCTGCCCCTCTGCTCCCCAGCTCAGGTGAGACCCCACCTGCAGAGCTGCCCCAGCCCTGGGGGACAGCAAGGCAAGGACATGGAGCTGCTGGAGAGGCCAGAGGAGGCACCAGGATGGGCAGAGGATGGAGCAGCTCTGCTGGGAGGGAAGGCTGGGAGAGCTGGGATTGTCCAGCCTGGAGAAGAGAAGGCTCCAGGCAGACCTCAGAGCCCCCTCCAGAGCCTAAAGGGGCTCCAAGAGAGCTGGAGAGGGTCTTTGGACAAGGGGTGGTGGGAGATGTCAGGGGGAATGGCTTCCCACTGCCAGAGGGCAGGGTTAGATGAGATATTGAGAAGGAATTCTTTCCTCTGAGAGTGGTGAGGCCCCGGCACAGGTTGCCCAGAGAAACTGGGGCTGCCCCATCCCTGGAAGTGTTGGACAGGGCTTAGAGCAACCTGGGTTAGTTGGACACTAGGAAGGTGACCCTGCTGGTCACCTGGTGGAACTGGATGAACTTTAAGGTCCTTTCAGCCCAACCCATTCTGCGATTCCATGATTTCCCATGAAGCTCTCACATACGTGCTCTCACCCAGCTAACTGAGCAAATCCCACCTCCCGGGATTGGGGTGGGCAGGAAGACACCTTCGAGCTGCTCCTCTGCTCTCCGCTGGGCTCCCCTGTCCCTGCCCTCAGCAATGGAGAGGACTCAGGATGCTTCCCTGCAGGACCAGCCCCTTGGCGAGACCCCTCGCACTGCCTGGCTCTGGAAGAGTGGGAATGCTTTGCTGTGAGGTGAGCTGGGGTGCTGGTGTCAACCTCAGGGGGACGTTGTCCTGGGGGGTGTCCCTGCTGCTTGTGGAACGCTGGAGATGCTGGTGGCCCTCTGAAGGAACTCGGAAAGTGGGAAGCTCCCCAAAATCCCAAAATATCCGCTCTGTCAGGCTCAAGACCCCGCACATCCTGGTGCTATGAGGTGGTCATTCATTCATCACCTGGTTGTCTTCCCTGGAGCTCTGGTGCTCTGCAGCAGCACTGGAGCTGCCCCCCAGCCTTTCACCCCCAGCACCGCTCACAGCCCCTGTGTTATTTACCCTGCGCCTTCCCAGCACTGCCCTGCACATGGAATTGTTCATCTCCCTCGTGGGCTCTTTGTGTGGCTCTAACCAGGATTTCTTGGTTCCTTATAAACACTAATGGATTTATTTCCCCTGGAATTGTTCATCTCCCTCGTGGGCTCTTTGTGTGGCTCTAACCAGGATTTCTTGGTTCCTTATAAACACTAATGGATTCTTTCCCTGCACCCTTATGGGGGACATGGGGCGTTACATCCCCTTTACGCACAGCGAACTCCAGCGCCGATTTGGGGACTTCAAGGCGTGGTGGCTCCCTGGGTCTCCACACACTGGCTGGGTTTGGCACCCAGTGGTGGCCGCAAGCGTCAGCCAGTGCCCCAGTAAGGGGGGTGGGTGATGCCCACCCTAGAGCCTGTGGTCCCTGCTCAGCCTTCATCCCAGCAGCTCCGTCCTCCCGGGGAACACGCCTTCCCTCCTGGATTTGCATCTCTTTGGTCGCTGGGCTCTGTGAGTATGTGGGTCTGGTATTACTGGTGGTGGCTCCTCCATGGGGCTGTGGTGAGTGCTCTCTGGGGTGCCCGTCTGCCTCGGTGCTGAGGAACAGGGGGCAGCTTTGCAAGCCAACCAGATCCCCACATTTGTGTCCAGCTGGGAGGTGGTTCTTAAAGCAGCTCCTGTGTTGGTCAGTGAGGGTCACCAGGCAGCACGCAGTGTCTTAAAACAACGGTAACCAAACCACCTCAGCAAGTTCACCCATCACGGTGGGATTTTACCCCAGGACAACTCAGAGGAGAGTCAGGTGGGATCTCAGGAAAAGGCTCTCCCCCCAGAGGGTGGTGGGCACTGCCCAGGCTGCCCAGGGCAGTGGGCACAGCCCCAAGGCTGCCAGAGCTCCAGGAGCATTCGGACAATGCTCTCAGGGATAGAGTGGGATTGTTGGGGTGTCCTTGGCAGGGTCAGGAGTTTGTATGGATGATCCTTATGAGTCCCTTCCAACTCAGGACATTCTGTGCCTCTGTGGTTCTAATTCAGAGAGAAGCCCGGTGGTTTATTTGTCTGGGACCTGATGCCCCCAGCAGGAAGCTCAGGCCTGTCTGTAGCTGCAAACGTGTCCCTGGGCTGCCTGTGGGCACATCAGAAACTTCCAGAGTGCAGGAGCATCCCGTCCTTGCCTGTTCCCCTTTCCCCTTTGCTGCTGCAGGCACTCCTCCCACCTCCCCATCAAAGGCAAAGGGAGCCCCTTCTCCTTTGCGGGGCCGTTCCCACTGGGTGCTGTGCCCCAGGTGAGCTCGGTGGTGGCTCTCCATGCACAGATGTTCTCCCGGCAGTTTCCCTGGGATGCTCTGCAGCTCCACAGCCACCCTCCCTCCCAGCAAAGCTGCCCGTGAGGCGCTGCTCTCCCCAGAGCAGACGCTGGCACCGATAGCCCTGACAAGCAGCAATTACTGCGCTGACAAAATAAAAGTTTTGAGTTGTTTTGCAAATATTTTTGAAACCCCGATACAGCAGCAGAAGTGGGCGTAATTACACATAAAAGTGTATCTCCTTTATAGTCTTTTAATTATCTACTCAGGTGAACCATAATTTGAGGGGAAATGCTTTAAATCTGTTCTTTTCTAATAAGAAAAAAAAAAAATGAGGTGGGAGAGTGTTATTTTAATGTAATTAGGAGCAGATAGGGCTGGCTGGCTGGGTGAGGGAGCAGGGAGCTGTGCTGTGCTCCAGGGACCTCGGGCTCTGCTCCCTCCCCTGCCACCACAGGAGTCCTCTCTCCACGCAGGACAGGACATTAACACTGTCGTGGAAATAAGTGACTGTTCACAAGGGCTGACAGTGCTCTTGTGTCTTGTCATTGGCCTTCCCGAGCCCAGCTTTGCCAGGACTGGCCCTGTAAAGCCTGGCATCACTGAGGGACGCCCCCCAAGACTGGTCTGCTCTTGTAGATCACTCTCCAGCCACACCAGGAGAACCTCTGAAGGCCAATGTGGAACTGAGGGTTGTCCTGTGGGAGGGGATTCATAGCAATCATAGCAACAGGAAGGACTTTGGGGCTGGAAGGGACCTTGAAGCTCGTCTCATTCCACCCCTCCTTCCGTGACATCGGGTTGCTCCAAGCCCTGCCCAGACAATCTGGGCACCTCCCAGGACTTGGTGTCTCTTCCTGGGGACCCACACCACTGGTGGAAACTACATCGCTCCGGGCTGAGTCCTCAGTTAAAACTGGTTCCAAGACTCCAGTTTTGCCAAGAATTAGCTGACACACTAATTTTCCCTCTCCCACTTCCATTCCTGAACTGCTGTCAGACGAGGCGCCTTTTAAAATAAGTTATTTCCCTCCAGTCTGCAGCTTTCCAAGAGAAGAACGAGTGTTGAACTTTATGTTTCTTACAATGGCTCCTCGGAGCCCTGGCTAAGATCAAGCCCTGGCTCCTCTGGGCTGTGTGCTCCACACGTGTGGGGCAGAACCTGCGAGCAGAAGGGGTGATCCATCTTCTGGCGTGGAAAGCAAAGGCACGAGGGGATGAGGTGACTTTTCCGGGAGTCTGCAGGCAGCCTGTCCCAGGGGTGCTGCAGGGGCTCATGTAAGACACTCAGCTCCCCGTGTTTGCATCTCCCAGGGATCTTCCCAGCAAGTGCAAAGGGAAGCAACCAGGCTGTTCTCGTGGTGCACTTGCTCTCCCAGGAAGCCAACAGCCCTCGCTGCCTGCCTGTGCCGTTCCTGTTATCGTGAATGTCAAGCACTTTGCAAACAGAGGCATTAAATGTCAGATCCTGTCCCTTACAAGCTCTGCTTGTAATTTGAATGCTCAGACATGCTCCGTGGTCACCTCAATCCCCTTTCCTGCCTCTGATAAGCGGCGTCCCCGGTGCCACTGCGCTGAGGGGAGGCCACAAAGCAGTGCTCCTTATGCTGCCCTGGACCTTCACCCC
Source organism: Grallaria varia (assembly GCA_013396735.1). Lineage (NCBI taxonomy): Eukaryota > Metazoa > Chordata > Aves > Passeriformes > Formicariidae > Grallaria > Grallaria varia. The sequence goes on along the minus strand of VWZG01002627.1, from coordinate 513,385 downwards.
AATGTCTTCATCCTCCCTCCCTGATATTTAAAACCCCTTAGGATCGCATTTCCGCCTGGTCTCCTGTTTTAGGGCTGGTACCAGGGATTTTGGGTGGTCATTGGGTCCTGGTGGCTCTGGTATCTGTGCTGGACCCTTCAACCACCAGAGCCAAGCTCCCCTTCAACCATCAGAGCCAAGGATCCCTTCAACCATTGGAGCCAAGGATCCCTTCAACCATCAGAGCCAAGGATCCCTTTAACCATCAGAGCCAAGCACCCCTTTAACCATCAGAGCCAAGCACCCCTTCAACCATCAGAGCCAAGCACCCCTTCAACCATTGGAGCCAAGGATCCCTTCAACCATCAGAGCCAAGGATCCCTTTAACCATCAGAGCCAAGCACCCCTTTAACCATCAGAGCCAAGCACCCCTTCAACCATCAGAGCCAAGCACCCCTTCAACCATCAGAGCCAAGGATCCCTTCAACCATCAGAGCCAAGGATCCCTTCAACCATCAGAGCCAAGCACCCCTTCAAACATCAGAGCCAAGCACCCCTTCCAGCCGTGTCCACGTGAGAGCTCTTCCCCTGAAAAACTCAGGCTCCAGCCAAGGCAGACCTCCTCCAGGATTCCCTGCGTGGATTTGTCCATACTTTCCTCTTGGGTAAGTGAGAGGAGGCATGAACTTCAACGAGGCCAAGATCTTGTGCCTGGGTCAGGGCAATCCCGGGCACAAATATAGGCTGGGTGGGGAAAGGATGAAGCGCAGCCCTGAGGAGAAGGGCTTGGAAGTGGACAAGAGACAAAGGCTTCAAGCTGGCAGAGGGCAGGGTTAGAGTGGATATTAAGAAGAAATTGTTCCCTGTGAGGGTGGTGATGCCCTGGCACAGCTGTGGCTGCCCCATCCCTGAAAGTGTCCAAGGCCAGGTTGGGCAGGGCTTGGAGCAACCTGGGATAGTGGGAGGTGTCCCTGCCCATGGCAGGGGGTGGAAGGAGATGGTCTTTAAGGTCCCAAATAACCCAAAGGACTCTGTGGGGTGATAGGCCTGGTAACCTACAGAAAACACCCCAGCCCCTGGGTGGTGCTTCCAGACACCACTGTCGGCCAGTAATGGGTTACAAAAGAAGAGACAAAGGGTCCAGTGGCCCTGGAAAGTGCCGATAACAGGATTACCCGAGGATGGAGCGTTATGGAGGTAGCATGGCCTTTCTTCAGGTATCCTGCAGAAACTCAGGAAGCCAACCCTTAAAGCCTATGTTTTCTGTCTATCACCCCCAAAATAGTCATTGGCTATAGTCACTCAAACTACCAGAGGAAAAAAAGATATAAAAAGTAACTGGATTTGAGTAAAATGGGGGGAAAGGACCACCAAGCTCTGCGGGGTTAACCACTGCCCTTCTTCCCTCCCATGCCTTTGGACCATGAAGGGGTAAGCGGAAATTTACCCTGTTTTCTTTTTCCTATACTTTATACCTTCTTTTATACCCTTATACCTTAGGACACTTTATATCTTAAGCCTTATACTTTTTCACTTTTACCCCATAGATACCTTTGTCTACAAATGTACCTGTCTACTTACACCTTTTCCCCTTTAAATACACCTTGCCTTATGCCTCGTTACCCACCGGGTATGTATCTTACACTGGTTGTGGTGCTCCTTTAAGGTGTGTAATTCCTGTTAACATGTTTGTTAGTGGGAGGCAGCTGCATCCTTTTCATTGCGTTGTGTTACCAAGAGGGTTTAGATTTCTGGTTTAGGTTGTTGTGCTCCTGGTCAGTAGTTTTGGGTTGTTAGTTAAGCACATGGTATGAGCCGAGGGTGTTGTTGGGGTCGGTATTGAGGTGCAGGTTGTTGTGCTGTCTGCAGAGTGTGTTTTGTGCTGGTTTCTTTTGGGGGTTTGTTGTCGATTCAATACAGTCGTGCATCTGAACGTTATCACCAGCAATGCGATACCCACAATGATTGTCACATCCTTGTATCAATAAAAATCCTGTTGGGAACTGCTCGAGTTTGCTTCAGTTCATTTCTGGTGCTGGCAGTGATAGAACTTTTAAGAGGACCTGGTGGAAAAGGCCCTTTTGTTATTTAAGTGTGGTTGTCATTGGAGTATCGAAATTCCTGTTCAACCAGAGGATGTGTCTCAGCAAAGGGTCTCTTTAGGTGGGACGCAGACAGACCGTGTTGGGCATTAAAAGGCATTGATATTCTGAGGACGCTTATAGCTAATAAAATACATATTAATACAAGTGGGGGTGGGACCAGGAATTATTACATTTCTGTCCTCTTTTTGCTCTCCCTTTCCTCGTTTTAACATGACAGACTCCGTGACCTCTCACATCCCATTCTGCAGCCCACCTGGTGGCTCCTCTCCCTTCCTGCTCTCCCGTCAGTTCCCTGGGCTTGCCTGTCATCTGCTTCTTGTTTGCTGTTATTTGGGACAGCAGGGTGGCCCCACCGAGGACTGGTGTGCGTCCTTGGGGACATGACAAGTTTCCCCCATTCCCGTGGTGCTGTTTTCCCCTTGGTGTGCACGCAGGGGCTGAGCTGGTCCCTCTGCCACCCCTGGCAGTGGGAACAGCCGGGGTGGCTGCCAGCTTTGTGGCTGTTTGTCCTTGATGGAAAAGCTCTCCCCTAGGAACTGGCACGGGTGACACAAAGTGCTCAGCTCTGCTCCGTTTGGCGCCTTTGGAGATGGGGCTTCTCGTTTGCACCGTGGCATTGACACAGTAAAATAATACATAAAACACACATAATAAATTAAAGCAAATACTGCATATGCCGGTGCCCAGAAATTTGGGACTTGCTGCCCGGCTAACAAGATGCATTTTAATAATTACAAATGAACCTGTGGCCAAGAGAGCCTTCACTGAGCACACCTGTAATGAATGCAGATGCTGCTGCTCCCTCAGAATGCAGATAATCACATTTGCCAGTGCATTAGAGCTGATTTAGGGGTAAACAATAGCTTCCATCTGAATTTGCTTTACAACCTATTGGCAGTAGCAGGTACCTTTTTTCTATTATTTGAAATAATTGTAAATATTTTACCAGGCCTTCACGCTGCAGTTGTTTTTTGGGTTTGTTTGTTTTGTGTTTTGGCGTGGGTTTTTTTATTTTATTTATTATTTATTTATTGTGATTTGACAGCAATTGTGTTCAACCTCCACCTAATCCAAGGAGCTCATGGTTGTTTCCTCCCCTCTCCATCCTTTGTCGGAATAATTGTTCTTCCCACAGCGCCTGCTGCATGGTTTGTAAGCTTATTTCAGGCTCAGCTGTGGGGATTAGTGATAACGCTGCCTTTTGTACCAAGGTTCATGTTATTTAAAACTGCAACTAGAACAAAGACAATCCCATTCCAGCTCCTCTCTGCCCGGGTGAGACGGCATTGACTGACCCTGGCCAGGAAACCCAAGGGATGAGCTGAGCCTCTGCCTGTCTGCAGGCTGGGAAAGGGAGGTCACGCTGCCTGTGATGCCTGAAGACTTTTTGTGTTTGCATATAATTGTATATACGTATATATTTTTGTATTTTTGTATATTTTATATAGCTGTATAGCTTCTTATATTTGAGGCAGCAACCAGCAGTTTCTACCTCTGTACTGCATTCCTGAATGTCTTAGCGAAGGGTAAGAGAGCAACTAGAACATTTTATTCAGGCCTCATGTACCAGGACTGGAATAACGGTAAGTATTGTAGTCAAAACAAGGTAGAAGACCCGTGAAGTCTGGAAAACCTCCAACCAGGGGAATGTGATGTGAAGAAGATGATGGTGAAGAAGCAAAGGGGTCCTGAGACCCCCCAACTCAATTCTAGGAAGGCGTGCCCAGGGGCAGACCCGGGGAGGTTCTTAGGGTGGCACCAAGGTGGTACGAGGGTGGATGGTCTCTGGGTTGGATGTAATCATTAGTTATGATAATGAAGTAGTGTTATAAAAATAGGAATCACCTCTATGCTGTGCGTGCATCATTATACTTTTGGAACCTGAAAAGCTTTTCAGTAAAGGACTCCTCTCTGCTTTACCTCAATTAAACTGCCTTGAAAGTTTTTGTCCACATTTTAGGCAACAGCTGGGCAGGCTTTGGTCAGCCCCAGAGCTTGGGAAGGGCTTTCCCTTGGGTCGCCCCTGCCCTGAGGGTTGTCAGGAGCTCCTCCTCAAGCGCTGCCCTTGACCCAGAGATCTCCAAGCAGCAGGTGTGGTGGGGCTGGGCTGGGCTGGGCTGCTGCCCTGGGAATGCTCAGGGGTGAGTTCCTCCCAGCACAGCGGTGTCCTGGGGACACTGGGGGGCAGCTGAGAGTGGGACTAGGGCTGCCCCCAGCCCCGGGGGTCAGCTGGCTTCTCACACAGCCCTGCTGCTGCAGCTGCTGCTGGGACCTGCCTGAGGAGCTGGAGTTGAGCTTCTTTTCCTCTCCAGCAGATAGCCCAGATCGTACATATGGAAGAGTATTGGGCCACAGACATCTTCGGCCTCGACAGGATGCAACTGCAGCCCCGGGAAAGCTGCAGAAAACACCCCCTGTGTCCCTGGGCCAGGCCTGGGAAAGCAGAAGGAGTTGAAGAAAACAACCAAGGATAGCAAGAGTGTGTTTTGAGATTTGCCAGCATGAGGAGAGGTGATGTCCACCCATCAGAAGATGGACTAAGACTGATGGACAAGAACACCCGGCCAGTGATGGATAGCAGAGACATATATGGACAGTAGTAGAATAGTATAAAAATTTAGCTGCATTTGAATAAAGGGGCTTTTGTTTTTGCCTTTTACTTTCCATGACAAAGTGCTGAGCCTGCCTGTGTGCTCATTCGACTGTCGCAACACATACATTTTGAGCCAGATTACTGCCAGGAATGTTTCCAGGAGTGCCCTGGCACATGCAGAGCTGGTGTTCTTGGGCATCAGGTGCCCTTCAGAAAGCTCCTGAAAGCTTCTCCTGGTTAGAGCAGAGGATCTTGTGGCAGAGCTGTGTGGTCACTCTTGTCCTCATGGGGGAGAGGCTGAGAGGGCAGGAGTTCCCAGGCTGGCATGGCAGTGCTGGCATCACTGGACCTCTCCCGTGGGATTCTGAAACCCTCTATCCCTGGCTATTTGTGCCTTTCCCCCCTTAGATTTCACTTGGGGGTTCAAGTGATGAAGGAAAGAAGGCTTTGCTGCCTCTCCTTCCATGGAGCTTCTACAACCATTTTGGTTCACAGAATCACGGAATATCCTGAGCTGGAAGGGACCCACCAGGATCATCCAAACAAACTCCTGGCCCTGCCCCGGACACCACAATCACACCCTGTCCCTGAGAGTGTTGTCCAAGTGCTCCTGGAGCCCTGGCAGCCTTGGTGCTGTGCCCACTGCCCTGGGGAGCCTGGGCAGTGCCCAACCACCACCTGTGGGGAGGACCTTTTCCTGAGATCCCACCTGACCCTGCCCTGACAGAGTTCCAGCTGTTCTGTCACTGGTGGAGGATTTAACTATAATATTTTTGCCAGCAGTGTTCAACTCCCCGCTCAGGTCTCCCTCCACCCCGTCCCTGACCCCAGAATGCTGCACTTGGCACACCCTGCATGGTGACACTGACTTCTCCTTCAGGCTGGGAGATGCTGGTGTGACCTGCCCTGGCCACTGCTGCTCCATGGCCGGCCCATCACCCTCCTGTCCCACCCCAGCCACAAAAGGAGCAGAGTGTGGGGGGCGTGTGTGTGCATGGGGGGCGGTGAGAAACCCCAGCCACACAAAAGCTGGAGGAACCACCAGCAGCTGTAACCCTGGCAACTGCGTCTCAGGATTTGAATGTAATTATACCTCGAACGTGATAAACACTCCGAAGGACTCCTTATGTGGAGATCATACTAAACAAGTCTTTGAAATTACCCTCATCAAATATTGATAGAGGGAGAGTTTCTATAAAAAAAAATAAATAAAAAAATGGAAAAGAAAAGGGGAGAGAAAAGGCAAATTCTTGCTCCTGCCAATGGGCCGGTGGTTAATGAGGATCTGTGGGTTTATCCCCACGGTGCAAGGCCCACAGAGAGCTCTGGCACACAGTGAAATTAAAAGTGGGGGCGGGAGGATAAGAGAAATAAAACCATCAGGTGAGGCAGCTGTATCGATTGGCATTTTGTTTTATGTTTGGCATGCAGGAAAGCCACCCCAACAAACACCATTCATCTTGCCCAGCCATGGCAGCCACGGTTTAATTGCTTTGCAGGGGGAGTGGGTGGAGGAGAAGGGGCGTTTCTGAGGGTCCGTCAGGGTGGAGGGTTGTGCTGGTCAGCAGACACTGAGGATGGAGGTCTCCTCCCACCTGTGGGTTTGGAGATGGCAGGCAGAGTGCTCTCCCTAGGGAGAGTGGGTTGAAGTCCTGGGTGGTTTCCAGCAGGAGTGGAGGAATGTCCCTGGAATTGGTGGCTTTGGCTCAGTGCAGGGATGCTCCAGCACTCGATGCTCCTTGCTGGCATTCATCTGCTGCCAGAACCCTCTGTCCTGGGAAGAAGCTCTCCAGGGACCTTCCCTGGCTCTGGTGGTGTGCCAAGGGAGGGACCTGGGCTGCTCTGCTCTATTTTCACCCTCTCCTTAAACCTGGTAGAGGCGAGAGATGTCCTTAAAACAACAACAACAACATGGGTGGTGCTGGGACTGGCGGCTGTGCTCAGCAGGTGCCCTGGCAAATGCGTGGAGGAGCTCTGGTTTGCTGAGCAGCTTCTTGTCCCTTGGGTGATCTCCCAGCCCGCGTGGGGCCGGCAGGGAAATGGGTGAAGAAGCACCAGTGCTGCCTGGAAAAGGCAGCAGCTGAAAATCCATGGGAGCAGAGGCTCTGGAGGTATCGGGGAGGAGGAGAGGAGGGAAACAGCTCTTCATTCTGGCTCTGCACGCAATGAGTGTCGGGGGAAAGAAGGCTGGAGAGGGCCAACTTTGCGACTTGCTGGTTGGGAGGTACTCAGTGGTTTTATGAGTTTGCTTCTAACTGGGAGCAGAGGCAAAGAGCCGAGCACACACGGGAGTCCTGGCTGCAGTCCTGGCTGTTGGGAGTGTTGGCTGATTGACCATAATTAACTCTCACCTGGGCTCCTGGAGACCTGGAGGTAAAGGTGTGCTCTCCCTGTGTGCTGGGGGCAGGGTGGTGGCAGTGCCAGTGTCCTCTGTTACCGTCACCTGAGAGCGGGTTTTATCACTTGGTAAGTGTTTATAGAGCAAACCTGAGAAGCAGAACAAGAGGGAGCAGCTGACATCTCCCTGGGATCCACTGTGGGAGCAGAGGCCAGTGCTGGGGCCAGTGCTGGGAGTGCAGCCAGAGGACAAGCAGGATCCTTCAGTGTTTTAACATGACCGATGGAATTACCAGCTTGCTGGAGAGCTGGACATCCCTGGTGGAAAACCTCCCTTTCCCACTGAACATCACTATTCCTGGCGGGCCTGCACTTAAAACCTCTCAGCACTCTCAGAGGGGGCCTGGCAAACATCTGAGCAGGAAGAAAACCACTTTTCATCTCCAGCCACCCAGACCTGCAGAGCCAACCAGATGCCAGGAGATGTGCCAGGATAATGATGGCTTTGCAGCCTGTGACTGAGCAGGAGTGGCACAGAGCTGTGGAGATCCACACAGTGTGCCCACTGGGCTGGTGTCCCCAGCTCTGTGCCAGAGCCAACATGCTGGGACCAGCGGGCACGGCTGCAAAGCACAGACACTGGAGCCCCGTCAAACCCTGCCGGCAATTTTATGGGCTGCTTGGAAACACGTGGAAACCTCTGTGATGCCACTGCTGGGTGTTAGTTACTGCTAACATAGCTGGGAGTGGAAAGAAGGGCAAACTGCAGCTCTAAAGGACGTTTCTGGGGTTGCTGGTCCAACTGAGAGGGTGGGTTTGTGGAGCACAAGTCAGCTGTGACTCAGGTGTGGAAGGCAGAGGGTCTGCTGGACTCCTCGGTGCTGGGAGGGGGTTCCTGAACGGCATGGAGGGTGTTGGAGGGAAAGAGCTGCAGCTTGTCCTCTGAGATGTATTTCACAAGGGATTTAAAGAAAGCTGCACCAGGCCTAGGGCTGCCCAGCCTCCCACAGAGCTGCTGGTGGAGCCGTTCCCATCCAAGCATGGATCGGGGTGGATCCTGTCTAGGGTGTGCTGGGGAGCACTTGCCGTGAGCTGGAACAGGGAAGAGGGGTCTGGACAGCTTGTAGTATCTGAAGCCTTCGAGGAGGGGTCTAGATGGCGTCGGCATCTCTTGTTTATCAGGCTAAAAATAAACAACTTAAAAAAAAAATCTCAGTCCTCCTTTCCCACTGGAAATTACTGTGAATTCCTCATTCTGGGGCCTTTGGAAGGGATGAAGGCAGTTGGGTTCCTATCCAGTAGCCCTGGGAAATGCTCCTGCCAACAGCTGAAGGTGCCAAGGGCTGTGCAGGAGCTTTGAAGGGAGAGCCAGTGCATGAGGGAGCTGTGAGAGGTGGCAGCAGGAGCGCAGATGTGGACACACATCACCCGGGGCGTGTGCAAGGTGGAAACAGCAGGTAAAAATGGAGCTTTGACCTTTGGGAAGAGCTGTCTGAGCGAGGTGGCTGAGGTGCAGTGAATCATTCAGCAGAACAGCTGAATCCTTGGGCTGAGCCGGGCAAGGACCGTCCCAGCAGAGGAGCTGCTTCTCCCAAGAAGGCTCCCAGGGTTCACGCTTAGATGGTTCCTTTAAAGGTTAATTCTCACCGGCAGCATCTGGAAGAAAACCTGGAGCACTCAGAGGGAACTCAACCCGCTACAAAGGGTATTCATGTTTGTGGGTTTTTTTTTTGGTCTTTGTTTCTCAAATGTTAAAATTCGCTCTTATTCATTTCTCAAGATAAGAATAAAAGAGAGAAAAAGCCAACCCTCCAAGCTGGGTCCTGGTGCAGAGGCACAAAGAGACAGCCCGAGTGGGGAGCGCGGTAGGCTGAGCTTCCTCCTGCTCCAAGGTGGCAGAATAAAGAGCTCCCGCAGCCGTCTTTTTTTTTTTTTTTTCCAAGAGTTGCATTGTTAAAACCTTCCGCGGGGAAATCCAGGGAATGTAATTGCTCTGGTCTGACTCTGCCTGCTGAGCCGCCTGAATTAAGTGGGTGTTTTGGCATCCTGAGCGGAGCCTTGTGGGAAGCGACCTTCGCCTTTCTCCGCAACCTGCCGCTAATTAGGATGGAGGGAGCCGTCCTTTGTTTCCAAACAGCAGCAGTTTACCTCGGGGTCGGCGTTCTGCCCGCCTGGCTCGGCGCACAATGAGCGGGATGCAGAGGATGCTCAGCGCGGCACCGCCGGACCCGCCGCAACAGCCGAGCGGGAGCCGGAGGAGCCTGTTCACTGCGGAGCCTCTCATTAGCCGGCGACGGAATTAACAGCTGAAAAGATGCTTTGTTAAGGAAAAAAAACAAAAAAACAAACCCAACATAATAAAACCCACCATTTCCATGGCTGCTCCCAGCCCGTGTTTGCAAACTTGGGAGTGGCATCAATGCGAGCGGCGTTGTGCGAAGGGCACGGCTGGAGCCGCGGATGTGAGGGTTTGGGGCAGGGGTCAAAGGTCCACGGCTCCCTTAGAGAATCACTGAATGGTCTGGGTGGGAAAGGACCTTAAAGATCATCCAGTTCCAACACTCGTGCCATGGGCAGGGACACCTTCTGTGAGGGAAGGGCTTTGCCTGCCCTTGGGACCATTGACCCTGGTCCTCTCTCCTCTGTAAGGAAAACTATCTTGGCAAACATCTCCTGAGCAAGGAGAAAACCATTTTTCAGCTCCAGCCACCTAGATCTGCAAAGTCAATCCGATGCCAGAAGATGTGCCAGGACACCGGTTTACCTTTGATGGGCGATGGAGAATTTCTGCCTTTTGAAAGACACTTATTTCCAACTTCATAAAAAAGGGACAAAGATGATAACATTTTCAAAGGTTAAACTCAACACCTCCCCCACAGGAGAAACTGGAATATGGGGGCCCTTAGAGTGTTTAAGCCAAATTTACTCAAAAAAGAGGATTAGTTAAACTGTGTTGAAGTGCTACATGAACGCCCTCATTCAAATGTAATCCGATTTATCTTCATCTGAGTTGGAAATGAGCTTGGTAAACCCAATTAATGTCACTCCAGTCCTGAATGAGGACACTCTGTAGGGATTTGCTGACTTTGAGGTGATTCACTTTACACTCACCCCTTTAACTGTGGCCAGTGCCCTCCATGAGACAACGCTCAGCCTCGTCTGGTGATGGGCAAACAAGGAACCCAAGGCACTTATCGGAGCTTTGGAAGACCTCTGCCTGTGCTCCAGAAACACTTAGACTCCAGTTCTTCTGAGACATCTTGGAACAAGGGGATCCAGCCCAAAAAGCATCAGGCACGTCGGTGAGGTGACCAGTGGGCTGGAGATGTGTCTGCAGACAGCTCAGCTCCCAAGAGGACATCGATGCAGTTGAAAAGGCATCTTCAGTCCGAGGCTGCTGCTGCTGCTGCGAGTCTGGTTGCTGTTGCTGGGACGTGGAGGTCAGCCCTTGGAGACCTGCAGGCCCTGCCAGGCAGCAGGAGCTGGGGTGGGCAGAGCAGAGGGGGTGTTTTCCTGGGATCAGCTGGGAGCTTCCATGCCAACTGTGCCAACCAACTGTGGCAGGGACCTGCTCCCTCCAGGGCACGGGGTGCGGCAGGAGGAGGGTGCACCACACCTGAATCAACAGGCAGAGCTGGGATGCTCCAGGCAGTGAGCAGGTGCTCCGAGGAGAGGGATGTGCTGGAGAAGGTGGTACAGAGACTGAGTAATCCACCCTGCAGGGACCTCAGGATGGGCAAGCCACGTCAGGGCCACCTCAGCACCATCCTGCCCAGGCCAACGGATGGGGTCCTGCAGGATGGCTGCCTTGGGCAGAGCGGGTGCTCAGATGATGTCTGGATGGAACAGGATCCCAGCTGACATCTGCAGGAGTGACAGCACTGCTCCTGGTGGGAGCCAGATCAGACACTCCGGACCAGCTTGGGCAGCCCCAGTCTGGGTCACTTCCTGGCAGGAGGTGGACAGGTGGCCGTGCTGCCCCCTGTGCCAGGTGCTGCTGTTGCTCTGTGTTCACTGAGTCATACCCAGGGATTAGGTTGTACCTCAGGAAAAGGTTCTTCCCCCAGACGGTGGTGATGCCCACCCTAGAGCCTGTGGTCCCTGCTCAGCCTTCATCCCAGCAGCTCCGTCCTCCCGGGGAACACGCCTTCCCTCCTGGATTTGTCTCTCTTTGGTCGCTGGGCTCTGTGAGTATGTGGGTCTGGTATTACTGGTGGTGGCTCCTCCATGGGGCTGTGGTGAGTGCTCTCTGGGGTGCCCGTCTGCCTCGGTGCTGAGGAACAGGGGGCAGCTTTGCAAGCCAACCAGATCCCCACATTCGCATCCAGCTGGGAGGTGGTTCTTAAAGCAGCTCCTGTGTTGGTCAGTGAGGGTCACCAGGCAGCACGCAGTGTCTTAAAACAAGGGTAACCAAACCACCTCAGCAAGTTCACCCACCACTGTGGGATTTTACCCCAGGACAACTCAGAGGAGAGTCAGGTGGGATCTCAGCAAAAGGTTCTTCCCCCAGAAGGTGGTGGGCACTGCCCAGGCTGCCCAGGGCAGTGGGCACAGCCCCAAGGCTGCCAGAGCTCCAGGAGCATTGGGATGATGCTCTGGGGCACAGGAGGTGACTCTTGGGGCTGGTCCTGTGTAGGGCTGAGGGTTGGACTGGCTGGTCCTTGTGGGTCCCTCCCAGCTCAGAATATTCTATGGCTTAATGCAACATGGCCCTTATTAGGAAAAATCTTTACTAGGCAAAATTTCTTCCCAGAAAGGGCTGTCCAGCCCTGGCACAGCTGCCCAGGGCAGTGGTGGAGTCCCCATAGCTGGAGGTTTTTAGAAGCTATCTGGATGTGGCTGACCAGGCTGCCCAGGGCAGTGGGCACAGCCCCAAGGCTGCCAGACCTCCAGGAGCGTTGGGATGATGCTCTGCGGAACAGGGTGTGACTCTTGGGGCTGGTCCTGTGCAGGGCTGAGGGTTGGACCTGATCATCCTTGTGGGTCCCTTCCAGCTTGGCATGTTCTGTGGTGCCTCATTCCCTCCCTGAGGATTCCCTGGCACGAGCTTTGCAGGAGCTGCCACTGAGCAGGGACAGTGCAGGGCACAGGCTGCCCACCTGCTGCCTCCTTCACTCCTCACCAGCTTTCCCCGTGTCCCTAAATGGTGCCGGGAGATATTGAAGCTTGGATAGTAGCGCCGAGTTGGCAACTTTTAATATTGCTGAAACATAATCAGCTTTTGCTTCTACAGCAATTAGCATGTTATTACCCATAATGTTTTGCATGGCAATTTTGTTGTAAACATTTGTACTAATTCACCATAACCTAATTATTTTTATGACACATAATTATGAAATATTTTTGGAGGAGCAATGGTTTCATTTTCTATTTATACCATTATTTCCTGGAAGTGTCAGTTATTTTTAACATCAGGAAACAGCATCTCCCCCCTTCCCCAATTAGCCCTTTCTATTTACTGCCTCGACTTGCATGGATAGTGCCATAGCTGGGACCACGTTCTCATGGAGACGTGTGACGGATTCCAGGAGAGACTAATTGAGCTGCAATTTGTGGCAGTGTCAGAGGTAAATGGGGGAACGTAACAAGTGGTTTTCTTTGCTGCTCGGTGGGTGCATGTGATGAGTCCCAGTTACAGCATCTGCCATCCTGTCCCTCTCCAAAGCTCTTAAGGACAGAGTGATGGGCTGAAGCCGCTGCCTGAGGACTCTGTTTTCAGGGCTGCAACCACCCTGAGCTTGGAGGCAGGACCTCTTGTGGGAGGTGCTCTTGGGTCTCATAGAATTATGGAATCTTCTGAGTTGAAAAGGAGCCACAAAGATCATCAAGTCCAATTCCTGGCCCTGCATAGACACCCCAAAAATCCCACCCTGTCCCTCATAGTGTTGTCCAAAGGCTCCTGGAGCTCTGGCAGCCTTGGGGCTGTGCCCACTGCCCTGGGGAGCCTGGGCAGTGCCCCACCACCCTCTGGGGGTAGAGCCTTGTCCTGAGATCCAACCTGACCCTGCCCTGATGCAGGTTTTGGCATCAACAACCTCTTGCTCAGACCTTGGCACCCCCGAACCAGAACAACCAAGAGACTCCTCAGCCCACCCTGTCTTCCAGCTTCGTGTGAGCACGTATCTTACTGAGCAGAGGGCTTGGAGGGTCCCAGAGGTGGGTGGGGATGCCTGAGGAGCCAGGAGGAGCATCTGGGCCATGCTCCAGGCTCCAGAGAAGCATCTTGGGCCCAAATTACAGAGGCAACTACAAAATGAACGTCTGGAGCCCAGCAGTGAGGAGCTCAGCCTTTAGTGCGGGGTGAGAGGGGGGTTTGAATCCCTGCAGCAGCATTTAATGGCAAAAGGCCTTCCTTAATCACATTCGTGGAGGCACTGTATAGAAAGCATTCAGAATTCAGGCTCACTCTTAACAAGTATGAAACTTGGCAGGCTGAAAGGCTTGTATATCTTGTCTGATCTCCAGTCTGGAGAGGTCTCAAAACGGAGCCATGTGCAGCACATTGACATCTTAAAAGAATTTCTAAAAAAATAAAAAAAGGAAAGGAGGCATTTCTAGATGACTGTATGTCATATAAATGAGATTTATTTCAATGCCTGTCATGATGGTTGAGGCAGTAACAAATCCAGTAATTGCCATTGCTACGGTCGCATATGCTCGGAATGTTTAACTCTGAGCTACATTTACACAGCAGGTTTGAGGCTGTTCAGTCAATCCTTTGCCCCTTTTTCTCTCTCCCTGTTGGTGAACGTGGAGCTGTTAACCACGCTGAGCATGGTGAGCACTGTGTGCAGGCTGCTGCCCCAGAACCTGCCCGTAATTATCTGTTAATGGGGTATAACTGACGAGGACCATGCAAACTGGGTTAAGAGGAGCTCCCTGGCTTTTTAAAGTCATTCCCTGTGCTGGATATTAGTGCAAAGTCACAATTCCAGAAAGCCTCCAAGTAATCAGAGGCGCAGAGCTGAAACAATACAGTGATTTCTTGTGACTGCAAGACCTGAGAACTGAAGTGGGTTGTTCCATGTGGAATTTGAGCAGCTCTTTGCCCTCCTTGAATACCAACAGCCAGAAGTGACTTGTCCCACAGTCCTTCTTAAAGGAGGTGGCTTTGTTCTTTGGGTTACTCCTGCCTGTGAGAAAAAGGAAGGTGACTTGCAAAGTTCTTTCATCTCCAAACTTGTTACCCCTGATCTTTCTGCAGAAGTAATGAATTGAGATCGTGTAAAGACCATATCTCCTGAAATATCTGGAAAATGAAGTGAACTCTGTGCTGGGATGTGATTCAGCTGATACTGACACCGAGGTTATCCTTGGCACAAGTTGAATATTTTATGCTGTCACTGTGACTTTTCCCCCTCCCCCCAGGGACTGCACATCAACAAGGTTATTCCGAACATCAACAAACAGTTAAAAATGTGTCAAAACTCGATATCGTGTTTGATGTCTATTAACTGAGCTCCCTTAAAGGCACCACCATTAAAGCATCCTGGGCAGGGATTTTGAGATTGAATCAAGGATATCTCGAAGGTCCCAAGTGACTGGCAATCACACGGATGACACACAGAGGTCACTTTTGTACGTGGTGGCTTTTTTCAGACGGGACCTGTAAGGGGTGAGCAGGACATATACATTTGCAATGGATGGAAAACCGTCAGTCCTGCCATTCTAATCCCTGCAAGGAATTGTGTCTTGGGTGGGAGCAAGCAGAGGGTATTTTTGAATCTCCAAGGTATCTGGTAAAGATCACACTGACCTGATCTAATGCTGTGGAGGTCAGGAAATTGGGAACGGGTTCATTGCAGTGCAGAAGTTTCCCATCTCACCACGGTCAGGAGGTCTCCTGGTACTCCTGATGCTCCAGGAGATAACTTTTGGGTCCTGGCACTGCTTTGTTTGTTGTTTTTTTTTTGTTTTGGTTTTTAGGAATGAATAAAACAAAAACAACAAAAGGAGACAAAGTGTAACCCTTCTGTATCAAGATTCTTATAAAAAAGCCATCCCTTATCACTGCTGGGACTGTTATGAAGACCGAGTTACCTGAGTGTGTGACCACGTGAGCCGGATCTTATTTGTGAGAGCAGCCAGATTAGTATCATCTACCTATAAACCACCCCCCCAAATATTCCACCTGCTTCAACTTCACTGGAGAGCCTGTTCTCCCTCTGCTGCAACCTCCTGGGCCATGTGCTTGATATACATGTAAAATTAATACTCGATTAACATACATTTTTAAGTGCCTTGACAGAAGGGGGCGAGCGGGCAGCCTGCAAGGGCCAATCTCGAAGCACGTCTTGAAGTGGTTGTCAAAATGGGGTTGAAATGACTTCGGAAGGTCATGCAGGTGTCAGAGGGTCGGCCCATGGTGGATCCATCTGTGTCAGCCCAGGGGTGAGGGAAACCACGGGCAGGGCTGGCAGGTACCCGAGCGCTCCAGAGCCAAACACGTGTGAGCTCATCCCGGCCGTGTATTCCTTTGATTTCCCACCATTATGCCTGAAATGTGCCCGTGGGTTTTGCAGCACCAGGATGTTGAGGGAGCGTCGCCGGCACCGACAGATGGGCTCGTATGTGCACGGGGAAGGTGGTTGGGACATAAGTGTTCCAAATTTATGGTGGCCATAAAAACCCGTGGAAATGATTGATTCTGCTCATTGCTCACGCAGATAACGACAGGTTTTAGAACAAAGCAGTAACTGATAGCCCTCTGAGCTGGGGAATTAAATCTCCCCTTCCATGATGTCATCATGATGTCATACTTTATAGCCTGTAATTTGACAGTCTGTCAGGGCCCATGGCAGCTGTCAGCGTGCTGGGGTTCATGCGCGTGACATCACACGTGGTGTCAGCTCTGCTCTCTGATGATGGTGCTCTTCTAATTGTGATTTAAAGTGCTTTCCTGATGGGGGAAGTTACGGCTCTCTCAGGGCGTATCTTGTTCCAGGCCAGATGCCCCTGAGGAGGGGGTGGCATTTGGGAAGGTCTTCGGAGGGCAGCGAGTGTAATTCTTGGGGCTGTGTGCTCACAAAAATATGGGTTTTGTGGCCTGGGGGACATTGCCACCGTGAGAATGATTGTTGGGGCATGAAAGGGTGGCTGACACACGTAATCCTCACGTCCTTTGCCTCCTCTCTCCCAAAGGAGCACCGAACTGAAGTTCTCTGAGGACAAATAGGAAGGAGAGGAAATACAGTCCCAAACTCATGCGTGGGCAGGCTGGTTGATGGATCCCTGTGGTCCTCCTTGGAATGTATTTCTGCCCAAATGAGGAGTTTGGGAATAAAGAAACCCCAGGTGATAGGTACCTCTGAATTCTAATAAGAGGCTTTTTTTCTCCTGTCCTGGGGAAGTGTCTCTTGCCTCTTCCAAGCCCTGGCTCTTGGACCTTGGGAAAGGTGCTCCCAAGGGCAGGTGGAACATGAGCAATGAAGGCAGACCTGGGCGGTGGCTGCTCGGGTTTAGCCAAGGATTCAGGCAGGTATTTGGTTACCGTGGTGATTCACGTGGGTTTCAGCCACGAGGGATGGAGGGAGGGATGGGTGGGGGTGTGGGAAGGGGCTGCAACCCTGCGTTCCCAAGGTCTGTGCCTTGCCACGGGGCACACCACACCCTGCCGTGCTCTGACCACAGCGCGCTGGGGGAAAGCCCAGAGCACGTGTTTTACCAATACACGGCATATAAAATCCCTGTTTCCTCTCTTTGTTTTGGAGAGGGAAGGCTCCTGGGGCAGGTCTCTTGTTTGAGCACACAGTCATCTCCATCAGCCCTTTGGACTTCTATCTGTGACCCTTCGTGCTGGTTATTTTTAGTAGAAGGTTTATTTTGACACTTCTGCTGTGTCCCATCCTCCCTTCAGCCTCCTCCCCAGCTGGCTGAACTGTGTCTGGATTCCCTCGAACAGAAGGGGAGCAAAGTCTGTTTTTTTTTGGGTTTTTTTCTTTTTCTTTGCAAAGCCTGTGGCAGCAGATTGCAGCGTTTTCTGTCAGTTCATTAATTACGAGGGCATTAACTTCCGAGGCAGAAAACACTGGGAGTACCAAGGTTGCTGCTCCGACGTTATAAATAACATATTGGGTAGTTCTGGAGTGGCAGAGAGCTCAAAAGTTGCCAAGTTTTCCTGGGAAAACCTGGAGCTGTTCTGTGGACTTAATGGAAGAGCCTGTGCTTTGTTGGCCAACACAATTTGTCCGGTGTGGAAGCAGAAAAGAATAAATCTGTGGTCCTGGAACAATAGGTTCAGCTTCGTGTATTCCTGCTGCCAGCTCATAGGAACAAACCCTCCAAGAGTAAAATGATACTGTTTCTGGATTGTGGCACCTATGCTGTCCCAAAACTGCACCAGGAGACCTCAGGAAGTTGACATCAAAGCTCTCACTGTTATTCAGAGTCTCTCTGGTGGGTTCCAGCCCTTGCAGAAGGAGCAAACCAAATCAAAGACACAGAGGCAGCCGCGACACGGATTTTTTGGTTTGTTTTAATATTTAATTTTTTTTTTTATTAAAAATGCACCCCTGTGGCACAGCTGGCTACTTGCTCAGCACAACAGCACCAGAGAGGAAATTCCTTCCCGGCACTCACAGGTGATCAACTTACACATTGAAGCATGAAGTTTGATTACCCTTGTAACATTTTATTAGCTTGCATAGCTGCAAATGTTATTAATGCTCATAAAATTATCCAGTCCTTTAAAATGTCTGTTCCACTGGTGTGTGTCTCCATGACTTCCTGGGGTAGTGGATTCCAGAAGTGACTGCACTGGGTCAGGTCGTATTTTTATTTTATTTCTCTTAAATCTATAGCCCTTTTGTTTCATCAAGTACCCCCAGTTTGCCTTTAAATTACAGGGCAGGCTAATGTGAAGCTGGTTTGGATGGCAAACTTTACTCTTTTATGGATTTTATTTTTTTAGTGTACCGATATTTTCATGTATAAGGTGAATTAATGAGTAATGTACGTTTGTGTGTGTATGTGATGCCTGCAAGTGTGTGCACCTACAGATGTACCAACACACACATATGTGTATTTTCTGTGTCACTTGAGCCTCCTGTTGGGTGTCCTGGGTGCCAGGGGTTTGGTGCAGGGATCCCACCCCTCTCTCCATGCTGGTGAGAGATGCTCTGGGAGGCACAGTGAGAACAGGGAAGAAAAATGCTGCTCTGAGCCGTGTGTCAGCAGACTTCAGACACAATGGGGCCCGTGTTTCCAGACAAGCCTTTTTAGCTAATTAGCTTAGTAAAAAATCTATTTCTCTTCTTAAATTCCCTGCCATCCATCCACCTAATAGAGTCAAGCAGCTCTATATTGTGTGAGGAGTATGCAATGCATCATCTCTCTCCAGCGTTTATCTCATCGCTCCCAGCCTGGTCTCTCCATCTCTCTGTCCACAGAAGCTGCCTGGTTGCCCATTCTGGCTGCTCCCTTCTGGCAGTGACAGTAATGGAAATGTGTGGGAGTTCTCCTCGTGTTCTGGGTGTCCCTTTGATGTCCCACAGCAGCTCAGTCATGGCCGTGTCCTCACTTGTCCCCTGGTTTTCCTACTACAAACATCCAGAAAGGAGAGGCTCCTACAGCTGTGTGGTCTGGGAGACCCCCTCGCCCTGCAACCCATGGAGGGCCTGGGCTGGTCTCCACCATCATCTCTGGAGCTGGGATGGGTGAGGGATGGGGCTCTGGGAAAATGAGGAAGAGCTGCTTTTGGCTTCAGCATAACTCAGGCAGGAGGATACACCCCCTGAATTCTGGTTGTGTGGACAGTTGAGTGGGAACATCTCTTCTGGAAAGACATCTGAGTCTCACAGAGCCATATGGCAACAATTTTCACCTACAGTCCGGGCTTGGACGTTGTAACTCCAGCCTCTGGCTGTTGGATTGCAGTGAGGAAGATTAAAGAGCCACTAATATTAACCATTGTTTTGGGTAGGAACGCATGGACCAGAGTCAAGTTGCTTTTTAAACTTCTTCTTAGGAAAGGAAACTGGCTGAACTCCTTCGGGTTCTCACCTTCAGGCTGTTTTTTCACACCCAGAATTATTGTTGTAGCCATTTTCTGAACTCACTGTTTCTGACAATGCCTTTTTTTTTTTGTAGGTGTGAGTACAAAAGTTGGACACAATGTTCTCACCTGCGCCAGGCAGAGATGTGAAATACACCTCCTTTTATACTCCACCGGGCAGGGAAGGTGTGGTTGGCTCATGTTTGGCCAGATGTCTACCATGCCCTGTGCTGGCTGTGAGTCCCACCTTGCGTCCCCGAGGAGCGCGCAGTGCTCGGCCACGATGCCGCACGTGGGTGGGCTGTCAGGTCCTCGGGGATGACACCCTTTGGGACTGAGAGATGGGGAGCTGGTCGCTGCTTTCCTGGGCTCTGCTTTGTTTGAGATGCCAGAGGAACATGGAGGCAGCTCCTCTGGCTGGAGGAGAAGTGCTGCCGCATCGAGTCTTTGTCTTGACTCCTCTATTTTCTTTTTAATCTCTTTACAACCTCACGTCGTATGAAACGGTTGAATCCTCATTAGTTTACCAAGAAAACATATTTCCCACAGCTTGGTGACCTGTCCTTGTGTGGAGTTACTGTGCTATTGTCCCTTGCATCTCCTGCGGATGCTCTCAGCCATTTTTCAACGCGTCGCTGAAAACCCTTGAACGTGAACCGTGAGCTGCTGCACCGTGAGCTGCTGCCACCCTTCCCCTCCTTCCTATATCTTTCTACTGTCTTGCTTGCTTTAATAACAGAAATTAAAGTGTTGGGCAACGATTTCTAAAACTGTTTAAAAACAGAACAAAAGCCACGGAAAACTCTGGAACAGAATGCCTTTGTTGGTGAGAGTTAAGGTTTGTAAATATTTATTCTTCATGAGCAAAAAAAAATATATCAGGCTGTTTTGAGAGGAAAAAAAATCCAGGCAACTCAAATTTAAAGTGACAGCCCCCGCGCAGGGGTGGGGAGCCTGCAGAAATGTCAACAGGTCAGGCCCAGCCGTGGTATTGGCGTGCAAACTCCTCTGCCATCCCAGTCCGTGGGAGCACTTCCTACCCTTCGTGGTGGTTTGGAAAACAGACACCAGCGTGTTTGTGTTCCTGCTCTCCTCCCTCCCTGGGGGTCACCTCGCCGGCGCTCAGCCTCTGCTGCAGACCGTTGCCATCCCAAAGCCTGCCTTAGAATCACATTGAGGTTGGATATTCGGGAATATTTCTTCGCTGAAAGGGTTGTCAAGCACTAGCATGGGATGCCCAGGCCATGGTGGTGTCCCCATCCCTGAAGGGATTTAGCAGACACGTGGATGTGACCCCTGGGGACATGGGTGGCCTTGGCAGTGCTGGGGGAGTGGTTGGACTCGATCTTACAGGGCTTTTCCAGCCTAAACAATTCTGTGATTCTGTGCTGTGTGGATGTAGGGAGGAGACCTTGAAATCGTTTCTTTTTGGAAAGGAAAAATTCTGTAGCAACACCTTTTGACTGGCCTTGGGGTGTTTTAGAAGCAGAGCAAGGCATGGAGGATGTTGTGCCGAGAGGGACAAGGAACGTGTAGATGTGGCACATGGGGACATGGTTTGGTGGTGGGATTGGCAGGGTTGGACTGGGTGACCTTAGAGGGTTTTTCCAACCTTAATGATCCTGAGATTCTCTATATCTCCTGCTAACCCGTGATGTGAAGCTCCACCTCTCAGCCCTGCTCTCCCACTTGCTCCTGGCTCTGCTTTGCCGGCCGTGTTTCGAAGCTGGGTGGAACAGTGACCCCAAAACACCCTCCCTGGCTCTTGACAAGGGTCAAAGTGGTTAAATGGGTTTTGCTGAGTGACCAGGAGCTCTCTACACCTTGGTTTGACTCCCTGGGTGCAGATGACTGGCGTTGAGGAGTGACTGTACTGAGTGGCTGTGCCTGGCCAGACCATCTGGAAGCGCCACGAGGCTTTCAAGGGGTGTTGGATGCCTGGATAATCCCCTGGGGTCTTGAGTCTCCAGGAGCTTTGCCTCTTGCAAAGGAAGGAGGCCGCTGTCGCGTGCTTGAGTTTTGCAAAGTCAACGTCGGAAGCTGGAAGTTGGGCATAGGAAGTTTCTCCTGAAGTAAATGAAATAAATAAAACAAAAGTAGGGGCAAGGAACTGAAGGCACGGCACGGCCTTTGTTCTGCTTTGTATTCTGGCGTGCTCTGTTCAGCCCTGCATTGATCTCTGGCTGACTGTGCAGCCTCGGTGCTCACACACCGGCTCCTCCAGGCGGGTACCTGTGCGCAGGTGTGTGCAGGGACCTGGGCAGGTCACCTCACCCTGCAGCCTCGGGGCACGGCTCCCTTTTTGGGAGCAATAATTCCTGGCTGCTGCGGCCCCTTGATTTCCCCATCCTGGCGAGCAGTGCCGTGCCTGGACAGCGGGAAGGGAAGCCGAGAGCTGAGCCCAGCTGTGTGGGGTAGACTTCAGCTGGCCTGAAGTCTCTGTAGAATAGTTGGACTATGCTAGGAACCTTCTGCACACATCAGGGTGATATGCACGGAAGGAAAGCTGTAACACCTGGAACAGATATCCGGTTTCTAAAGTGATGAGTCATGTTTTCTGACATGCGTGGCTTGCGTGTCCAATTAGGAATTATTTATGTACAGAGAAACCAATGGTCCTTGGACATGTGTCCAGACTCAGGTCTATAAGAATCGCAGCCTCTGGTACTCTGGGATTTCACCATTGCAATAAAGTTCCTGTCCTGTTTTTGGAACAATACGATGTTGTTTCTTTGACCTGCCTCTAACTTCACGACGACACCCAGCAACGCTCCCGCGACCGGAGCAGCCAGAGCCATGGAACGAGGGGCAGTGGCAGCACAGCCTCTCCTGTGGCTGTGACCTTCCCCATCCCGAGCAAAAGGTCACGGTGGCAGCAGATCCATTCAAAAACAAGCCCCTCTCTGAATGCAGCAGCTGAGCATTGGGCTTGGGGCTGGTGGAGAGCGTCAGCACCGGCCGTGGGCTGCACGACGTGATGAGCATCTGCAAGCTGCCTCATCTCCCCTCCGCCGCTCCTCAGAGCTGCTGCCTTTGGCAGGAATTAATGGATCTGGAAAAGGATGCCGTGGGTGAAGCGCCCGGGTCAGGTGACAGCAGGCCTGGAGGTGACAGGGTTTGCTCTGCCAGCTGTTTGACAGTGCTGCTGCCACCCAGCCTCCTGCAATTAGAGCCTCACGGAGCACATCCCTGTGCCTCGAGCTGTGATACTTCTCATTCTCAGGCCCCGCTGTTTGGTCCTGTGGGCGTGTTCCACCTCATGAAAATGGCCACCTAACGAGCCCTGCGTGATTAGGCTGAAATTGCCATGCTGGTGGGTCCATGTGTCACCACGGCTGCTCCATCTCCCCTGCCCCACTGTCAGCGGCTCCCTTTCCATCTCTGCCTGTTGCAGGATTGGGGAGAGCAGGGGATTTTTATCTTCTCCCGTGCAGTTAATTGGGAAGCATTCCAGTCTGCGCCGTTTGCTGGGGAGCGTATCCAGGCTGCTCAGCCACGCTAGCAGAGAACAGACCTCGCAGAGAAAGCAGGGATTCCTGATCCTGCTCTCTGATTTGGGATGAGCTCAAATTCACCAGCAGACATGCCCTAATTTTTAAACCTCAAGATTGGAGGCCCTCCTGCGATCATTGGCGCTGGTGAATGGAAGAAAGGAATATCCATCTCAGAGTGGAGGAATCGGCCTGTCCTTGGCCTGGAATCGCTGGTTGGCTGCGTGTTGGGTCAAGGAACAGAAGCAGGACTTGGCTGATGGAGGATGCTGAGTTCATGGGGAAACAAATTGCTTAGCAACTCCAAGTGGTCTTCACACAGCAGGTCAACAGCAGCTCTTGCTGGTAGTTGTGGGCTAAACAAATCAGTTTGGTGTACGAGGGAGCAAACTGCACGATGTGTCCTTCGGGATTGGATGAGCTGTGTGATGGGATTAGGCTGTGCCTTGGAGCTCCAGGAGAAGCTCCCACACTCAGGAAGGTGCCTCCAACCTGAGCGTGCAGTGAAGGGAGGAGGTGAAGCACCATGCACTATCCAAGTGCAGTCATTATAGAATCATAAAAAAATTTAGTTTGGAAAAGCCCTCCAAGGTCATCGAGTCCAACCTTTGACTGCCAAGGCCACCACTAAACCATGTGCTCAACTGGCACATCAACACGGTTTTAAAATCCTTCCAGGGGTGGGGATTCCACTACTGCCCTGGGCAACCTGTGCCAGGGCTGGACAGCCCTTTCTGGGAAGAAATTTTTCCTAATATCCAACCTAAACCTACTCTGGCACAACTTGGGCCCATTTCCTCTTGTCCTGTCTCTTTTCACATGGGAGAATAAACCAACCCCCACCTGGCTACAACCCCCTTTCAGGTGATTGTAGAGAGCAATTATTTGCTCACCAGCTACTGCTGGGGCATTAGGAATGAGAAAGGGAAGTGGCCCAGGCACCTCAGGCTGGGCAGGATAATCCATTTACGTGTGATTGACACCAGGAAAACATCCCTGAACCCTTGCAGTGGGGTGGCAGCTCATTGGGATTCAGGCTCAGTCGCTGTCCATCCTCTGGAAAAGGCACCACCTGGCAGGATCACTCACCTCGACCCTCGGTGACAGAAAGGGACAGCCACCAGCTCTCGGTCACCACTGGGGCACGTCACTAGAAATGACAAACTGGGAGGGAAGGAGCACGGGGTAGGAGAGGGGGGATTGCACGGGGGGCTCCTGGAAGAAACATCTGACCTGGCTGAGCTCGGGGAAAGCTGAAAGAGCAGCTGCTGGTGCATAAATACCATCTTCCATCCTCTTGTGGGCAGGCAGGCAGGCAGGCAGGCAGGTAGGCAGGCAGGCAGGCAGGCAGGCAGGCAGGCAGGCAGGCAAGAGCCTCCTCCTGCCACAGCAGTGGGGATGTGCTCCTGGGGACCAGGGGGCTTGGACACAGAGTGGGGTGGGGAGGAGCAGCCTGCAAGCTGGACCATTTGGGACAGAAATGCCTGGCTGGGGCAGATCAGTGGGTCGTCTAACCCAGCTCTCTGCCTCTGTCACCAGCAGCAGCAGGTGCCCTGTGGGTCTGGCTCCTCTCACCATCCATTCCAGTTGTGCCCAAGCATACACAGTCATTGGAAGAGGGGATTAAAGACATCTCTCTGCTTTCTCCTTGTAGTCTCCTTATTGTTTGGTTTTTGGCATTTGTTTTTGTTTAATCTTCAGTCCATGAATCAAATTTTCTCTGCCTGGTGGCCTCATGCTTTGATGCTGATGTACCATCACCCACCTCCCAGCCGAGTTTGTTGTTGTACCACCACACCTGTACGAGGGCTGAAGAGGTTCCCCCTTCCAGCCTTCCCCAGTGAAGGAGATTTGGCATGGCAGGGTGGTTGCCACCATTCCAGCATTACCTGCATCTTCCTGGTGGGTCAGGAGCTGCAGCTGGAGGGAGCTGCCCTGTGTGCTGCTGTGCCCCATCACCGAGTGTGGGATGTGGCTGCACATCCCCTTCTCTCTGTCCTGCCCCATTCCCACCTCCTGGCGTGCTAAAACTTCTTGGCTAAGGTAAGACCTCAGGTAAGAGGTTGTGTAGTGTTCTTGCTGACCTGGCTTGTGATCTTTGCTCCTGCCTGAGTTCAGGGTCACCCCCTGACTCTCCAGGTCTTGCTCCCACCTAGGACTTGGAGGACTCTTCCAAGCTGGAGCTCCAGGCAGAGGGATAAGAGGCGGTGTCTGCCAGTGGGCTGCTGTCAGTCCGTGTTGATAGGTAAGCTCCAAGTGGATCACTCTCCTCTGGGGAGACACTTCTTCACAGTCATTAACCTTTATTTGGTTTGGTTTATTTACTCAGGTGGCGAATTAGGTCGCATTCAAGTGGCTTCTGTTACACTGAGCAATGGCCACTTGAATCTGGAGTGACTGTGTCCACACGGGGGTTAATGCAGTTTAAGGCAATCACTTTAAATCTCCCCTCACTGCTACGAGGAGGGATTTCCATCACTGTCCCTGCTCGGGTCTGTCCCTTGTGAGGCCGAGGAGGAGCAGCCTGTGCCCAGCAGGCAGTGCCTGGAGAGGGGAGCCCAGCCCCGCTGCTCCAGCACCTCAGCACTCACTCTTTGCCCAGAACAGCAATCCTGGGTCTTGGAACTGTGAATCTCTCTTTGGGTGTTGATTTAGGATTCGAGCTGAAAGAAAATGAATAATGCTAATTGCTGTCCTTAAGCTCCTTTTAGTCTCAGTATGGTTTTTACAGCTCTCACCATGCACAGGACAGAAGAACAAGGTTCCCCAGAGGGGCAGAGTTAACTAGTAAAGAAAATTCCTGATTATTGGCAGGTGCTGGAGGGTTGTGCCAATGCTGTAACTTTGCCAGTTTTGGGCTGAGTAATAAGAAATGATCAAAAAAGGAAGCACAGAACATTCTCCTCTGGGACCTGGAGACGGCCTGCCTGCAGCTGCTCTGACCCTGACAATTTGGTACAGCTAAAGCAGAGTTTTGTCTGCATTATTCTCTTGCTGGAGGGTGGCTGGAGCTTCTGTTTAGTTGCTGGTCCTCTTCAGCAGCATCAAGACCTTTGCAGCTTGGTGGGCAGCGTATCCACCACAAGGCAGAAAATGAACTCCCTGCCAGCTGAGGCCGAGGACACCAGGGCTCCCTCTGTGCTTCAGAGCAGGGGACACAACCCCCCACTCCGTGTCCCAAGGCACTGCATGTCTAAATTAGACTGCAAAGTGGTAACGAACTCCAGCAAGGCTGGAGGAAGAACCGCTCTAGATGTAGATTCTGCTTTAGACCTTTCCTAAACCTGCAGCAAACAGAGTCTCGGTATTAAAATTGTGGACAAAGCAAATGCTTTTGGGTGCTGAGTGCCCCCCTCTGCGGGCACTAGGGCTCAATCAGTGCAGGGCATCTTGAAAAGACAGCCCCTCATCCTCACTGCGCTTACTTTCTGCATTGTCCAAACCCCGCCTTGCTCCTTTGTGGTCCTCGGTGGGTTCAGCACTGGGTTTGCCACAGGTCCAGTTGGGCAGGATCAGTGGGATGCACTGGCCTCTGACAGCAGCCCCCCCAGTGCTCGACACCACTGGTGGGACTCTAATATGGATTTGTTGTGCCGAGGCCTCGGGAGGAGCCCCTGCCCTGCAGAGCTCAGGCTGGGAGGAGGCATTTACACTGTTATTTCACAGAATATCCTGAGCTGGAAGGAAGACACAGGGATCGTCCGAGCCAACTCCTGTCCCTGGCCAGGACACCCTAAAAATCCCACTGTGACCCTGAGACTGTTGTCTAAACACTCCTGGAGCTCTGGCAGCCTTGGTGCTGTGCCCACTGCCCTCGGAGCCTGGGCAGTGCCCACCACCCTCCAGGAGAAGGACCTTTTGCTGAGATCCAACCTAACCCTGCCCTGACACAGCTCCAGGCCACTCCCTGGGGTCACTGGTCACCAGAGAGTAGAGAACCTGCGAGGCTGGCATTGTGCCTTCCAGCCAGCTTGGTCACCCTAAGCTGAGCCCAGCCTGGACAGATGCTCCAGCCCTGGGTGAGACTCTGGCTGTCAGGAGCTGCTCTGGGGGGCTCTGACAGTTTTGACCTTGAAGTTCATCACTTTGAGCATCTCCCCACCAAGGAAAGGTGAATTTTAATCCCTGTAGCCCGTGAGCAGAAGGGAAGGAGAAGGAAGACATAAGTGGTTGCGGTGCAGGCTGAGATCAGCAGGAAGTCACAGTTGTCCCCCAGACCTGGAAAACACAAACTTCCCTAAAACGGAGCACTTCATGTGGAAGGAAATGAGTCAACTGATAAGGGAGATTACCCTAATGAATAAACAAATGTTTTAAAAGTCGGACTCCTCGTGCAATACGTTATTTTTAACTTAGTGGCAATTTGCATGCGAGTCAATTTGCATACATTAAATACATCACCCCTTCTGCACTGAGCTCCCCCTCCCCTTCGGTACAACATCTCATTATGGTGCTGCTGGGACCGAGGAGCTGGGGGCTCTGGAGGGGATTTTAATTTGCCCAACACATGCTGTGTGGGTTTTTATCACTTGCTGCACATTGGACCTAGTGTCTTTGAAGTCACTTGTGCCTTGGAGGGCCTTCTGCTTGAGGTAGTTGAAATGGAAAAAGAAAGGAAGGGGAGGGGGAGCTGCCTGGAAAAGAAATGCACGGGGAAGAAAGGAGATTGTTTAGCTTGTGTTAACTCGATGGAAAATGAGCAAGGCAGAAACCTCTCCCCTCCGCCAGAGAGCCCCGGTGTTGTGAGCTGGGGGGAATTTCGGTCTCCTTCTTGCTTGAGATGAAATTTGCCATTTCCTGGGAGGCATGGAGAAGGATTCTGGTGAGGAGGAATTGGCCAGTGGGAGCCTCAAGAGGAAGCCATGGCGTGGAGGGACAGATGGTCTCACCTTGCTCTGCAGTGTGTCGTGGTTTTGGGATGGGGACTGGCACCTGTCCAAAGGGGGATGTGGAGGTTTGTGTGTGGTGGGACACCCTGTTGTGGTTTAGTATGTGGAGATCCCCATGGGGACTTGGGAGGTGGCAGATTTCTTCCTCCAGGGGAAGTTCAGCTTGGATAGCAGGAAAAGGTTCTTCACTGAACGAATGGTCAGGAACTGACTCCACCAGGGCAGTGGTGGCATCACCACCCCTCTAGGTGGACAAAAACCCAGCAGAACATGGCACTAGGAGGTATGGTTTAGTGGGCACAATGGCATTTGGTTGAAAGTTGGACTCAATGATCTTGGAGGTCTTTTCCAGCCTTAGTGATTCTATTATCCTATGCTTTTGGTGCTGCTGCCACTCTGTGCCTGTGTTTCCCCATGTGGGAGACGGGATTGTTGGTAGTAACTGCTCCTGGAGAGCTTTAGGGTGTGCTCAGAGAAGGTGTTGGTGGAGAACTCGGGGGAACTCTTCTCCACGCCCTGGATGTTGGTGTGAGAGGTGCTGTGATGAAAATGTAGAGGTGCCGTGACATCCCTCTGCCTTTGGTAGACAGAGAAGTCACTTTGCAGCCGTCAGATCAACTGGCAGGATTTTGAAATGCTGCTGACGCCGTGGAAAAAGCTTTTGCTGCTGTACAGTGGAGCCCAGGGGGGATTTTTCACAGTTCCAAGTACTGACCAAAAACCCTGGAAATGTTTTGAGGAGGGAATGAAAAAGAAAATTTCTTTCAATTAGTTCAACGTTTTTCAACCAGTTCTGGTTGCAATCAAGAACATTGTACTGAGCTCGAGTGTTTCTTTGAAAAGGCCTTAAAAATAATCATCTAGGGAAATGAATAGAGGAAGTGACCCAAATCTAATCTAGACTGATAGACTGTAGAAGACTTATCTTCACCAAGTTACAAGTCCCTTCTCTTCCTGTGTAACGTGAGCCTCAGCCAAAGCTCCTGCGATGTGACAGTTCAGGAATAAATGTCAGCAGCTCCTTCATGCCAGGAATATTTGGATGTCAGCAGAAAGCAGCAATGTTCCCGATAAACGGATGCAAATGGGATGCTGGGATCAGGGGTGAGAGTGGCTCCGGGTAGCTCTGATCTCATGCAATTTCCATGCTTTGAGGGTGCCCAACCACCACAGAGCAAAGGGAGGTAAGGGGTGGCTCATCCCATCCTCCTCGGGAAACCTTCCATGTCACAGGTCCACATAAACACCAGCCAAGGGGCCTGGAGAGCGTGGGATGAGGGTTTTTGTAATTAGAGAGGATGGGAAAACCCCATGCCCTGATGTGTGCCCCTGCCCTTCGGAGTGTGTGGCAGTGGGGGGAGAAAAAGGTGTGCGAGGGTGAAACAGCTCACCTTGGATAGCGGGCAGGAATAAAAGTTGGGATCTAGCCGGAGGATGGTCAGTTGTATTATAACTGGGAGCTGTGAGCCCAGGGCAGCTTTGCACCAGGGGCAGGTGTCAAAGTGAAGGAGGGATGCCTGTAGAAAGGCTAATCTTTTCCTGGAGTTGTGCAGAGTGGCTGCTCCCACTCCCAACCTCGGCCACATTCCAGTAGGGTGGGATGGACAGGGATGTTTGGGGTCAGAGGTGACACAGAATCCCAGGAAATGCTGAGTTGGAAGGAACTCACAAGGATCAGCATGTCCAACCCTCAGCCCCGTACAGGCCCATCCCCAAGAGTCACCCCCTCTGCCCCAGAGCATCATCTAAACCCTCCTGGAGCTCTGTCAGCCTTGGTGCTGTGCCCATCCCACCACCCTCTGGAGGAAGAACCTGTTTCTGGAATCTCAGTGGGTGTGTTGTGATGGACTGTGGGCCACCTCCCCAACCCCGGAGGTGTCCTGTTGGCTCTGTCAGCCTTGGTGCTGTGCCCACTGTCCTGGGGAGCCTGGGCACTGCCCCACCACCCTCTGGAGGAAGAACCTGTTTCTGGAATCTCAGTGGGTGTGTTGTGATGGACTGTGGGCCACCTCCCCGGCCCTGGAGGTGTCCTGTTGTCCTTCCCACCTCTGACACCTGTGACATCCTGGGAATCATAATGACCTTCCCTGCTGTGGTTAAAGCCAGCCCACCGTGCCCTCCCAAGGGAACATCCCCAAGGGCGTCCTTTGGAGGTGGCCCTGCCATCCAGGATGTCGTAAGAGCTGCCGAGTGAAGTGTCCGGCCCCGCTCCCTCCTGGCTGGCCCCACTGCCGGGATTGTTTCCACAGCAAGAGAACAATGCCTCCCCTTCCATCCAAGAAGCATTTATTACATGATACGTTTCAGATGTCTCTTTGGGGAGGAGGGGGAGAGCGCCGCAGAAATGGATCTCCGCGTTTCGCGGCGGCGCGAGCTGATCCACCCCGTAATGGATTAATTATCCCTGCGCACGAGGTTGCCTTCCAAGAGGAGCACACGTGGGTGTTTCTAGCCTCCTTTTTTTTCACAAACTAAAAGGGGTAATTAATTAATCTGAAAGCTTTCATGTTCACTGCAGTCCCCTCCCTCTCCCGGTTTTCCTTTCCCCCGTTGATTGTATGAAGCGCGGCGGAGAAAGGTAACGAGTTTAGGAGCCCATTGTGCTGCTCGTCCCCAAACCCCTGTCAATCTCCCTGCTCGCTCTCATACCTCTGCCTCCTTTTCTCTCCCTTTAAAGCCCTCAGAGGTCAGAAGCATTTCCTGGTTTTCCTTTATGTGCCCTGAAGGAAATGGTCTGGGCCAGATGATCCCAGGCAGCGCTGATGCGCAGAGCTGGCCAGCGGAGCGTTCCACCCCACTTCTGGAAGCTCCCTTCCATCCATCACATGCTCTGGGGAGGAGAACCATCCCTTGGGCCTCCTGCCCTTCAGCCGGGGAGGAAGGCCCGGGATTGATGCTGACAGCAGCAAACACTGCCCAGGTAGGCTGTGGGGGCTCCAAAGCCCGTGAGGTAAATGCTGTTGTGCTGCCATTTCCTCGTCCTTCCCCGTCTTTTATTTCCACCAAGCCAAACTGCAACTCGAGCAAGGAATATAAATCCTGCTGTCCCTCAACTCCATCTGCTCACGGAACTAAAGAGACAAAGGCTGTAGCCAGAGCGAGCCAGCCCATTGTGGAGTGCTCGTAGAGAGGTTGACTTGGAGCTGGATCCAGGGATTCGAGGACATCCTGGAGCAACTGCAGCCCCTTTGAGCAAAGCCCAACTTCTCCAAGGCACCTAACCAAAACCAACCTTCCCAGGGACGGAGAATTGGAAAAATCCCATTTCAGAGCTGCAGATCCCAATTATTTTAGCTCTGTGAGACCCAGAGATGGGCTGCTAGGAGTTGTTTCCACATCTCCCAGGAGGGCAGGAGCCCTCAGCTGAAGATCCTGGGGACACAGTGCTGTTCTGTGCCTGGCTGACAACCCAGTTTTTCTGTAGGAAAGGTTCTGGACAGTCCAGCCTAGGAAAACTCTGTGGTCCTTGGAGGAAGGTTGCTGGTGCTTTACTTCCCCTCAAAGCAAGGAAAGAACTTGAATCCACATCCAAGGGCAAGCCCTGGCCACAGAGCCATGAGTGAAAATCTCAACATTATCTCTCCCCTTACCCAGGCCTGCGAACGTTTAACACGCTGGTCTGAAGGTTAAAAAAACCAGCACAAACCCCCAAAATCCCCTTCCAGAGTGCTGCTTTTCTTTCTTCCTCTTTCTTTCTTTTTTTTTTTTTTTTTTTTTTTTTTTTTTGATGAGTGTCCTGGTGATCAGGGAAGGAATTCAGGGTGTCTCAGAAAGCCTGTTTTATTCTCTTTGTCTGCCTTGCCTGGTATGCTCGTGTGTCATTTGCTGCTCTTGGCAGTGAGTGGGAGTTTGTGGAACGAGAATGTGAAATCCCTCCCTCTCCCACACTGGCACACAGCTCAGAAGGATGGGTTGTCCTGGCCACATCCCTCTCAGTCACAGGATAAAGAATGGGAATATGAGGAGCTGCTGTCCCACTCAGTGCTGCCTTCAAAGGCTCTGGCTTGACTAAAGAGCAGCAGAGGCTGGTTCCAGTAATAGGCTGTCTGTTGTTCCTCAGCCCGAAAACACGTTTAATGAAGCATTTGTTCTTTTCCTGCCCTCTCCCAAACTGCTCATCTTTCCTTCAGAGCTGGGTGACAAAAGCAAAATTGTGTCCTGATGTGTTTGTTTGAATTCTTAAGTGAATTTGCTTGGGCGATATTCCCAAACTTTCCCTGGTACTTTTCCAAGAACGTTCAAGTAACGAGATTTTTACTGGCAGGAAAAAAATAAAAAGTAAATTTCAAAGTCACATTTGCAGGTTTTTTTACCACTATTGATACCTGCAGCGCTAAAATATCCTGACATGGTCTTAAAACAGATTGGAGAAGATTTTGATGAATAATGAATTGTGATTTCTTTTTATTTGCCTTCTGGTTCTGGTTGAACTCTTCAAGCTCTTGAGGTTTTCTTTGTAATCATGAGACCTAGAAATTGATTTTCCCTTGGTCTGAGATGATGAGTCTTTGTGGCTGCGTTTGCTGAATTGCAGATGATGATCCCTCAGCATTTTTTCAAGGGTTGGTTCTGGTCCAGTTTGGACCAAAAATGGATATTATTATTTTCCCCCAGATCTTGCTATAAACAGGCCATTCTAGAAACAAACACCAGCCAAGGTATGGTGTTATATCCCCCCCGCTCTGCTGCCACTCTGTGTAACCATCAGGTTTTTTCAGCTTGGTCTGCACTCCAGGAGGTTTCCCAGGGTCGTAGGGTGGAATAATTTGGGTGACAAGGGACTCAGGAAATCTGTAGCCCAACATCCTGCACTGGGGTTAGTTTTGGTATCAGAGCAGGGTTTGGAAACCTCCAAGCCAGGAGACTGCACAGCCCCTCTGGGCAACTGCGTTTGACCCTCCTCATGGGGGCTGTTCTTGCATCCAGTTGTTTATATCTGGTTGTTTCAGCTTCTCTGTTGTCTCCCATCTCCTCCTTCCTGGCAAACCCCTGGCTCCAGCTCCTTGGCAACCTCCATCCAGGTACTGCAAAGCTGCTCTTAGGGACCCCCTAAGCCCTTGGGCTCCTTTTGGGGCAAAAAATGCCTTTTTTTTTTTTTTTTTTCTGGCTCCCTTACACGCTCATGCCTGTCACGGGACTTCCCCAGGTCAAAATAGGTCGACCATTCCCAGTTTTCCACTGGAGCTGTGGAGCTGCAGGTGACTGGCACCAACGCAGGGCTGGAGCCTGGGAGAACAACCCACAGGGATTTCTGAGAGTTGGATTTTCCTTTGGCTTCTCCAAATCATTTGATTGGGGTGGGGGTGGGGGTTACTGATGAAATGTGTCTGCTCTGATGGGTTATTGCTTCCCAGGAAAACTCGATTTCACTGGAAGACAACTGACCAGCACCTTTCCTAATAAGCACCACGGAATCATCCGGTGTTATCGACAAAAGAATGAGAGCTGGCAAGAAATTTAATTTGAAATGCAGGCCTAACTAATACTGGGGGGAAAACTAACTTTCCTGCTCCACTAGGGACCAGTGCAACGCCAGGGGATTCGCTAAACAGCGCAGTTCATATTTTAAATATTTGCTAAGTGAATGTAGAGGCAATTGTTTGGGGAAGTATTTGTCAAATAAACTCAAGCAACAAATGCATTTGAGGAAATTGGATTTGTCCACCTGATACTGCAGGAACAGGAGAAGAGGCTAAATTCATCAGATAAACTGTTCCTCTGAACTGTTTGTTCTCCTCTATCCACCCTCCAATCATTATTTTGGAGAGACTACAAGTGTTGTAGGCACGGTGCAGAAAATTTATAGGAAATGGATCTGGGGCTGCTGGAGCCCAGAGCCTGCGTGATGGACGTGGCAGAGGGGGAAGATGCAGCAGCCTGGGGAGGGAGGAGAGCCTGTCTCAGTCTGCAGGGCGGGCAGCTCTGTCCCTGCACCCCTGTTAGTGACTCACCGGGTTTATTTTATCTGCGTTTATTTATTCTGGTTTATGGCAGCGGTGGGAGCTGCCACTGAGGGTTACCATGGTGTGGATTGAACCCTGAGCTGGTTCCATCCACGGCTGCAGACCAACAGGTAGGAAGGCAGGTCAGGACCTTTGGGATGTGAGCACAGACTGGGAAATGCGGGGCACAAACTCCATCTCCTGGGCTCCTCCCAGCCCCTGGAATGAGGAGGGAACTCCTCCAGGGCCTCACAGCTGGGGTGATTCATGTTCCAGGGGCACATGGGCTGCAGGCAGGTGCTGCCCATCTCCAGCACTTATAAATAGGCAGCCCTGGGCTGGGTGCTTAAAGTAGGATGGGGGAAGTGGCTTGCTTTGTTTTGCAGGCAGGGACTGTAGAATTCAATTTCATAGCTGGCCTGGCCCCAAGGGTTGCCACGTTCAGATGGCAGAAAGGGGTTCCTCGGGGTTAACTCCACGTGACTGCAGAGCTGAAAGGGGGGACACAGCCCCTGCAGCAGCCTGGAGTGGCTGAGGGAAGGAAGGAGGAAAAGATGAAGGAATCTGATTCCCAGAAGAGCAAATTCAGGGAAGTAACTCAAAGACAGATTCAAGAATGTGAATGCAGCAAGATTGCTGTTGTTGGAGCACAGGCTGGTTCCCAAATGGCTTGGGAAGCTGAGACCAGGACAGGAGGTGACTGCAGGTTGGAGATGCAAGATGTAGGGTCAGGAGTGAGGTCTTTGAACTGCAGAAGGCAGAAAGCTGGAGCTGTATTTTAGGCTTGAAAAAGGCAGAAGAAGTGGTGGAAGAACACGTGGCAGGAAGAGAAGTGGAAGCCCAGCTGCAGCAGAGCAGGTAGGACAAGAGACTTGGTGTGCTATGTTCACTCTGTTGGCCTGTCTGGGTACCAGTCTTTATCCTCTGAGTCCTGTGTCTGTACTGTGGGGCTAAAATAATGTGTTAGGCTGGCAGAGGGTTTTCTTTCCTCTTTCTCTACACAGAGAATTTCTGATGATCTCACGTCTTCCAGGGTGAGAAGAATTCATGCCTAAAGCCTCTCAACCTCTTGTAGTAAAGGTGAGCATGGTATAGAAATATCTGAATATCTGGATAAAATCCAAAGTGCAAACTTGTAGGACTTGCCTCTGTGTTTATTCCTGGGGTCTTTTGATAGTTGGTTTTCCCCTGGACTGAACTTGATGAGCTGGAGTATGTTCACCTTGCAGGGTAGGGAACACCATGGGCTGGACTCCCATGGGATACCTCAAGATGTTTTCTCTGGGTGTTTCTCTCCAAGACCTGCCTTCTGGGCTTGGTCTGTGCCCCACATTTTAGCCTGGTTTTCAGGCCTGTTGCGGCTTTGCTGAGGTAAATCCAGGTGCCATTCAAAACTCCCAGCTCCCAGAATAGCTGGAGTGCAGAGGATTGTCTCATTTGTCTGCCATGCTCCACGGTGAGGGCCAAGTGGATATTAAGACCTTGGATACTTCCTCAGACTAAACCTGATCTGGAATGTCTTGGGCTGTGCTTGGTCGGCCTCGCTGATTGTTCCTCCTCTGGATTTGTGATAAAATCTGTGCCAGTGGAGGCTGCAAAGGAGAGAATATTCCAGTTGGGACTTATGAGGATCATCCAGTCCAACTGCCTGCCCAGAAGATACAGCCAGGCTGGATGGGGCTTGGAGCAACCTGGTCTATGGAAGGTGTCCCTGCCCATGGCAGGGGGTGGAAGATGATGAGATTTAAGGTGCCTTCTAACCCAAACCATTCTGTGATTCTGTTAGGGGCATGGTCCAAATGTCTCTTAAACACCACCACTTGAGACACTGATGCTCAAGGAAGCCCCTTCCAGGGCTTGAATGCCCTCCTGGTAAAGAAATTCTTCCTGATGTCCAACCTAAACCTTCCCTGGTGCATGTTTGAACCATTCCCATGCCTCCTGTCACTGGGTAGCAGGAAGAAAAACCTGAGGGAATGACGGCCTTGGTGGTGGGTGATGTCTGCACCCCACTTTTAACCCCCGAGCTCCCCAACCTGCCTTCCCGAGTGGCAATTTGGCTGTGCCCATCCCGGAGCTGCCCCTGGCATCTCCAAAAACCCACCACCTTCCTGTACTCCCAGGGTGGGTGTTTGTGCCAGGGAGTGCTTTAGCTTTGTCAGCAGGTGATGGGATGGATGGAATGATCCCACTGGGGTGGGAAGTGCTCAAATGCTGGACTCGGTTTCCTGGTTGCTTGATGCTTGGCCATGGCAGAGGATTGGGATGGTGGTGGGAGGGCTGAGAATGAACACAAGTGCTATGGGGAGAGGCTGAGGGAGCTGGGGGTGTTCAGTGTGGAGAAGAGGAGGCTCAGAGGTGACCTCCTCACTCTCTAGAACTCCCTGAAGGGAGGTTATAGCCAGGTGGGGGTTGGTCTCTCCTCCCAGGCACTCAGCAATAGGACAAGGGGGCACGGGCTTCAGCTCTGCCAGGGGACATTTAAGGTGGATATTAGAAAGAAATTCTTTCCAGAGAGAGTGGTCAGGCATTGGAATGGCCTGCCCATAGAGGGGGTGGATTCACCGTCCCTGGAGGTTTTTAAACTGAGATTGGATGTAGCACTGAGTGCCATGATCTGGGAAACGGACTGGAGTTGGACCAAGGGATGGACTTGATGATCTCGGAGGTCTTTTCCAACCCAATCGATTCTATGATTCTATGACTTTCTCCATGTGGGTGTAGGCACAGCAGCTCCTGGTCATTGGCGGCCAAAGTGGTGGCAGACTGTGCTCAGCAGTTCTGTGGGCTCAGGATACGGCCCAGTTGGGAGTGTAGGAAGGATTTGCTTCCCTTACTCTGGAAATTCAGGTTAGTGGGTTTGGCTGCTTCTTCTCCGTGCTCAGCTTCAACTAAGGGTTTAAATTTCCAAGGACTTGAACTCTCAGAATTAGAAGCTGAGCCTTGGATTTAGTCAAAAAAACTCTTGACCAGAAACCTCAGGCATGAGCTTCTTGTCCTTCAAGTTCACATTCCATGAAGAGCACCCCAAAAGGTGCACCCACCCCACCTTCCATGGCCTTGGCTTTCCATGGGGAGTGGAAGAGGCTCTCGGAGGGACAATCCTCCCCAGGCAGTGGCTGAGATCCAACCCCACCCCACCTGTTGGAGCTCTGTGCTGCTCTGATGAGGACCAGATGTGTGTTTGGGCAGGTGTGGGGTGGGATGGCTGCCAGCCTGCACTGCATGTTTTTCACAGGGCTGAGAGACCCTCCGAAGATAAGTCTGCATTTCCGATGAGGGGGTATTAAGTTTTTTGCTGCAGGGCAAAGGCTGTCTGCTTTGTAATGCAGCTGCTGCTGAAGTCATGTCCTTATTCCAGGGATCTCTGGAAAGAGGCAGATCCAGCCTCTGTCTGTCCAGTAACATACTGGCTTTACCTGCTTTCCTTCTGGGGCTTGTAACCTGGACAAGAAACTCTGTGTGGGTGATGTGTCAGTTGATGACAAGCATCCTTAGTGCTGTGCTGGGAAGTTTTCTAACTGATTTCTAGTCT
This sequence comes from Grallaria varia, assembly GCA_013396735.1. Taxonomy (NCBI): domain Eukaryota; kingdom Metazoa; phylum Chordata; class Aves; order Passeriformes; family Formicariidae; genus Grallaria; species Grallaria varia. Next base: position 476,522 of record VWZG01002627.1, on the reverse strand, counting down.
AGATTTCTATATTCCATTTCTGTATTCAATTGCAGTTGGTGCAGGTGTGCCCTGCAGCACTCTCCATGAAGCCTTGGTTGTCCTCCTTGCTCTGGGTGTTTTGATGTCTTCCTGCCTTTATAGGTTTATCTGAAGGGGGAAAAACCCAAACATGTTTAACTCTGTACCCAGAGGCATAGATCTGGTGCTCAGAAAGATTCTGCTTCCCAATCAGGCACGTCCAAGGTGTGGCTTACCCTGAGCTGTGCCCCATGGTCAGGTGGCATTGCAGCCTCCCTTGGGTGCCTGCAAGGGTGGTGGAGGGTCTCACCTGCACAGCTTTGTAGGAGCTGCACATTTTTTTGGCTGTAGTACTTGTCCTCATGCAGAACAGTCCCAGCAGGACTCCGTTGAACGTGGGAGGAGGTCAGGAGCTGATCTGCAGGATTTATGTCTCCAGTGTATGTACTGCCCTTGGGTCTACTGATGACTTGTGGTCGAAGCCAAGGGAGGAGGATGGAGCCTTGTCTCTGTGCTGGCAGTATCTCCTTTGACACCTGTGCTTAAATCCTGGGCCAGATGCCTTGTGCCACTCCAGTCCCTGGCCCAGCTCTATGAGAGGTGGCACCAGTCAGCCTTTAGATGCTGGAGACATTAGGGGAATGATGCCCATCTTTCACAGTGCTCCTGTGGCTGTGGGGGTGACCCACGGAACAGGGAACTCCGCCTGACTGGGGGTCCCATCCTCAGGTCTTTCCCATGTTGCTGTCCAGCTGTCCAGGGTGGGGACACTGAGGTTTCTCCGAGCCTGGATTGCTGTGCACAGCCCTTGTATGACCCCACAAAGGAGCTCAGGGGCTGCCTGGTGTAATAACAGGGCAGGGAAATTACCTTGATGGAGCGGGCTGGCAGAGCAGCTTGTTTGCCACATCCCTGAGGACACGGAGCCGTTCAGAGCCTTTGTGGAGCAGGCTCTGCTGCTCGATTTGTACACGTCCTGTACATTGCTGATTGATTTAGAACTCATTTTGTACTAAACAAAGCAAGGGCAAAAAACCCCCCACTCGAACACAGCAAAGCCAACCCTCCCTGGACTTGCAACTGGCACACTGAAGCTTCTGGAAACCTGTGTTTGATGATAATCATTGAATAGTTTGGGCTGGAAGGGACCTTAAAGATCATCAAGTTTCAGCTTCTCTGTGGGGATGGGGTTGGGCAGGGACACCTTCCATCAGACCAGGTTGCTCCAAGTCCCACCCAGCCTGGCCTTGAGTCTCTCTCCTTGCCCTGTCAGGTTTTCCCATGGGTGTTTCCCCACCATTTAACTGTGTTAATGAAGCCAGGGTTTGCTTTCCTGGATTAGCCCCCTCTCAGCAGTGGCTGTGACCTGATCTGAAAGCCTCTCCAGCAGCGCAGGAAGCAAATCAGGGGCTGTAACTCCCCCCACGTCCCTGGGGCTGTGCTGGGCCTGTGGTGGAGGCAAATGACAATTTTTGGTTGATGTGTTAAGGATGGAAACCAAACCAGGATGTGACCCAATGCTGTGAGTCCTGGGATGAACACGGGGAGCTCTGATCTCGTCTCAGCTCTTTCCAAAGTGCGATGAGCCTGCTTAGGCTGTGGGCACCTCCTCCTTGCCCCATTCCAAGGGCAAGCAAACACTCAGTGGGATGCTTAGGCACGGGAGAGGTTTCCACAGGCCCTTTGTGTCATTGCTGCAGTGGGATTGGCCATGTGTTTACAGCTGGGAGAGTACTTGCACGACTTCTGCCCCTGTGCCAAGTTCCCTGCCCGCAGGAGCCGTGAGGTTTTTCCTCCCTGACTCTGCTGTGAAGGTGGATGCAGGGAGATTGCTCAGGGCTGTGCTTGCTCTTCATGGTGGACACGCTGAGCAGTCAGCCTGGGGTGTCTTCAGGACACAGGGAAGACAGCACCGGGTAGAAACCTGCCTTCCCCACCTCTCCCGCAGCTCCTGCTTGGTTTGCTTTCCACCACATCCTTCTGAAAACTGTTTTACTTAAGAAGAAAGAGGTTTGCCTTTTTCCCTTTGTCAAAATGGGAAGAGTTTTCTTTAAAACCAAAAGCAAGGAACAGAGAATTGGAAGATTTTTCATAGAGTTTAGGCTTTGTCAAAACCTCATTTTCCTTTGAGAGGGAGGAGAGAGGAAACAAAGGAAAAGCATCTAAATCATGTCATGAGCATGATTTGTGTGTTATTTCCTTTCGCTTCTTTCTCCTCTTGCCATGTTCCCTCTGACAGGATCTTTCTTCCAGGGCCTTCTGCTTCTCTTAGAATCGATTTCTCTGGAGCACTGGCTATTGGTTTATCACACTCCCAGCTCTGTCTCACTCATGTGTTGGCCTCTGAACTTCTAGGTGGACTCTTGCCACTGGATTTTCTTTTAATACCCTTCTCACTATAACCATTTCTGTTCCTCTCTTGGGTTCCCTCTGACCAAGTCAGCAGTCATCCATCTGGGACCCTCTTCATCGCCTGCCCTGCGTTAAACTCTGGGAAGAGCTGCAGTGCTGGGGACTGCTCGAGGCTGACAGGGACGAGCCGACCCCGTTCCTGCTCCTCCCTGCTGCCCTTCCATCAGCACAGATCCTCATTTGCAGAGGGATTTTCTTGGCTTCTCTCTCCCAATTCCTGGCTCCCCTGTTCGTATCTGAAGTGGTGGTTTAGCAGAATTTGTTTTGACAAAAGCAAAAGGATATTTCTCAGCCAATTAAAAATATGGTAATGGATGGACTGGAAAGAAACACGGCGCTCCCTCTGCTCGAGGGGTTTGTTGTTGGTTGTCGCTGTGCTTAGGGGGATTAACTGTGTGTGCTGGAGGTCCATGTCAGCTTGAATGTAAAGCTCCCAGGCTACAACCACACCCTTGGGAGCAGGGGAACAATAATTCATTACTGGTGGGGATGGGAGGATTACTTCAGTAATTTGCTTATTGACTCCTATTCTTTCTCATGCACACACAACTGCAACACTCATTTTATTAGTGTCTCATGCTGCAGGTGTTGGAAATTTAGGACTCTTGAGGTAGTTTTCTCTCTGATACAGTGTCTGAGATGCCTTGTGGCAGGCTGAGTGGGGAAAGCCAGAGGTCTTGGACTTGCAAGCCCCCTCTCAACCTGAAGACTTGCAGTTCTGTGTGTGTTTCCCTCTGGAGTGTGACTAGAAGTCATGGGTGATGGGTGGCCTGAACTGCCCATCATCCTCTCCCTCTTGGGGTACCCAAGGTTGTGTGAGCATCCCGAGCAGGCAGTCTGAGTGCAGATCTGCTTTTTTGTGCCTCCTTTTACTGCCTGTGGAAGAACTTTGCATGCAATTCCTCCGTGGTGTGGGGTCATTTGGTGGCTGAAGCCATGTAAGTCATGAAGGAGTGAAAGTAGAAATGGGCTTGTTGGAATCACCTTGTGAGGGTTCCTTTCAGCTGAGTGCAGGGTGTTCCATGACTGTTACAAGTCTGCCCTGGTTATCTGGAGTGGCTTAGGAGGCACAGGTGGCAAGTGATGGATCACCTCTGGGGTGACACCTTGGGCTGTTTTCAGAGATGTCACTCTTAGCAGAAATCAAGCATATGGGTAGAAGATGTGGCAAGAAACTGGAGACACATCCATCTTTGTATTCTAGGACAGTATTGTGCTGGAGACGCTGGTCCTTGCTTCACAGACAGGTGCTCTGATCTCTGCTTTCTTGCCTCCCTTGTGCTCCTCATCTGCTGCTATTTGGTCATCCCCCTTGGTTTCTCTCTTACCACTCCTCAAGGGTTAAAAGTCCCTGGGTCAGGCTGGGCTTGCCAGTTGCATGAGGAGCATCCTGTGCTGCTCGATGAAAACGAACGTGTTGAAAACAGTTCAAAGGTGTCTGGCCGTCATTGTGGACCAGCTTCCAGCTTTCGTGTGCCTTCAGAGAAGCTCCCAAGCTCCTGTTCCCACTCCTACTTGTTTGTTGCAACGGTGAAGGTGAGAGTTTGCCTCAATCCCTCTTTGTGAGCTGCTGGCGCAGGAACGCTGAGGTCTCACTTGGCTTCTCCTCTAAGGTGAGCCACCTCCCTGCTGCCCAGCCCAAGAGCAAAACCTGAAGGTTGATGGGCAGAGAGGTCGAGGGTTGAGTTGCTCCCTCCCAGGCAGCTGGGACAGCCTGCAAAGGGTTCCAGCAGGCAGCAAGGAAAGAGACTCCACAGCACTGTCGTGTTCTTTTAACAGGCAGCCCAGACTTGTAATATCAGCACTTAGTGAATTAATTTACTGTGTAGCACAAGTAAAGCCCTAAGTTCTTTTGGTGAATTCCAGTTTTGAGAAAAATGAAGAAAGTAATTACTTGGTTTGGTCATTAATTACTCGCTACTGGACATTTTCGAAGGTGTAGTGTGAAAAGCCTGAGGCAGCTATTAAGAGTAGCTCTAATGCTATTGATCTCTTTGTGTTTATCTTGAAATTTCTTTGCTTTTTATGATGTTTTATTGAGTTGGGGACGCAGCTGTGCAGAGCCAGGGAGTGGGTGCTGCTCCTCCCCACACCTTGGCTGCTGGTGTTGTTCTCTTGGTAGAGCAGTGGTGACTTCTCAGAGCATCTCGTTGGGATGGTGGGCACTGGGGATTGACAATCGCACATCTGCACAAGGCAGGCTGTACTTGGGCATGAGGAGACTCTCCTGCCTTGGGCCATGTCATTGATAAGGTACAGCCACCACAGGAGGGGAGGGAAAAGTCGAGCCAAGCAAAAAGGCTTGCCTGTGGACTTGGAGAAGGTCAGTGGCAGAAGAGCGTCCAGATGGAACCACAGAATCATTTGGGCTGTTCAGCCTTTGGTCTCCACCTTGTCTCCCAGCCCAGAGCACCACAGGCAGTCATTTCTTGAACAGCTCCAGGGATGGGGACTCCACCGCCTCCCTGGACATCCCATTCCAATGCCTGACCACCCTTTCTGTGAAGAAGTTCTTTCCAATGTCCAACCCAAACCTCCCCTGTCATGACCTGAAACTGTGTCCTCTTGTCCTGTCACCGGTTGCCTGGGAGAAGAGACAGTCCCACCTTGCTGCAACCACCTCCCATGTGGTGTAGAGACCTGCTGGCACCCAGATCTGCACCATTCTTAAATGGGTCAACTGTCCCCCAAATCTGTTTTGCTGGCACTTTTCCCTACCCAGTTTCCCAACTCCTTTCCTCCATTTATGCCTCCCCTTCCTGTGGTTCAATGCCACTGTGACTTGACCTGAAGCCTTTGGAATTGAACATTATCTGGAAAAAAGTTACCTCCCATGGAATTGCGTGCCCAGGCAGAGGGATTTGCTGCTTTGCTTCATTCCTCTGCAGCCTCGGGGACAATCCTTTGCTATTCCCCCAAATCAGGGCAGCCCATCTTCCACCCCTGGAGGCTGGGACATGGAGTTTAATCCTGCTGGCAAGAGGGAAAGGTGTAAGGCAAGAGCAGCAGGACCATTTTCTGGGGAGCTGGAAACCCAGCAGGGACCTGTGACAGCTTTTGGAAAAGGGCAGGGTTGGCATTTGGTTTCCAGGGGGTTTCTCGAGGTGGATCGGGGTCTCCTGAGCTCGGTGTTGGTTGAAGTGGGATTTGTTCTGGCTCCGTTCCCAGCAGTGAAAGGTTTTTCCATGTACAAACCGAGACAGAAAATGCCACCGTGCCATTATTATATTTTTCCTCCTGTCCCTCGAGGAACTGGAAAAAGCAACACACATTAGACGGTGCCAAAGGGATGCGGCTGCTCCGCTTGTGCCTCCTGGCCTTTCTGCTTCTCCCATCACACTTGGCATGCAAAATTGAATCACACCCTTCTCACCCACTTCCCACTGGGGGAAAGGTGGCCTTTAAATCATAATATGATTGCAGACGATGTTGCAGGAGGGGAAAATGAGATGAACTTTAAACTCCCCTTTGCTTTACGAATTTGTTCACGTCTCCCCTCACAGCTGCTTAGTCATGCCCATTAGATTTGCCATTTTCTGGAAAGGAATTTTATTATCTATTCAGCATCTGACTTGGTGCCTTTTTTCCCCCTCTTTTGTCGAGTTTAATCAGAAATTTGCAGAGGTTTTGATTGGACTCCTTTGATCAGAGTGCAGAATCCCCCAGGTACGGGATCGTTAGTTCTCGTTAGCAGGAGAAACATTTTTCCGTGATGCTGCACATCCTTGTACAGCTAATTGAGGAACCATCACAGTGGCTTTCCTGCCCCATTACTTTCCATGGATGCCTCGGAAACCTCCAACAACTGACCAGGTTGAAAAGGAGAGGGATGGAAAACAGCGAATGGAAGGGACCAGTCATTGAATTAATTAGTAACCCCTAAAGGAAACCCTTTGCATCTTTCTGTGCAGTTCAGCGCTACTGGATGAGATCAAGAAAATGAAATAAAGGACTTGGCAAGTTTTATAAGGAGGTTGGATTTGCATATCAAAAGTAGCCAGAATTTTTGGAACAGTAACACACGTTTTGAAAGGGATTTTTTGGTCTTTGTGTTTGAAGAGTTAAATCAGTTTTGGGCTATTAAAGGCTGCAGAAGAAGCCCTGATTTGCATATGTGCTGTCAGTAGGAATCTTATACTTCAGCCTGGCACGTCCCCAAATTGGCCATCGGACAAGATGTCCATGTGCCTGCTCCTGCCTGTCAGTTCCCCTGGTCTTGCATTTGTGGTGCTGGGGTGGAGGAAATGGAAGGAAAGGGGCAGGAGGGAGAACAGTGGATAGCCAGGAGGAACATCTCTGCAGTGGGCTGGGAGCCAGCAAGGCCACAGGAGCCTGTGCTCGGAGCGGGTCACAGAGCTGGGCCCCAGCCCTGGCACTTCTGCAGCCATTTCAATTAATGTCGTTGTTCAAGGCAGGGCCTGGGGCTGGAAAATCTGCACTGCTGTGAAATGTGATAGTGTTGTGCCCTGGGGTGGCTCTGTGGAAAGTGTTGAACTATGCAGTGCTGCTTCCTGAAGTGTAGAAGGTGCGTGAGGAGAACCTGATACCTGAGGGCTCCTTACCTGGTGGTGACAGGATGGGACCAACCCATTCAGGCTGAAGATAAGAGACCTGTGTGGGAGCAAGGGGCATTTTCTTCTTTATAGTCAGCCTCTCTTTCTTTTCCTTTTTTTCTTTTCCAGGGGAAGGATTTAGATGAACAGATACCCCGTAGATGCAATCAGATCCCTGTTGGTGGAAACCCTTCAGGTGGTGTTGGATACCTGTGTAAAAGACACGCTCCACCAGATGTCATTGGTTTTCTGTGGAGGGGATTTTGCCAAGAACCAGTTAAAGAAGCCAGAGAGCAGCAACAGGCACTGCTGGCCTTAAAATCGAGGGCTGACCTCAGCAGTGTTTTGTGCAGGGCATGTTTTGTTCCACTCAAGGTTTGGGGCTGGATTTTTGAGCTCCTTGGGCACAGCTGTGCCCCGGGTCTGTGGATGTGGCATGGGGTAGCCCAGCCTGAAGGTTGGAGTGGTCTGGCCATTCCCACCTTGTTAGTGGAATCACAGGATGGCTTGGGTTGGAAGGGACCTTAAAGACCACCCAGTTCCTCCTCCCTTGCAGGCAGGAACACCTCCCATTAGACCACATTGCCCAGGGCTCCATCCAAGCTGGCCTGGAACACTTCCAGGGATGGAATATCAGTGGACTGACACTTCTCAGTCTCTGGCTTGGGGATGTGTGATCTTCCTGCAGTGTCAAACACAAGTGGCTGTTGGGAGTGGAACGGTGCTCAAGAAGCGCTCCCTCCTATTTATCATCTCATTTTCTGTGTCTGAGGGGGAGCAGTGAGAGAAGAGGGTGTGAAGGAGGGCCAGGCACTGCTGGGCCATGGCTGTTCATCACTGGTACAGAGATTCTCTGGCACAGCAGCCAGGCACGCACACTCCCCCAGCCTCCTGATCTCGTTATTGTATTACATCTGACTTTCCTTCCTTCCACTAATATGTTATTTTTAGTCTGACAACTTTATGAAGGAGAAAAGAGAAACAGAGAGGGAGACACGCACCCGGACAGACACAGACAGTATTTATTCCTTATCAGCAAGGAATGGGGATGACTCAGAACGAGAGATCTGCTGATTGAAACATCTTGCTGTCTCCAGCAGCTCACTATCTGTCATGGAAGGGAGATTCCCAAACCTTGCCGATGGGAATGAAAGGGGCTGCACTAAGTGTGGGGGGTTGGTCTTCCAGGGGTCTTGCCTTCCTGGCCTGAGATGCTCACTGAACTCCACTGGGATGTCTAATTAGTGGGAGAAATCAATCTGCTGTCTAGGTTGGGGTGTTGCCAATATGGTGGGAGGGTGGGTATCTGGTTGATCACCTTTGGTGCCTGGTTTTAATGCTGGGTAGAGAAAGTTGTACAGAGGGGAATGGCCCATGGAGAGGTGTCCCATCCAGGCTGGAGGAAGAACAATGGCATCCCATTGGAGTCCAGGTTCTGGTTTCACTTTGCAAAGAGAAAGAGGGGAAATGGAAAAGTGTGTGTGTGTGTGTGGGAAACACCACGTCAGGCATGGCCACGAGCTATTGTGTTTCACTGGAAGGCCAGTGGGCAGAAGGAAGTGTGTGTGGGAAGTGGGAGAGGCAGGAATGAAAACTAAAAACTTGAGGGCTGTGACTGTGAAAGTGGGAAAAAAGGAGTGTGAACCAAAGCGGAGTTCATTCGAGCTGGATGTTTGTTGGCAAAAGGGGCAGGGGAAAAGAAAAGCAGTGGGGGGGTGGGGTGTGGAAAAACTGGGAATGAAAGTGAGGGGGAAAGAATGTTCCAGTATGAAAATAATGCTGAGGCTTGCTCTGCATCCCGTGATTAACCAGGTGACCTGGAAAATCCACAGTGTTCATCCTCATGGTAGGAGAGGAGGTTGGAGGCCACCAGTCAGTGAGGGGTGTCCCTTGGAGCAGGTCCTTTGTCTGGAGGGTTGGCTGGGCAGGAATCAGCTGGCAAAAGACCAACCCAGTATCTTGTGCATCCATGTGCTCCTGTGTCTTGGGCCCATGCCCTTTTCCCAGGATGCCAAACCTCACTGAACACCCTCTGCAACAACATTTGCAGGAGGCAACTCGTGCTGTGCCCAGGGCAGCCCCCCTCACTCGCTGTGTGCTGGCTGTGTTCAGCTGCCAGGGAGAAACTGCTTCAACCCTTCCCATTCCCACATTGCAGCAGAGCCATTCCGTTCCCAAGCATTATGGGAGAAAGGCCGATCAAACAGAGCAATTAATTCAACAAACAATACAATTAAGCTGCAATCCCAGTGTAGTTTCCACCCAGAAACAGAATAAACAGCCTTCCCAGCACGGATAAATAAACTCACAGATGGAGGCTTTTGTGAGCGGCGGAGTTTTCCCTCCGCAGCCTCCTCGGGAGCACATAAAAATCGCGGAGTACATAAATCCCTGGCTCTCCATCCTCGTGGGTTGGGAAGGAGGGAATGGTGTGCCTGCTGTGGGGCAGATGTGTGCTGGCTCGAGAGCCAGGGCAGGGATGGGGGGCGGGCGTGGGGGCCAAAGGCTGCGGCAGCTGCTCCCCAGCACCCCTGGGGCCGGCTCCTGTCACGCTCCTGACACGAAACACATGGTGTGGAAAGCTGTGAGGGACCAGAGCGACCTGCTTCACACTTGGCTGCGCTCACTTGTTGCTTCAGGAACTGATGGAAAAAAATCCCCTTTTTGAATGGGGTTTCAAAACGGTCTGAGCCGGCGGTGGGGAAAAAAAGTCATCTGCAGAGTCCTTGGGCAGGGTACAGAGAGCAGAGCAGAGTCATCTACCCAAGGAAAAGGGAGGTAAATATTTCCAGAGGTGGTGGTGGGATCCAGGCTGGCTACTCTGGCCTTTCCCCAGAACAGCCTCCAACTGATTTTTGGAAAGGCTTTCCCATTACGAGCTGTCCTACGTCCTGAGTTATTTGAGTCTGTGAAATGTTCCCTCCCTCCCTTGAGCGCTGTCTGGCTGCAGGAACATCAGGGCAGTGTGGGGAAGGAGGATGTGAGAGTTTGGGCTGGACACCTGTGGGAAGAGGAGCTGGAATGGAGCTGTTCTGCTGGAAAGGATGGGAAGGGCAGGCTCGGGTTGTGCTGCAGCTTGCACGGCGTTTGGGGTCATCTCTTTGAGAAGCAGGAGGGAATTGTGCAGCTTAAGAGGTGTGGAAAGCCTGTGTGATGTGACCCTGTGGATGTTGTGAACAGAGAAAAGAAGGGTTTTTTCCAGGGTTATATGGCCCTGGATGAACGCTGCTCTGCTGGGGATGGCCGGGTGCTGCGGGTGAGTGTCACTCTGCAGAGCCCTCTGCTCTGGGTGCTGCAGGGAGTGGGTGGAAGCCACTCACCCAACTAAACTCCCCCCAAAAAGAGATGGAGCTGAGTTATGTCACTTTTCCTGCTAGGTGATGTTTCTGTTGTTCTTCTTCCCCTCCTCTCCTGCCTGCTGTTTGCATTGTTCGGGGCCTCGCTGATCACCCAAATGGCTTGATTTAAGATCCAGGATCCCCAAGTAGGGACTTGAGGTGGTGAACTGGCCCCAGCCCCTGCTGCTGCTGCTGCTCCTGGAGCCTTGGCAGGCTGCTGCACTAACAGTGAGAGGAAACCATTTCCAGCCTCAAATTGGGTAAAACTGAATGGAGGGAAGGGGTGTGCCAAAGTGGTTCAGGTTTAGGAACGTCCTGTGCGTGACACAGGGAGGTCAGCACCTGGAAGTTAGTGCAAAAGACACTTGAGTCAGCAGGAAACTTGCTAGTGCTGGGAAAATTGTGCAGGAATAAATGTTGTACCTTGGCTTCAAAGTTCACAGAGGGGGGTCCTTTTGCACCAAAGCCCACATTCCTCTGTCTTTATGAGTTACTGCAAATTCAACTGGTGTGGTCCCAAAATCAAATCCTTCTCAAGCCTCATGACTAGGATGGGACTTGGAGCAACCTGCTCCAGTGGAAGGTGTCCCTGCCCATGGGAGGGGAGTGGATGAGAGATGGTCTTTAAGGTCCCTTCCAACCCATTCTCTGACTCTATGGTAAGGCCATGTTGTGCTGTCACAGAGCCAGGGGTTCCCAGAGATGTTTTCTTGGACTGATGTTGTCTTTTGGGACTCGCCCTGCTGTGCCTTCACATTTGTTGTTGTCTCTGTGTTGCTGTTACCTGGTAATCAGCAGATCCGACAGTTGCAGAGCAGACTTTGAGCCTACATGCACTCCAGGCTGGGTTTTGACTTGGAAGAGGAGGGAAAACATTCCTTTGGTCCTGACTAGTGACTCGCCAGGGCTGAGATCAGAGCCCCTCCACTTCCAAATAGGAAACAGCTGCCGTTGTGCTCATTCTCCAAGAGCTCCTAGAACTGGCCACCCTCCAGCTTCCTGCAGAAACACCCTTCAGTGAGCTGGGAGGCCAGAGGTGAGCCAGCTGCTGTGACCCTGCCTCGCCCCTGAGCTGACGCAGCCACATCTGGGGATGGGGGACATGGGACTCAGTGTCACCAAGCAAGGGTGTGAACCACACCTGGCTTGGTGAGGGAAGGGCCGTGTGAGGTTTTGAGGGCAGATGTGTGTCTGTGCTCTGAGCTGGCCAGAAAAAAGTCTTTGTGGCTTCGGTTCTCTGGTGCCAAGCTAATGAGTTCCACCAAGAAGAAACATGCTTGGCTTGCAGAAGTTCTAGTTTTCCTGCATGACTTCTGGCTGTCTCAGATCTCACATCTGCTGGTAAAATGGCATATGGCTCTGCTGTGTCCCCTGGGAAAGACCACGAGACTTGCTCTTCCCCACCATCGTGGCCACTAAATTGTGTCCAGCTTCTCCTCAGAAATCTCCCTAAACCAGAGCTCGTGCTTTTCAGGACAAGGGTCTTGCACGTTGGGAATGCTCCTCATGCAGAGGGGCTGTGCAGGAGCACAGGCACCAGGCCCTGCTTCTCGCAGGATTGAGTTCACCTCTCCCACCGTGGCAGGAAGGGGATGCAGCAGATGATGCCCATCTGTGTCTGTCCTGCTGGTGTTAGAAGTGAGGGAGGAAACCAGAAGTAGCTAAGAGTGTTAGTGAGAAAGAAGCTGTTCTGGTCACCCTCTGGACATTAGTTTAGCTGGTATTTTGCAGCACTGAGAAGTCTTAAAAATTGTAATTGTTCTTGGGGTGGTCCTGTGCAGGGCCAGGGGTTGGACTCGACTTTGTGGGTCCCTTCCAGATCAGACTGTTGTAGGATCCTGTGATCCTTAGTAAGGTGCCAGGGGTAAGTGATTGGTGCTGGTGTCCTGGGTGACACCTGGTCAGAAATCCTGCTGGATGGTGGATCACAGCCTGCCCTGCTGAGTCACCTTCGTGTCCCAAGGGTGTTCCAGCTGTGTCCAGATGCTGCATTTCTCAGCTGTGTGCCCTTGAGCTGTGCCAGGCTGGAGGCAGAGCAGGTTTGGGATGAGGCTTTGGCACAGCCCGCAGCAGGGATCTCACAGCAGAAGTCCAAGTGCTGTTCCTTTGCCCCTGTTTGACGAGTAAGCCGTGGGTTCTGTTGTCATTTACAAGTTCTGGGGTCCCCTTCAGTAACTGCTGTCACTGCTCCATGACAAAGTGTGTTTCCCTTGCTGGCATCCCTTTTCAGAGATGTGTTGGACAGGGTGTTTGTACTCATTGACACGGAACAAGCTCCTCGGGAATGAAATCATTTATAAAAGTCACGAGCGGGGCTGGGTATGAGCGGCTCATTTCCTGCCACGTTCCCTGAGTCGCAATTAACACCGACCTGAAATATTGCACAGGGCTATTTGTCCTGCCCAGCCTCTTTCATCCCCTCCTTTCCTTTTTCCTTCCTCATTTCCTTCCCTTGTGAGCTGAGCATATCAGTGTCTCCATTTTCACATGGTTTTTATTTCCCCTTATCTTTGCACATTTCATTCTGTTTCACCCACTTCCCTTCTCTTTGTGTTTTCTTTTTTTGCCTCTTTACTTCCCTCATCTCTTGCATTCTTCTCTTCTCCTCACTGTATTCTCCCTCTATATTTAAACCCAGGCAAAAAGCAAATTATTTATGAAGGGCTGTAATTTATGATGCGTTCGTAATGTCTTGGAAGACACAGATAATTTATTTAATGAGTAAAGACATGATAATTCACAGCTGATGATTCCAGTCAGAAAATTAGTTTCATTAATTTGCTGTAAATTCACTGCCTTGATTTAGTGCTCAAGGAGTTTCTGAAACCCCCTGAAAATCTTTGCTGTGGTGTTTTTTTGTCATCACAGAGGCAGTGTGGAAGCCCTGCTGGCTTTGCCACCCCTTGCCATCTCTGTCACACTCCAGCTTGTGTCCTGCCAACAGTAAAGCACAGAGAGCAAAAGCATTTCTCCCTCAGTGAATGGGGTTGAGAGGCGGAGGAGGAACAGGGACAGAGGTGGAATTCCCATTCCAGGAGGTGATAAAACAGGCAGCACAGTCTCAAAATGTTTGTTTTGCAAACCCACACGCTGTTCCCCGAGCTTTTGCCTGGTAGGTTTGGCTCTGCGAGAGAATAAAAAAGTCACTTTGCTTTTTTTAATAGAGTATAAAAGGTACTTTTTCAAATAAATTTCAACATGGACAATTTTACAGGAGAGTCTTGCTGATAACTGCAGTATATATAAATATTATAGGAAACCTATAGAAGTGATTCATGGTGCGCTATTGATCTAATCCGATTTAACTAAGTGTTTGCATCATGCCTTATTAATCACAAATAATAGGGCTCCAAGGACACCTCGCAGAGTCAAGACTTTGCTCTTCTCAGCACCGTGTCCACAAATTCTGGCAGTATCTTGCTGGGACTGCTGTAGTCCATGGAGATTCCCCAAGGGTGAGGATGAGCTTCTCTATTGTATTTCGTGTTGTTTTCAAAACAAATCTATCAATAGTGCCCTAAGCCACCTTTTTAAGGGATGTCCTTCTGCTGCCTCTCTGATGTCAGGTTAGGAAAGCTTCCAGATTTTCCTAGGAAGAAAAACTTGCAGCATGGATCAGTGTTTCTTCTGTAGGTGGTAGTGTGGGGTGGGGAGATGTGTCCTGTCTCAGGCACCGAGCAGTGAGCACACAAACCAGAGGAATTCCATGTGCACAGGGAAAGGGAAGCTGCTCTTCCTGGGGCGGCTGGGAAGGCTGAGGATCCTCTGAGAGACTGAGAGGACAGAGAGCCATGCTTTGCCATCTCTGCTACACAGCTGAGCATGGCCACTGCCCAGGGAGGTCCAGCACGTTTTGTGTCCGGATGGAGGCAGTGACAGGAGGAATAGGGAAGGGTGGAAGCAAGTTTATTCCTGCATGCAGCTGGGAGAGGAATCCCCTCCTTGCCCCCTCAGCTGCCTGTACAGAACAGGTGTGATGCTCTGGGAATTGCAGGCAAAGACCACGAGGGGCTACAGGAGGAGCAACCTGTGCAGGTGTTCTCACCAAGGCCAGATCACCCAGCCCCTCACATCAAGAGCTGCTTTAAGACCAATAAGAAAAAATGGCAAATTATGGTCAGTTGTCCGGGGATTCATTCCAGAGAACAGAAGGAACCAGTGGATATCACAGCAGGATCCTTCTCAATGCTCTACCAAAGGTCTTGGATGTCTGGGGAGGTCCCAGCTGACTGGAAGCCAGCCAGCGTTATTCCAGTTTACAAGAAGACCCAGCAGCCCAGAGACCTGTCAGTCTGACTTCAGAAAAATGAAATGGAGAAGATCATACTGGGCACTATTAAAGGCATTTGAAGGCCAATGAAATCACCAGGCACAGTCAAAACAGATTCCCACAAGGAAAGTTCTGTTCAGTGTTTTTATCAGTGACCTGGATACAGGAGCTAAATGCCCCATTAATGAGTTTGCTGATGATATTCAACTTGGGAGGTGCTGACAGACAAGAGAACTTGTAGTTCTAAGTATAAACTGGGAGAGGAATGGCTGGAGAGCAGCTGTCAGAAAGGGATCTGGGGGTGCTGGTTGGCAAGAGAGCCAACCACATCCTGGGGGCAAAAAGCACAGCCAGTCAAAAGAGGTGAGTACCCCTCTGTATTTAGCATTGGTGTGGTCTCCCCTCGAGTGCTGCATCCAGTTCTGGGTCCCATCATTTAAAAAGGATGTTCAGGGACTTCAATGTGGGTGGTCAAGCCCTGGAACAACCTCCCTGGAGAGGTGGTTGACTCCCCACGCCTGTCAGTGTTTAAGAGGTGTTTGGACAATGCCCTTAAGGTTGTGTTTCAGCTTGTGGTCAGCCCTGAAGTGGTCAGGCTTTTGGACTAGGTGATGGTTGTAGGGTCCTTACAGCTGAACTGCTCTTAGTTCCAGCTCAGTGGCTGCACAGAGTGGGGTGTGATAGGGAAGAGTGTAGGCTGGAGGATAAGGCTGCCAGCACTGGTGGCAGTGCTTGTAACAGCAAATTGAGCACAGGGGGGGATCCTGTTTCCTCATTACAGGCTGGGAATAAGCTGGTTCTGGGATTTAGTTTCCAGTATCTAATCTCTGTGGACTATAATGTGAGATTCCCCAGACAAGCTGCATCACGCTCCTCTGCTGTGTGCACTCATTTGCTTCCTCGATAGTTGAAGTTTAAATGCATTTCTCCTTGGTTTTGCCTCATGGCTTGTGTATTTTGATAACCACAGTTGGGTTGATATAAGCAGGTCTTGAAAAGATGTTTTAGAAAGCTATAAATGTGCAATGGACTGGGAGATCCATCCCCTTCCCTGCTTGCTCTCTAAAAAATCCTGTAAAAAGAGTTGCTCAGGGCTGTGCTTGGTTTGTGGCAGGTGAAAATGTACCCTTCTGCTGGGGTAGTGAGGGTGAAATGAAAGCCTTCAGGAATCTGGGAAAATGCTAGAAAAGTGGGGAATCAAAAATTTGATAAAATGTCCAAACCCTTTCAAAAAGTAAATGATGTTGGGTGAGATTTGATTGTGCCCCTCTTGGAGGGTCCTCTGAGCAGCACAATCAGTGGGGGCGCTTGGCAGGGGCTGATGAAGAGGAGCAAAGGATGATTCCTTTCAGTACAAGGTCCTGGAGGTCTGTCACCAATTTTCTGCCTGTTCTTGTGTTTTTGAGCTTGAGAACACATGTTTTTTGCTTATCTCATGCAAGCCAGACCCTTGGTCTGGTTTCTTGTGGGTATTTGCAGCATGCAAGCAATGACAGCAGTCATAGTGCTCTGCTGGGGCGAGGGATGAGCGGGTCAAGGACTTAGTTATCCAGGGTAAATCTGGTGCTTGAACCTTTTATAGATGGGAGTCTGACCCCCAATGGTTTAGTTTTGGCCTAGCAGAGCCTCACATAACTTCCAGTTGCTTCTCAGGAGTGTGTACTTGTGGCTGATCCTATTGTGCTTCTTCAGGTGCTCAGAGAACAGCCCAGTGTGAGCAGAGAGCTGGGTGAATGTCCATGGTCCATCCTTGTCCAGTGCCTTTGGAACAAGAGCCTCCACATCTCAACATTTCCTCACAGCTTGAGGTTGTTTTCTGGCATGAGAACAATCTCCCCGTTCTTTCCAAACCTGCTTTCTTTGGGAAGAAATGGGGCCTTCCCTGTGCCAGAGGACCCTTGTGTGGAAAGGTTGTCCTGGGAGCTGCATGATGGGTTGCAAGAAACTGGTCTGCATTCCCACTGCCACTTGAACCTAAACCCTTCCTGCCCCCTGTGCGAGGGATCCGTGTGCCAGCTTTGAGAGTAACTTGCTTGAAACCCCAGCCTTGCAAGGGCTCTGTGGGAGCTGGAGGTGAAAGTCACCACTGCCTTTTGTGACGCGCGCAGAGAAACGCCTGCCTGGGGACACGGGCAAGTGGTGAGTCCACAAGGCAAGCTGTTGGTGTTGATGTGCTGCGGCACAGAAGAGCCGGGCTCGGCGCTGAGTGCTGGGCAAATATGAGTCTCTTTGTTTTTAACCTGTTATAGGCGCTGGAGCTGATCGAGCTCTGTGAGCCACAGTGTCCTCTCTGGTGGGAGCTGGCAGAGAGCGCCTGGCGTTCCTCCGGGGCATCAGGACACAGTGGGAATGCCCATCCCTCTGTCAATTTTACACTTTTCCCCCCACTGTTCTCTCTTGATTCCAGTGTTAGAGGCTCTCCTGGTTTGCTGCTCCCCACACCTTCTACCCATAAAACCCTCCCTGCAGACACTCACAGGGGGTGAGCTTGTGGGGTTGTGGCAGGGCTGCCCTTTCTTTCCCATGCCAGGCTCTTCCTTTCTACTGCTCCCTGTGCCATGAGGGAAAATGGGAACGGCTTCTCCCACCACAGACCTGGGATCTGGGAGCTCATCAAGGCTAAAGCGCTTTTAATTATGATCTTGTTCTGATCATGCCCAGGCTTTGTTTCCTCCCAGGGAACAGCCCTCTGAGGTCAAGATGAACTTCGGATACAGAACTTCTGGCACACACAGTTGGGAAAACTGGAGAGTTTCCCCCTCCTAAAGCCAGGCACCTGCAGCGTGTGATCTATTGCTCCCTGGGGGCCCCTTCTCTGGGCTGTAACATCGCGGAAAGCACAACAGACACAGTTGTTTCTGGACACAAAATAGCCTTTCTGTTTCCCCCGGGCTCTGCTGAGCACCAGGAGCCTCGTGTTCTCCTCCCAGCGCTGAGATGGTGTTTTCCAGTCCATCACAGGTGGCAGGGTCTGATGGAGCAAGGGGCTTTAGCTTATGGTAGAGCTTCTCCTCCTAGGCTTGGAATTGAGATTTCTTCAGCTACATTCCCTCCCTCCACCCTGAACTGTAGCTGAAGTGAAAAGGAACTCTGAGCCCCCTCTGGGGATGCAACGGAGGGTTTGCAAGCAGAGGTTCAACCTGGAAAGACCCCCCTTTGCTTCCCCTCTCCCGCTGACTGTGGGTGTAAAGTGACAGCTCAGGTGCCAGGAGCCTTGTAAAGGTGACTCTACCAGCGCTGGGAGGGCAAAAAGTTAATTTTATTCTGGTTTGAGGAGGATTATTGTGGAATTTTCAGTGGCACTGCTGCCCTGTGTTTGCTCGATGCCAGTACAGCTGTAACGGTTATGGGCAATTAATTAGAACCACTTCCCCTTGTTTCCCTCTTATAAATCACTTCCTCTTTAGTCAGCCCGCAGAGGAAAAAAGGGAAGAGTGAAATAAGTCTGAAGTAAAACATGAACCTCCCTTTTATTCCATATTTCAGACAAAGGCAGTCTTTGGGAGGGGCAGGGAATGGGCTTTCTGAGCCACTACTCCGTGAATTTACACTCTCTTTATGAGCCTCTTCAGAGGATAAAGTGAAGTTTTTAATGGCTGTTGCTGTTCCTTTAGAATGGCTGTGAAGTCTGGGTCACGGCAGAGCAGCCTAAATTCCCTTCCTCTTCGCTGCCATCAGAATTAGCTTTTTCCCAAGTGCAAAGCCTGATGAGGGTGGGTCAGCTTGGAGCTTGTCCAGGATGAGGATCCTAATCAGGGCTCCCTGATTGGGAAGGAAGAGCAGGGTGCCGCTTTTGCATGTGTTTTGTTTTGTTTAAAGCCTGTCAAGAAGTTCCCTTTGGCCAGCTCTGCAGGTAGAACCCTCTGCCACTGCCTGGAGGGTGGATCCCCTCCATTCCCCATGGAAAATGGACCAGACTCTGTGCATAAGAGAACTTGGGTGGGATAAGTCTTTGCCCTTAGCTGGTAAGAAGGTTTGTGTGATGTTGGCTTGGGCTCTTTACTATCCCACTGGGCTCCCTCATCCAAGGGTGCCTCTCTCCAAAAGGTCACAGGTGTGAATGTGGTTTGCCCGTGGAGCAGGCAGTGTGTGGTGGGTGTTGGTGACCCTTGTGGGAGGGTGATGGATGGATGTGATGCCCAGCATCGAGTGGGCAAAGGGGAAAGAAACAGCACAGCTGTGCTTTCCAAATGCCTCTGGCAAGGTCCCACCCCAAGGGGCAGCTAAGGTGGCAGGGAGAAGGTGAGCAGGAACTGCTGAGGGCTGTGGGTCAAGCTGGCTGAGAGAAGCACACGGGGTTGCTGAAGGATTGCAGAGCTCCAGTTCAACCCTGACACTGCCTTTGCTCCCTGCATCATTTTCTTGTGGGTTCACACAACTTCCCTGTGAGGGGCAGAGGAGGGGCAGGCACTGATCTCTGCTCTGGGGGGACCAGGGACAGCACCCAGGCAATGGCTGGAGTTGTGTCAGGGCAGGCTCAGGTGGGATCTCAGCCAAAGGTTCTTCCCCCAGAAGGTGGTGGGCACTGCCCAGGCTGCCCAGGGCAGTGGGCACAGCCCCAAGGCTGCCAGAGCTCCAGGAGAGTTTGGATGATGCTCTGGGGCATCTTGGGACTTTTGGGGCTGGCCCTGTGCAGGGCTGAGGGTTGGACTCGATGGTCCTTGTGGGTCCCTTCCAGATTCTGTGATTCTGTTCCACCTGGGTTCAGTGTAGGAACAAACAATTTGGTGCCATGAAGCTCAATAATCTCTTGGTCTAGAGCGGAGTTGGAAGCTGAAGAAAACACATTGGTTGCCTGAATAACAGATGGCTCCCATGTGCTACACTCAGTGACAAGTCTTGGGTCTTCCTGTATGGACCCTCCATGGGTTCAACAGGTAGCAGCCCAGCAAATGGGAATAAATCCCATCTGGCTGATATGGGCAACTCTACCAGAAGAGTGATTCCTGCCTTCGGAACCAAGAGTTCCAGGGAGAGACAGGCAGATCCTGAAGAAGGCTCTTATGGTCTAGGCTTAAAGTTGTCCAGGAGGTGGAAGACTTATCCATAACTCAGAGCACAGTCTACAAGATGGGTCATCTCAGACAGCTTGGCCCTTGCTGCCCCAGTGTGGGCAATGAGACAATCCCCCAGGCTCCTGATCCCAGGCAGGCTATTGATGCACCACTCTGGGTTATCACAGGATGCCGGCGATGGGACCAAGGGGAAATGGCCTCAAGTTGTGCCATGGGAGGTCCAGGTTGGATATTAGGGGAAATTTCTTCACCGAAAGGATGGTCAGGCCTTGGAACAGGCTGCCCAGGCAGGTGGTGGAGTCACCATCCCTGGGAGATGTTCAAAGAACAAGGAGGTGTGGCACTTTGAAATTTGGCTTAGTGGGCATGTGGTATTTGGTTGAAGGTTGGTCTCGATGATCTTGGAGATCTTTTCCAACCTTATTGATGTCATGACCAACCCTTTCCCCAGCTGTTACCTGCTGTGGCTGTGTTGCTTTCTCTTCTCCATAAGCCATTCTTTCCAGTCTTTGTTGGCTTCCCAGAGACCTTTGCAAGCATCCCCCGGCTAATGATGACCTGTGTCGCTACACGTACTTTCTAAAGCTTTCATCAAAGTGGAAGTCCGGGCACTGTGTGAACTACATTGTTTCTCTTTTATCCCAAATTCAGAAACCTTAAACGAAAGAGCCCCTTGGCATTGTTCCTAGGAAACCACTCACCAGGCGGTTGGAAATAATCATACAGATAATTTACTTGAACACTGCCCACAGGCACATTTTAGTCTTCTCGTTCTATTTCTAAAGAAATTGGAAAGAGGGGCAATGTTACTGTCTTTTGAGAAATAATAGAGGCAAAGGGTTGCAAAGGCAGCAATTCTTAAATTTCTTTTGTGGCATTAAGGGAAAATTAAAAAAAAAAAAAAAAAGAGAGGACTCCACTACTCAACCTGCAAGTAGCAGTAAGGAAATTCTGCTCTTTTGTAATACAGAAAAAAGTGAATTGATAATTTTTTCTTTCTGTAAAAGTATCCAAAGGCTATTTGGAGTTCTAATGAGAGATCTTATTAGGTTTTTTTTTTTGAAGAGGGATTAACAAATGTTTGGGAGAGAAGCAGATTTTGGCTGACATGGTTGTATTGTTACAGTCTTCTCACCCTTCCAAAGTTTTCATCTTCCAAAACTACAGATTTTAATTAAAAAAAAAGGGGGGAAAAATTCTCGGCCTTTCAGCTCGGCAGCACATACAGACAAATAAATTAAAAAGTGGGAGAAGTGGAACTAACCCAATAATCCGTGAAAACCTAATTTCCCTCGCAAGCGTCGCTGACGCAAACGGCTCCCCACTCCCTTCCCCTGCTCCAGTTCAGGGGCAGTGATTGGAGAAATTGGCTAACAAGATCAGAAAATTTAATTACTGTTCTGCCTCCCCTTCCCAAGAAATTGGCTGTCACACTCCCCTGTAGCCTGTTCTGAGGATGTGCCATTGCTGGTTTTCACATGACTTGAGCCTGACTCCCGACCCTCTGCCTCCACCTTCTTCCCCTTCTTCCTCATGGCAATACCCGTTGGGTGCTGCTAATCCTTGGATTAGCTGAGATGTGAGAGAGGCCTTGGGTGTGCTGAAGGCCACAGCAAAACTTTGCCTGGCCTAAATGGAGCCAGTTTGTGTTCCTGGTGTTGGAGAGAAGAGGAGCTGGGATGTGCCATGGAGCAGCATCTCCAGGTGTTTCCTTGTCTCTCCATCTCATGCTGGAACAGGCTAAAGGAGAGGATCAGAGAGGGGAGGAATCTTGCTCCTCTGGTTTTTGTGCTGGGCCACAGACAGCACAAACAAGAGTTTTCCTGTCTAAGGTGCCTGACCCAAACTCCCTGTTTTTGCCCTTGGTGCTCCCAGGCTGAGGTTTCTGCAGGATTCCTGTGGATGCTGAAAAGCAGAGCCTGTCTCTGCATGGGCTGTTGGGAGATCCAGGCAGTGCAGAGACGAGTGTGGAGCAGAAGAGAGGAAACATAAGTCACTTTGTGATGTTGCTTCTACCACTGGAAGGGATCTTGGACGTGTAACTCATGACACAGGTTGTTGTGCCCAGCCCAGCAGGTTGGGTGACCCAAGCTTTGGTGCCATGGCTGGCAATGTCACCACGGCCCCGGGAGCACGGCAGCCTCACTGGAGATGGATGCTCTATTTATTTTTCCATTTGTATTCCCAGCGCGCCCCGTTCTGCGCTAACTGTAAGCCTGGCTTAGAAATTCACTGCGAGCACCTTATCAGATAATGAATAATGATTTATTGAACATATGGGTAAACAGCCCAGATAAGATATAAATACACCTCGGAAACGCGCTCGCATTTGTCAGGATGTGTTGCCAAACCCGCCCCGTGGCGCTCGGCTCCGCTTCCAGCTGCACAAAGGCTCCTCCTGCGTGGGCTGCATCCCTGTGCATCCCTACCCCCTGGAAAAAACTAAGGGCAAGAAGCGGGGGCAAAGTCATCTGCCAAGAGATACTGCTGGGGGCCTGTGGGGCAAAGAGCTTTATGATGCTTGTGGTGCTTATAGGGCTGTGAGGTCTGTGGGGTTTGGGGGTCTATTCAGCCTCTGGGGCCCATGAGGTCTGTTGGGCTTATGTGACCCTGGAGGTCTTTGGGGCCTCACGGGGACGTGGGCACTCATTTGTTCTTGCTGTGCTGGCTGGGCTGACTGGAGCATAACCAGGCTGTGCCAGTGTTGAGCCGAAATGTGGATTTTGAGTTGATTTTTAAACAAGATGGAAGATTTGCTCACCCACTCTAAATGAACCAGAGCTGTGGAAGCAGCAGTGCTTATACCAGCTATGCCAAGATGAAGACACAGGTCACAGGAGGTCTGTGTGGATTCTGCAGGGACCCCAAGATCAGTTCTGGCTTGTGGAAAATGGATCCGTGGCATTGAACCCTTCCAGATGCATAAACCAGCTTGCTGGAGTGCCTCTGCCTCACTGTCAGTGTGTGCTGCACAGCTTGCAAAGAGCAAAATTTGCTCTGTGAGCTTGTGGGTGCCTAAATTTTGCAGGTGGGCTGGCTCTGGAGGGAGGTGGAAGGCAGGATCCAGCTGTACAACCCAGGGATATGCGTACAAATGTGGTGACTAGTTTGTGGTGTCCTGAGGTGGGAAAACTAACTTGCCTTCCCTTTTGGAGTAATTTCTTCTCAGCAAACACCATCTCTGAAGGTGTCCTCATTGAAACAAACAGCTGACCCATGTGCCCCCGTTGAGTCTGAGTTTGCTGGTGGAAAACTCACCCGAGATCCAGCAGGAATTGTCCAAGAGCTGTGGTAACCCTCCACTCCTGCCATCCTCAGTTACTGGCTCGTCCCCTGTGCACCACCTCCTGCATGGTACCCTCTGCCTGAAGTGATCTCTCCCCCCCCAGTCCCACCTGCCCAGGTGGCTGCAGCTCCTCCCTGCAGGCACAGTGGATGGCAGAGGTCAGCCTGGCCTCTGTGTTTATCCTCCCTGCTGCCCTCAATAGCCACTTCTCCACTTTCTGACCCCTCCATCAGCCAGACAGCACTTTTTGGAGCCCCTCCGAGGTCCTGGGTAAGCGATGGCTGTGCTTCTCCCCTCTGTTTAATCATCACTCGCCGAAGGCAGTGACAGTGGGACGGTTTAAGCAGGAGGGAAGTCAAACCTCACTGAGTGGGCTGTAAGGAATCTGAGCCGTGCTCATGGAAGGTGGTGAAAGACCTGGCTGACCTGGAGACCTTTCAGCTCAGAGCCTGGCATTGTGGTGTGATACGCACTTGGGCAAGCGGGTAGAGATGATGTTGGCTTTTTTTTAAGCTAACGGGATAATATTTTAAGACACAGAGGGGGTATGGCTCAAGAGTCCTCTGAGAGCACCTTCTGGGTGGGGATGAGTGTGGGAATACAGCTGGTTCGGGTTTTGCAGCTTTAGTCCTGCTACCTGCGAGTGAAAAGATGCTTTCCTTTACATGTGCTCTGCCACAGTGTCTATGGCACTGCAGCCCCCGAGGCTTTGGTGGGCACTTGGGCTATCACTGCCTCTTCTCCACCTGTGGATGTCTCAGTGCCTCACTGTATGAATGCCTTTCCTGTTGCTCGCCCTGGTTCGTGCTCGTCACCCCCTTGTTTTATCCCAGCAGGGCCCAGTTCACCACCATGTGACTTCTGGGCTAAAAGGTAGGTTACAAAGGCGCAGGGACTGGGGAGCTCCATAAAGCTTAGAGATCCAATCTGTCAGGGAGTACAGCCATGGAGAGAATTTGATTTGCATACATTTCCTACCCCGAATTCCTCTGGTGCTATTAGGAGTCACCATAGCTAACACAGGCTCTGAACTCCGGGGCTTATGTGCGTGCAGAACTACACCTATTTGCTTTCTTGGAAAGAGATTTACTCAAGCATTTTTTGTCTTATTGTCCAACCCTCCCCCTCCTTTTCCTCCCTGTCGGGGGATTTTGTGCTGCTGTGGAGATTCTTTGATCTGAGTTAATTCTTTGATGAAGCTTCACAAGACAATAGGAAAACGGAGCACTGCTCTGGGGAGAATCCTTCCTGCTCAAAATAAAAAGGTGGGAATTGCTCCCGCCTGCTGAGGTGATGCAGCCTGAAGGCAAAGAGCCTCCTTTGCTGCTCCCCGGGGTTTAATTTCACTGGTGGACACCAAGATGCAAATACTGCTCTGGGCTGGGGGAAAATGTGGGAAAGGCTGGATGCTGGAGGGTTTCCGTGTCGGAGTGGGGGGAATTAGGGCAAGTAATTATCAAAGTGAGTGTGGGGAGTTACCTGGATGGAGGGATGTGGGTCACGCGTGCTTTGCTTGAGGAAGAGGTTTAGAAATCAGTGGTGGGGGACAACCCTGTGGCCTCTGTTGGTTTTGAGAGAGGCCCCTTCCCTTTCAGCCACACCCTGGGGCTGCTATTGAGGGGCACGTCTGGAATTTTTAAGCCCCAGGTCTTCTTTGCCAAGGTCTGTTGGCTTTCACACGCGGATCGGAGCGGGTGTAGCCATGGATTCTGCTCCTGTAGCTGATCCTCACCGTGGTGAAGCGTCCTCCAAACGGAGCTATGCGCCAGCGACCGCCCGGACTCGCGGGATCCGCTCCCGTGGGAAAGTTGGAGAGCTGCGCCTTGTTGGCCTTGGTCTTTCCTCCTTCCCCTTCTCGGGGCTGGCTGCCCTGTTAATTGATTACTCCTCTGTTCTGCCCTGGCTTCTGGAGCTGAATGCCTTGAGTCAAAGCGCGAGAGCACAGAAAGGGAGCAGTGATTCTGAGCGCCGGGCTCACATCTGAAAGATTACGGCACAATCTAATGAGCTCATTAATTTCATTTCATTAACCAAACAGTGCTTGTGGAGAATGGCAAATATTTAAAGAAGCGCAGCAGGGTCAGAAACACATTTAATTAATGTTGTCACATGATACTGGGAACAGGAGGGGGGAATAAATCCTGATGCTATATATTAACATCCATGGTGACTTCTCTTTTCTATTTAATGCGCTGCTTGGGTGAAAGTCCAGCCTGGCTCCTGTGATCGCAGTGGCTGAGCAGCTCCCAGGCTGTGTGTGTTTCCCCTTCCTCCTGAGCTCTGTGGAAGACTGGCAGTGCTGTTATCCTGTTTAGGGGGGGAATGCTCAAGACAAAAGGAGAGTTCTCCATCACAGGGTCCATGGCAGATGGTGCTGTTTCCTCTGTGGTCCTTCTCCTTGGTAGGCCATACCTACTGTGGTTATCACAGTGAACCAGTGATAGCTCGAGCTTATCAGCTCCCTGTGCATCCAGCCGGGCACCCTGGATGCCGCAGTCGGAATGGAATCAGAAACACACACAAATGGCAGGGAAGAGAGAGGGTCAAATCCTCTCTCAAACCCTTTGAATTTTGGTGCGCTTTGTAGAGGCTGGTATCGATCCCAGCAGCTACAAAGTGGGTTTTCATCCCATTCTCCCTCATCTCTAAGGGAATTTGGATCTGGGATTTTGGGAACAAGCCATCTGCGTATTTATTAATCTGTGTTGTGGAGGTGGGCTTGCTGAAAGCTCATTTTGGCGTGGGGGAGGATATCTCATTTGTGGTTCTTCCATTAGGTCTGCTCTGAGGCATCCGAGGCAACCTACATATTGCTTTTCTGATTGTCCTGGTACACTCTGCTTCTTCAGGAAAATTGAATTAGGATGGATACCTGGATTGCACCTGAAGGTCTGAGGTTCTCACTGGCAAATTATTTCTGTGGTTATGGTTCAAGGAGCATCCTGGCTAAAACAACCTGGGAGGGAGTGGAGCTGTGGTCTCACCCTGAAGTCTGCCAGCACACCCACGTTTACTGCAGGTACTGCTTTGGGATGTATCAGGATGCTCTTCACAGAATCACCAAATGTGCAACCCACAAGGATTGCCGAGTCTAACTCTTAACCCTGCACAGGACCAACCCCAAGAGTCACACCCTGTGCCTGAGAGGATCATCCAAACGCTTCTTGAACTCTGCTTAAGGGCCCTGCTTTAGAGAGGGACAGGAGATGGCTCTGATTCGGGGTAAGTGGTCACCTGAGCTTGCCTGGGATGTCAACAGGGCCAAGGCTGTGGTGCCATGAAATTCAGCTTGTCCAAGCTCAACCAAACCTGCCTTGAGGGACTCCTTCACCCCATTGCAAGGCTTCCCTTGGAGCAGAGCTGCGCCGGAGGTCTGGGAGGAAGTGTCTGTGCAGGCAAGGGTGGTTTTTTCCTTGCCATAAAAGCAAACGCGCTCTACTTGGCAAGATTCCTTAGCGGTGAGCGTAACAACTGCTGCTAATGCAGTATTGATGATGTGGGGAGTTCAAAGGAGTGGTGCAGGCTGGTTGGGCAGGTACCGAGCTGGGTGGGCAGGGGGGGCTGTCATTAACTGCTGTAGCTGGAGGAAGCAACGGGGCTGAAAGGCCGGGCATAAATTGTGGAGTGCCCATGAATTAGTCTTTCGGTGACAACTTCATCCGGTGGCTTTCTTGGCTGAGTCTGGCACTTCCACGGGCCATCAGAAATGCTGGGGAGTGGAGGAAGGCAAAGAGCAGGAGCAGAGGGTCTCCTTTGGCTCTGCTCTATGGCAGCTTGCCCATTACCCCATCGCTCACCCCTTGGCTTGTCATTACTTGATTCTTCTTTATTGCAATAAAATGAAGCTCGTGAGCTCCTCCTCCATCACTGCAGCACTAACCCGTGTGGCTCAAGGCCAGCTGGTGGGAGCATCACTGCAGCTGGATTGGAGGGATGGATGCCTGGCTGGTGCCAGGGGGTCTCAGCAGCCCTCTAGAAGGCTCTCCACCTGATCATGAGGCTGTGTCGACAGAATGAGGGGTTTGTTCCTCAGCGTTGGGGCTCAGCAGTGCTGGGGGCCCAAAAGGGGTCCCTTGGGGATGCCAAGGGGTACCAGCTGCTGTTACTGCTCCCTGCAGGAGCTCACGGTGCCCACCACTGCATTAAGGCTGGCTCGTGGCACAAACACCTGCCGATGTGAGTTCCTGGTGGTTGTTCAGTTTCAGCCCTTCGGTTCATCTGGATGGAAAGCCCTGGATGAAGGGATGGAGCTCGTGTCCTTGGCGGGCAGGTGGTGTCTGCAGGGAGCCCTGGGGCCCATGCCGGATGAGTGGGATTAGTGCCCAGGAGGCAGATTGTGAGCATTTCCATGGTGAGTTGGCTGGAATGTCCTTCCCATTTCTGACATATGGGCCTTGGGCAGGCTCAGCTTGTGCTCTGCGCTTGGGTGGACCGTCCCAATATCCAGCCCAGCGTGAGAAATGGCAAAATCCCTCCCTTTTCCTCGGGAAGAGCAATAGCACAGCGTGACCTGGGGAAAGGTCCCTCCAGGTCCAGCAGAGCTGTAGGACAATGGCACTTGCCTGGGCTGAAGTCACGGCCCAGAGCAGGAGGTGAGACCCGTGGGGAGCCTGGCAGGGCTCAGCCAGGTGTGGGTGATCTTGGCAAGCTCTTGGATGCTGTGAGGCTGAGGGCGGTTCTGTGGTCTCAGTGACACGTGTCGCCCTTTCCCAGGAGGATCCGTCTTTGAAGCTGGCAAGCAAGATGCCCCCTGCATCCTTCTGAATTGCTTCTCGTGCCTGGGAAGAAAACCCCTTCAGCAGCATGAAATCACAGGGACAAAAGCTTTGGGTGGCCGAGGAAGTGGCTGTGCCTTTGAGTGGTGCTGCCTTGAGGGTCGTGCTTTGCTGTGCTGCCCTTTGCACGCATTAAAGCAGCACTTCCCCATCGCTTCCTGGCTCCCTGAAGAGCCAGGTCACACCAGGGATGTGGCGGATTGGCCAGTGACCTGGAAGGACATCAAATGGAAGGATTTAGCTTCTGGAGGGGGCTCGTCCAAGGAACTCGTGGGTGGAGAAACAAAAAGCTTTCCAAATACCAGTGCTGTCTGTTCTGCTGCTCCTCAGAGGGAGGAACTGGAGTGAAAGAGCACCTGGCAGCACGACTGTTTCACATAATTCCCATTCCCAGCCTTTTTGAGAAAGCCTTTGACCATCTTTGAAGGTGTTTTCTAGTTCACTGGTGTCATCTGTGAACAGACTTCCTTGCCCTACTCTCTGAAATTTGGACCATGACCAGAGGTTTGCTTGCCCCTTTTATACTCAAGATCCCTGAATCCCTGTCAACTGGCCAGCTCGTGGAAGCAGAACAAACTTCTCTTTTAAACCTCTCCAGCAATAATGACAAATCGAAATGCTTATGGAATTAGGAAAATCCAGTTTTGCCAGTAGGAAACTGAAAGGGAGAACATCAAACCAAAAATGTGGCATTTGCCGGAACTTAATATTTTTAGATAGTTATTATTTTTTGTCTTTTCAGGGCGAGAGATATTTCCTGCTCATGAACAGAAAGGCAAAGATTTCTTTCCCCAGCTCTAGAAGTGACACCTTCTGCTGTCAGAATTGATGCTTCAGATTCTCAAGATACTTCAGGCTTCAATACTTATGCTCCCTTAATTGAGGTATTACAGATATTATGGATTGTTTTTAGCACATCCTTTACTTTTTGTTGTTTTCCATGGTTCAGTGGGTGAACTGGGCACTCTACCCAGAAGGTAAACAGAAATCCTTGAATAAATAAAAAAAAAAATAAATAAAAGAAAGTGAGTCTAAATATAAATCTGTCAAAATCAGACTCTTCTCTGCAGCAGCACTGAAGGAAACCAATCGATTGCCAGGACCTGCATCCAAAGAGGAAAGTGAAGGAGCCAGGGGGAATATCCTCCTCGTGGCTGTCAGAGTGGGATCTGGCAGCCGCGGTGCTGCGTGTCCATCAAGGAAGTGGAGACAGATCCATGAACTGTGAAGAGAAACCACATGGGTGAGGTCCTGACTCTGCTGAAGTCTTGGACAAAAGCCCCACAGGCTTCCATGGATTGCACCCTCAGGGAGGAAGAAAAGAGGCATGTTCTTATTCTCCAAGTTTTCGAGCGTTTACTTGTCTTTCG
Source organism: Grallaria varia (assembly GCA_013396735.1). NCBI lineage: Eukaryota > Metazoa > Chordata > Aves > Passeriformes > Formicariidae > Grallaria > Grallaria varia. The sequence continues at coordinate 447,503 of VWZG01002627.1, read as the reverse complement.
ATTCCAGTTATTGGTTGTCAAGAGTTTTGCTTTTCAGCAGATGCCTTAAGAAAATCCAGTTGCTTTAGTCCTTGGAGATGTGCACTCAAAGGCACAGAGAGCTTTCGGAATTCTTGTCCTTGGGGGAAAGTCATAGAAACTGAATTTCCAAGAAAAACTTTGCATCGCTTTTTGTAGCTGGTCACTCAGTCTGTCAAGCCCTGTTCTTCCTCACTCCAGCTCTTTCCCTACAGCTCCCCGTGGGCACCTGGCAGTCATTTCAATTCATGGGATGTTGGGCTATGGCGGAAGTATTTCAGTTTTTACTTTTATTTTTTTTTTAACCAAGAAAGGAAAAAAACCAAAACCTTTTTGTTTCTTAAGGAGAAGTTTAGACCAAAAAAAAAAAAAAAAAGATTGTCATTAGAAATTCCCATGGGGAAGGAATAGGAGACAAAATCCTGTTCTCTGCCTAACTCTTGTTTCAAATGCTGAGGCAGAGTGAATCTTTTATAAGCCCCTTCAGAGGGGGGATTGTAAACAGAATTGTCCATGAAAATGGAAAACGTCTTGCAGATCCTCAAAAGCTGTCGCTGTGCAGGGGCTGCTCCTGCTCCACCTCCTCTGATTAAATACTGACACACTGCGTTGGTTGGAGCAAAGCCTCCAGGCAAGCCTTCCATATTCATAAGACAACAGCTTTATCGGGAAAGGAGGCATTTGGGGGGGATGTCAATAAGAATATTATAGTCTCTTTGCTCTTTGTATTGTCCCCTAAACCATCAAAGTGAAGTTGTAGGAGATAATGTACAATTATGCTGTCACTAAAGTTTGTGGAGCCGTTTGCAGGAGCTTTGGAGAGATATCCTTCCAGGCACGGTGAGGATGCACCTCCCATCTCTGTGCTTCAACATGGGCTGAAAACTGCATCTCACCATCTGTGTCGGAGACACTCTGATATTTGGGAGTGACACGTTCTCACTGTCCTCTGCAGGCATGGAAGTGTGGAAGATGTCATGACTGGAGCCTCCAGAGGACCAAGAAGAGGAGATCCTGATAACTTGCATGCCGGCTTTCAGGAATGTCTCGGCGTGACTCAAAGGCATCCAGTGCCATCCTAAGGACACAGCAGCACAGGTCCTGCTCCTCTAGCTGGAGTGGGCTGTCTTTGTGTGGGTGGAGACCTTGGTGATCCCATCTCGCCTGTCTCCTCCTCGCGCAGGGACCAGATCTGGGATGCGGCCTTGGGTGAGAGGAGTTCCTGGGCTTGGGAATGAGGGGTTTGCACACTGCTGTGGTTTTGGAGAGGAATCCCTTCTCTCATCACATGCCGTGTTTCTCCTTTCAGTTGCTAACCAGTTCTGAGGACTCCGTGACTCCAGAGTGGAGATGAGGCTGTGACATTTTGCAGCCTTGGGGACAGGCTCCCCTCCCCTTGCCACTTTTGTTTTTGTTGGTGATGTCCCTGTTTAGGGATAAATAATATTTCTTTATTCTATTTATTATTAATTTCTCCCACTTAATATTTAAACACAGTCAGAGTTTAACTTGCCCACTCTGGAACAGCTGGAGCTGGGATTGCTGCCGAGCCTGAGGCAGCCCTGGGAGAACACAGAGGGGAAGGGTTTTAACAGTCCTGGTGCTGCTGGGGTGGATTAACCTCTTCCTTGCCAAGGGTCTGCCCTGATGGCTGCTCCTGCTGGAATAAGGAAGGTTCTGGATGGCCGGAGCAACACTCTGGGGTTGCATTACTTTGGCTTCCATAGGGAGTTGTAGTAGGTGTCACTTGCTGCAGCGAGGACCTGGGATTGCTGACCCACAAGGGCTCTCCCACCTCTTTATATTCCCTCTTCTGAGAAGGCAAAATCCCCTTATTTTTGGCAGACCCGTGGGTACAGCAGCGTGACCAAGCTAATGCCCAGTGGGGTGGGGATGGAGCATCTTCTTTGCTGTGCAGTGCCAGAGGGTTGGCAAGACCTTGCAGAGAGGGGCTCCTCTGCCCCACGTTATCATGGTGAAGCTTCTTGGGGCTCTGTTAAGCCTTGTTCTCACCTTCTCCCAGGCCAGAGAGCTGATCTGCCCACATATGTGAGCTGGGAGCAAAGCTGGGCTCCAAACACTGGCTCCTGGTAGCAAAAATGAGGCTGCTGGGCATGAGTGAGAGGAGATGACAGAGCCCAGAGGAGTGGTGGGTAAGAAAAGCCTTCTGTTGCCAAGCAGAGTAGTTTTATTGCACGTCTTAACAGTATTTACTGTGTTTTCCAAGAGCCCCAGAGCCAGATTTCATGTAGTTCAGCTGTCACTAAAAAGCAAATGTACATTTCTGGCTCTCGTGGCCTTGTTGACATCCTGGAAAATGAGATTTTTGAGTGTCAAAGAGCCAGCAGGCAAAGACCCACTCCCCGAAGTGTGCTGTCTTCAGGTCCCAGAGCAAAACCTGGCGCTTGGGGAAGCTGTGCCGGGGTTCACTGCTACTGAACATCTGCCCAAATTCTTCCTGGCTTGTTCAGGCTGTCTCTGAGACCCACAAGGCTTGGCCTGAAAATCTATTATTCAGTGGCATTGATCTTGGTGGTAGCGAGCCGTTCCACGGAATTGTTCTCTCTTTGTTTCCTTGGGCGTTTCCATTCATTCTTTGGCACGGGAGCCTGTCCTTGTTGGTCCAGCCTTGCTGACAGTATTCCCCAGCTGGGGTGTCCCTCGTTGGTGTGGCTGGGGAGCATCTCCAAGCAGGGGATGGGGAGGGGAACATCCCTCTGTCAGACCAGCCAAGGGAGCCTGGGCCCACTGCTGGGCATCAGGACAAGCCTTTGCCAGTGAAAGCAGTGCCTGCTCTTTCCTTCTCTACTTTTGGTTTTTTTTTTTTTTATTTGGGTTTTTTTCACTCCCAATTCCCACGAAGATAATTAAATGAGAGGTTATGGTCGGGGCTGGGGGAAGGAGAAGTGTCAGCCAGCCCTCCCTGGGTGGGGTTCTTTACCTTCCTTCCTCCCCCAGATGCCACCTCAGAGCAGGCATCTGGCCCCGCTCCTCTCCCTGCTTTATTTATTCATAAATAATCACCGTGCTGGAGGATAAATCAAAGGGCTGACGCTCCCCGCCGGCTCGTTGCTCTCCCTGTATCCAGCTGGGAGCGATGCCTGGCAGAGCGTGCAGCATTCCATCCCTCTGCCCCCTTCCCTCCCGCTCCCCATTGTCCTCCCCACTGCCAGCCTGCAGACCTGCCCCCTCCTTCAATTCCCTGCTGGGGGCTGCTGTCCCAGGCCACACAAGTGAAAGCATTCCCCAGGCTGAACAAGGTTCCCCAAGGGAGGGAGGGCGGTGGGAACGGCGCAGGGGAGCCAGTCATTATTCTCGACAGTCATTATTCTCGACAGTCATTATTCTCGACAGTCATTATTCTCTACAGTCTCTATTCTCTACAGACTCGGGTGACTGTGCTCTTTGGGGGGAAATTTGCTCTGGGGTGGTTTTGTGGTTTTCCTTCCAGTGCATTTTGGTGCGTTGAGAGGCGCTGGGAGCAGGGGGTGGGTGGTGTGAGTGGGGATGCTCTGCAGAGCATGGCAGGGTTTCAGTCCAAGCAGGTGTAGATTTACTGTCCTTTTTTCCTCAGAGCCAACAGTCATTTGTAAGGAAATATGTCCTGTTTTATATCAGTTCTAATCAGTGGCCAGGGCTGTTGTCCTGGGCACATGGTGGTGTGGAGAGGCTTTTTTTCAATGTGAGCACACCTTCTGATGGCGTTGGGCTGAACAACGAGGAGCACAACTTTTCCTTGACCTGCCTGGAGCTACGCAGAGGTGAGAGGATGGAACTGAGGATATCAGGAGCAGGCTGGGATGCTGCAGCCTCAGTCAGGGATTTGTTGTGTCTCTCAGCCTGCTGTTAATCTCTATTTTGCTCCAAGCAGAGCTCGTCAGTGCCCAGCATCCCGTCCCCTTTCTGCTGGCAGTTCCCCACCCCAGCTGCTCGCCTAGCTCTGGTCTCTTCAGCACTGGCTCCTCTGGTGTTGCCGTGTACTGTATGTGTTCATGCTGTAAGTGCTTTTTCCATAGCTGTTGGATGGGAGCAAGAGCAGGAGAGAGGGGTGATGGAAAAGAGGCAGGTGGGGATCTGTGCATCTACAGCTTCCTGGGCTGTTGCTGCTATTGCTGGGGTCACGTGTGGTGTCACTGCAGCACCAAATGTGTGGACGAAATAAATAGGGTTGGGAGATTTTGTAAGAAGTAAATAGGATTGGGACATCTGTGCAAGAGAGCTGGAGAGGGACTTTGGACAAGGGCATGGAGTGACAGGTCAAAGGGGAATGGCTTCCCACTGCCAGAGGGATAGGTGGGATATTGGGAAGGAATTCCTCTGTGTGAGGGTGGGCAGGCCCTGGCACAGGGTGCCCAGAGAAGCTGGGGCTGCCCCTGGATCCCTGGAAGTGTCCAAGGCCAGGTTGGAAGGGGCTTGGAGCAGCCTGGGCTGGTGGAAGGTCCTTAAAGTCCCTTCCGACCCAAAGCATTTTAGGGTTCCGTGACGTGAGAGCAGAAAAGGGATATGTGTAAGGCCACTTGATGCAGAGCCAGATGTGCTGCTGGCTGTCCTCCCTCGGGGCCAGCGAGACCCCTGTGTAGCTCCTGTGATGGACCAGTGACTGCTCAAAGTGCTGTAGAACGTGTGAGACAGAGCCAGGAAAAGAGCTCTGGGACAGAGGGAAGGGCACACGGAGACTTTTGCCTCTGCTGATACCGAGGCACCTCAGCTGAGGGATATTTGGCATTTTGTGGGATAGGAGGTCACAACAGCAAGGAACAGGTCCCTCCGAAACCTGGGCTGGCTCCTGGTGCTGTGACACAGCCACCTGCCAGGCTGGAACAGCAGGTGGGGACCATATGTTGGTTTGTGGGCCAAACCCAGCTGGGACCTCACCAGGGCAGCTTGTTGCACCTCTCCAAGGAGGAGCAAGATACTTGTCTTTAATCTTTATCCCTGCTCAATGGTTTGGGACAGAATTTTCCTTTTCTGTATGAACTTTGGTGTCAGTAGATATCTAAATCTAGAAACACTCTGCATCTTCTTCATCTTTTTCATCTTTTTATCTTTTTTTTTTTAATTTTTTGTTGTTGTTGTTGTTTTTAAACACTGAGCCAATCAGTTCTGGGTGAAGTTCTGCGCTGCATTAGTCTTCAGCTTCAGGAAACATGAGAAATGCATGATGTCATCAATTGTGTATCATCACATGCTTTTGAAATGCCATCAGACTTGCTAAATATTCAGCGTATATTTTCTGTCTCAACAGACTGTGTTGGCTGAAACTGCTTATGCAAATGAAAAGCTGTACCTCTTCAATAGGTTGTTATGAGCTGATCCTGAATAATTGGGGTTGAACGGAGCAGTAGGTGGGAGAAGTCAGCAAAGGCAATAATTAATCAAGTGGCTTCACGTCTAGCCTGGATGTGGATCCCAGAAAACCCTCTCTGAAGACAGGACCCTCATTCCCAACCATTGCAAACGCCTTGCAGGAGCTCGAGTTATGCAAAAAACCCCTTTTTAAAGGCTTTGTCCAGCAACTCCCAAGGGAAGCCTGTTACGAAGTCTTTTCTCCTCGGAGCCTCTTAGCATGTATTTCTAAACTCCGCCTTATATTAATTCACAGCTGCTTTGTTCATTGACTGAAATGACTCTTTTTCACCCTGTTTTCCTCCCTCCCTTTTTTCCTCCTCCAGTCCTCCATGTATTTCCAGACCCCAGCCATGTCCCTTCTTGGCTTTTGTTTTGCTAGACTAAGTGAGCTGAGCTCTTTTCATCTCTTCTCAAAAAAAAAGCAAAGCTCCCCGTTTCTTGTATCCACCCTTTATTTTTGCAGGTCTTTTTGATCTGAAGTGGACCCAGTCTCCTAAATCACAGCTCTGAAGGATGACAGAGCCCGTTGGCTCCATGGAGATGGTGGATGCTGGAATGGTGGGTGCGAGAGCGAGGAGCCCACGTTCCAACCACGATGAACAAGCCCCAGAGGGAAGCACAGCACTGCCAAAAGCAGCAAGAAACTTACTTTATCCTCAGGCAAGGCCTTGATAAAGAAAGAATCTTTCCTGGTTTTAACCAGGATATGTGCAAAAACCTGGATAATTGATGTATCCAGGTGATGGTTAAGAGTTAATCAATAAAATAAGTTTCCGTGTTATTATGGGAAATTAGCTGATTAGAAACTTGATTAATGGGAAAATTTTTCATGACTATAATTAAAGCACTGCATGGCTTCTTGTGTAATTGATATTTAATGCTTACGCGGAAAGCTGGTTGTCTGTAAGAAACAGTGCTGGGTTGGGGTTTTTTTTTTCAATTATTCACCTGTGGCTTGGGCAGAGGGGAGGCCACGTGGCTCATCTAGCAGTGGGAAAGGTGGGAGAAGAGGATGGGATGCAACTGGTCAGGATCCAGAGAAATGTCAATGTTTCATAGCCATGTGTGGGATAAAATGGCTGGATTGGGGTCTACAAGGAGGAGAGACAGTGGGATTTTTTTTTTTTTCCGAGAACAGAGGTCTCCTGAATCTAGGCTTCAAAGAACCAAAAGAAAATTCAACCAAGAAACCACAACCCAACTTCTATTGCAGGGTGATCCTTGCAGGATTGTCTCTGACAATAAGCGAAAAGTTAAAGGAAACATGTAAAAAGAGGCCTTCTGGGCCAGAGGTGGTACCTTTGCCTTGGATTGTCCTGGAGGAACAGTCTCCATGGGCTTTGTCTGCGAAGTTTTGGACCATTTCCCAAGAGAGGCAGTGGAGGCTCTGCAATGCTGGATGTTTTATCTGGAAGATCTGTTCCAACCCAAACAGCCTTATGGGAAAGAACTACCTTATCTTCTGTTCCCAGGGCATCAGAACCCATCATCTTGGTGGTCTTCTCTGGCCTTGGAGGTCTCTTAACTTTTCAGCTAAAACTAGTGTGTTTTAATCCCACAGAATCACAGGATGGGTCTGGTTGGAAGGGACCACAGCGGTCACCTGGTCCCACCTCCCTGCTCCAGCAGGGTCATCCCAGAGCACGTGGGTTGCATCCAGATGGTTCTGGAATACCCCCGGTGAGGGAGACTCCACAGCCTCTCTGGGCAACCTGTTCAGCGCACAGGAAAAAGGTCCTTCCTCCTCTTCAGGTGGAAATTCCTGGGTATCAATTTCTCCCCTTTGCCTTTTGTCCTTGTGTCCCGGTCCCTTTGCCTTGCAGCTCCTCTGGCACTGCTCAAGACCTGGAACAAAACCTGTGCCAGGTCCTGTGCCAGCTTTTGGGCAACTGTGAAGGATGTGAAGGTGTAGGGTGGGGGTACCAAGCACTGCTGAGTGTCCACGTACGTGTTTTCAGACTGTAGCTCATATTGTGTTATGTGATTTTAAGTGGATTATTTTGACATAGCAGTGCCTGAAGGGGCCTATAAGAAAGATAGAGAGACAATTTACTAGAGCCTGGAGTGACAGGATTAGGAGGAATGGCTTTGCACTGCCAGAGGGCAGGGTTAGATGGGAGATTGGGAAGGAATTCTTCCCTCCGACAGTGGCGAGGCCCTGGCACAGGGTGCCCAGAGAAGCTGTGGCTGCCCCTGGATCCCTGGAAGTGTCCAAGGCCAGGCTGGATGGGGCTTGGAGCCACCTGGGATAGTGGAAGGGGCCCCTGCCCATGGCAGTGAGTGGAAGGATTTGGACTTTAAGGTCCCTTTCAATCCAAAAGTTTTTTGGATTCTAAAAAATGGAATGATACAGAGGTCCCCAAAAGGTGCAGGTTGTGGGGATGCTGACTGGAGCATCCTCCCACCCTGGCACTTTTCCCATAAAAACCTTATCCCTGGAAGTGTCCAAGGCTGGGTTGGACAGGGCTTGGATCAACTTGGTCTGGCAATGGCAGGGGATTAGAACGAGATGAGCTTTAAGGTCCCTTCCAACCCAAGCCTTTGTGGGATCCTGTGACATGCTGTATGCATCTCCTCCACTGAAGAGAAAGTGTTTGGTCCTAAGCACCATGTCCCCTGTCCCTTTTAACCGGCAGCATTAATCCAGATTTTCTTCCCTGACAGAGGGCTACAGCCCTCGCTGCAGGGGCGGTACAAGCAATCATGCCAGTGTATGAACATGAGGCTGCTCCTCGGGAAAAGCGACTCTCTAAACCTCCACACATCCCAAATTTTATCTTGGTGCCAGCCAGCCCGGGCAGCAGCTGTGGTGGGAGCTTGGGGCTGGGCTGGCTTTAGCAGCCCTCAGCCTGGCAGCATCCATGCAGGGAGGTCTCACTCGGGCTTGTCCCCTGTTGGGTGCCGTGCTCTTCCCCTCCACATCAACCTGCTCTTGGCTGTCTGGATGGTGGCTTGCTCTGGGTGTGCATTTGGGCAACGACTGTCACACCTCCCCGGGTGAATCCACAAATCTAACAACAGCCAACCCCAACGCTGACGCGTTATTAACGTTTGGGTTTGTTTTCCTCTTCCCCGCAAGCAAGAGCGTTTGAAGGTGGGTAGATGGTGCTAAATTGTGTTTATTGCACGTCTGTTGAATATATAACATGTCTGTGTGACCTCCCTGAAGAGTTAGACAAGCCTTTGCACAACATAATAATTCTCAAGCTCTCAGAAATGCATACAAATGGCCTGGTGCAAGGCGAGGAATTCCAGACCTCACATGGTGGGTGATGGATGCTGCTGGGGGGCCCGGCAGCTGCCCACATCCACAGGAGAAGACCTCACTTTTTTATTTTTTATTTTTTTTTGTGTGTGTCCAGGAGCAAAACGTTAATGAATTCTTCTGGAATGGCAGAGGAATTGGCTGTAGGTTCTAAAGCTGATAGCCCTGGTTGCTTTGGAGAGGGATGCTCTGGAAAGCCTTGATGGCACAAGCCAATCTGCAGCCTCTTTTTACCTTGTAGTCAGCCAAACAGCATGAAAGCTTCAGCACACAAAGTTTTCTCGTCATTTTTATTCTGAAGTAAAGCAATGGAATGTGTGGGATATGCCAAATCTGCTTTGTTAGGATTCCATTAAATGCTCTTTTCTTTTCCCCCTCTTTCCATGAGCTGAGAGAACACACAAATCTTTATTTTCTCTAATTGTAAAAGAGAAATGTTTTCACTTTGGCTCCAGATGACATTCTTTGAAAAGTAAACTCTGCCAAACAAACACTTTTATCCTGGAGTATCATCTCAGAGCTCTGACTTGTTATTTTGGTAGAAGATATTTCGGTGTCTCACTGCAAGTTAGGAGATGGCAGAATTTTTGAGGGTTGCAGGGTATGATTCAGGTTCCAAAATGTGTGTTTCTGGGAAAGGATGGAGCGCCCCAGCAGCTTCTGCAGCTTCCTCCATGGGCAAACTGGGAAGGGAAGCTTTGCTACGCTGTAATTGTGTGTGTCATGCAGCGAATCACATGGAGGAGACCACAGGGGGAAAGCGACACTTTGGACTGAAATTGGGTGTTTTCTAAGAGTTACTGATAGAACTTTTGGCAAATTGAGGCTGCCTATACCTACAATAAGAAAGACACTAAACTGTTAGAGAGTGTCCAAAGGAGGGAGATGGGGATGGTTCAGGGCCTGGAAGGGGCAGCGTGTGAGGACACTGAGGGCACTTGGTGTGCTCAGCTGGAGAAGAGGAGACTGAGGGGACACCTCAGTGCAGGTCCAATTTCCTCGAGAGGGGCAGAGGAGGGGCAGGCACTGATCTCTGCTCTGGGGGGACCAGGGACAGCACCCAGGCAATGGCTGGAGTTGTGTCAGGGCAGGCTCAGGTGGGATCTCAGCCAAAGGTTCTGCCCCCAGAGGGTGGTGGGCACTGCCCAGGCTGCCCAGGGCAGTGGGCACAGCCCCAAGGCTGCCAGAGCTCCAGGAGCATTGGGATGATGCTCTGGGGCACAGGGGGAGACTCTTGGGGCTGGTCCTGTGCAGGGCTGAGGGTGGAACTGGCTGATCCTTGTGGGTCCCTTCTAGCTCATTACATTCTGTGATTCATCCCTCCCTATCTGGCATCTCTACAAGAGCTCACTCTTACTGGCATTGCCCAGCTGAGGGACCACTTCCACACCATGGAGCCTGCTCCTTGGCTAATCTTATTTGGATAGCAGCAGATTTTGGCAGCCACCACTTTGCTTTGCTTTGCTGACATCAGCATGGCTTCAGTATTCCTTACTCCAGAGTTTGTGCTCAGACCAGATCAGGCTGCAGATTGCTGCTGAAACGGGTCGGAATCCCACGTTTGCCAGAGCTCGGCTCGGCTCGGCGGCTTTGCAGGAGAGAAACTTGGCTGAAACAGCCCTGCCCGTAACCCCAGCTGTGTATAAATGTGTCACCTGTAAGCCAGCCTGACAGCGTGTGTGCGAGTGCCAAGAGCTGGGGGTGCAGATCTCTCTCCTGGCGGTGGCTGCCAGAGCTCAGCTCCCACTGGAGAAACCCTGGCTGTGGAAACCTCTCCTGGTGCAAGCCCTCAGCCAGCTATCCATCGATTACTGATGAGAAACAGGTTCAGAGGTCTCCCTGAAACACTTGCCACGAGGTTGTGTCTCCCACAGAAACCTGGCGGGCTGTGCCTCGGCTGGGCTGGCTGGGCTGGCTGTCTCGCTACTGCTGCTCTTATTTATTGCTGTGGTCTCCTGGAGTACGTGCTCGCTGCTGGGGGACAGGGAGTCGGTACAGCCTCGGGAAGGAGGGCAGGAGAAACTGGAGAGCTTACAAAGCCGAGGTCCAGAGGCTCTCCAAGATGTGGTTTGCAGTTCTCTCAATGAGCTCCCCTGCGCCTGTTGCTTACCTTGATCGCATTGTTCCCCTGTTTTCCCCCTTCTTTTTGGGTTCAGCCCGTGGACGTGAGCATTCTGATCCGAAGCCCAGATGTTGGAGAGCAAGTGCATCGCTCTGAGATGGCCCTGAGGGCTCATCCAGGGCCTTGGGTTACTCCTCTGTGCCGAATTGGCACGAACCACTCGGTGCATCGACTCGTATTTCCACGGCAAGCGGGAGGTGAAATCATCTTTGTTGGCTTGCACGTGGTCGTGGCCGGGCCGTGGGTGCCTGTAAATCCAGCGACGTGTGTGTATGCGTGTGTATGTGCGTGCGTGTGTGCATGTGTGTGTGCGTGTGCATGTGTGCGTGTGTATGTGTGCGTGTGTATGTGTGCGTATGTGTGTGCGTGTGCGTGAGTGCATGCGTGTGCATGTGTATGCGTGGGCGTGTGTGTATGCATGTGTGTATGCGTGTGTGTATGCGTGTGTATGTGCGTGCGTGTGTGCATGCGTGTGCATGTGTATGCGTGGGCGTGTGTGTATGCATGTGTGTATGCGTGTGTGTATGCGTGTGTATGTATGCGCGAGTGCGCGCGCGTGTATGTGTGCGCGCGTGTATGCGCGTGTGTGCGTGCATGTGCGTGCGTGCATGTGTCTGCGTGTGTGTGTGCGTGTGTATGTGTGTGCATGTGTGTGTGCATGTGTGTGCGCGTGCGTGTGTATGTGTGTGTATGTGAGTGCATGTGTGTGTGCGCGCATGTGTATGCGTGTGTATGTGTGCGCGAGTGCGCGCGCGTGTATGTGTGCGCGAGTGCGCGCGCGTGTATGTGTGCGCGAGTGCGCGCGCGTGTATGTGTGCGCGAGTGCGCGCGCGTGTATGTGTGCGCGAGTGCGCGCGCGTGTATGCGCGTGTGTGCGTGCGTGGGTGCGTGTGTGCGCTTGTGTGTGCGCATGCGTGTGTGTGCGTATGTGGGTGCGCGGGTGCGCGTGTGAGTGCACGTGTGTGCGCATGTGTGTGCGTTGGTTGTGCGTCCGTTTGTCGAGGGCCAGCTCTGAACAAACGCGGTGTTGCTTTGAGGGCTGGGGCAGGGACAGGTCAGCCTGCCTGGCTATTGATTCCAGCACGGCCGTGCTCGCTTGTGCTTTGGCAAGCAGAAAGAAATTTCTCGCTGATCACAAAAGGACAAGAGGGAAGAATAAATTAATTACAAAGATTTAAAAAAAAAAAAAAAAAGTCCAGCTACTTTTCATTTTCCAAAGTGCCCATTTTCTTAACTGTTCCTCCAAATTATCATCTCATTAGATTGATTCTGTTTCCTTGATGCTGTTGTTATTCTGTGTATTCCACGTCACTCGGCAAATGTCTCCCATCTCCTTCCAGCCAACTTGAACAATACATTACAATTACATAATTACGCCGTTGTAATCAAATAATTAAGTTGCACATTAAACACGCATTAGAGCTCACAAAGGAAGGAGCTTCAGACATGGGCATGGAATAGGAGCGAGCGAGCCAGTCAGCATTGGTGCTAATTGCAGCTTTTTTAATGACTCTGGGACTCCAGGTTTTTGGTCTCAGGTGGCAAAATGGCTGTGGACTGAGACTGCTGAGTTTTAAATAAGCGAGCAGGCTTAGTGAGCAGACTTACCCGCGGAGAGAAATGAGACTTGGTGACCAAACACACACAGAAAGAGAGAGGGAATAATTGTGAAGCCTGTTGGAATCAAGCCTCTTGGAGCTCAGAATCAGCTCTCCCAGAGGAAGGAGGACACCTGTTCCTTACCATTGTGGAACTCAGCTGGTCTAGGAGGAGCAGTTTCTGAAGTCTTGGGGATGTCATTATTGAAGCAGTGGGTCTGGGATGGCTTTGGGGTGTCATTGTTTTAGCAGTGGGGCTGGGATGGCTTTAGGGTGTCATCACTTTAGCAGTGGGGCTGGGATGGCTTTGGGATGTCATTCCTTTAGCAGTGGGGCTGGGATGTCTTTTGGATGACATTATTTTAGCAGCGGGGCTGGGATGTAATTCCTTTAGCAGTGGGGCTGGGATGTCTTTGGGATGTCATTATTTTAGCAGTGGGGCTGGGATGGCTTTGGGATGTCATTGTTTTAGCAGTGGGGCTGGGATGTCTTTGGGATGCCATTATTTTGGCAGAGGGGTTGGGATGTCTTTAGGATGTCATTATTTAAGCAGTGGGGTTGGGATGTCTTTGGGGTGTTATCACTTTAGCAATGGGGCTGGGATGTCTTTGGGGTGTCATTATTTTAGCAGAGGGGTTGGGATGTCATTATTTAAGAAAAGGGACTGAGATGTCTTTGGGGTGTCATCGTTTAAGTACCGGTATGGGAGGAATGAATAGTCTGTGGGTAATTCATAGATGTGGATGTTTTCCCCCTTTTTTTGTTTGTNGATTATTTTAGCAGAGGGTTGGGGATGTCATTCCTTTAGCAGTGGGGCAGGGATGTCTTTGGGATGTCATTATTTTAGCAGTGGGGCTGGGATGTCTTTGGGATGTCATTGTTTTAGCAGTGGGGCTGGGATGTCTTTGGGATGTCATTATTTTAGCAGTGGGGCTGGGATGGCTTTGGGATGTCATTGTTTTAGCAGTGGGGCTGGGATGTCTTTGGGATGCCATTATTTTGGCAGAGGGGTTGGGATGTCTTTAGGATGTCATTATTTAAGCAGTGGGGTTGGGATGTCTTTGGGGTGTTATCACTTTAGCAATGGGGCTGGGATGTCTTTGGGGTGTCATTATTTTAGCAGAGGGGTTGGGATGTCATTATTTAAGAAAAGGGACTGAGATGTCTTTGGGGTGTCATCGTTTAAGTACCGGTATGGGAGGAATGAATAGTCTGTGGGTAATTCATAGATGTGGATGTTTTCCCCCTTTTTTTGTTTGTTGATGTAGGAAAAGGAACACTAAACAGATCCAGACCTGTGTTCTGGCCTCATCCTGACTGATTTGCCACCACTCGGAGACTCAGGGCAGGTGGCACCCAGGATTCCCTGTCCAAGGTGGATCCAGGAGGCAACAGTTGTGGTGCCACTGCTCCCGATTCAAACCCTGCAGGATGAGGGCAGAAATTTGCCTTTTGATACAAATTTGGACGAATTCTTCAAAGGATTCCGTGTGAGTATTGGAAACCTCCCCCCATCCCGAGGCCCCTCATGGCTGATGTCTCCCATAGCTGGGAAGTGGCAGCAGAAGTTGAGGGGACAGAGTTGCTTCCCACCAGGTTTTGGAAGAGGGCTGGAGAACAACCTGCACGCTTCATCTGCATCTCTGCAGCAGTGGCTGCAGTCTGGGGAAACGAGAGGTCAAATGGAAGCAGAAACTGCAGGCCTGGAGGAAGGACTCCCTGGAGAAAGAGAGTGAATGTGTGTCCAGTTTGATATGCCAAGTTAAAAGGGCCTGTGTGGTAGGTCTTTGCAAGTAGGAATGTGGCCCCCCCCCCCCAAATCTCTGGTTATTAAGTCTCTAAGAATTTCTTTTTTTAATGGGAACTTAAGAGCTAATTAAGAGCCAATGTTTGTGCTCAGTAATTGCGCAGAGGGGAAAAGGAATGTTCTCTGATGCATGAATAAGCACTAGAAGGAGAAAAGTGTTTATAAATCAGGAAACAGTGAGTCGCAGCAGCCTGGAAGCAACATGAAGGGCAGGGTGTCTTTGGCCTCTTGGGCAATGGGGGTGGCTGAGACAGTGGAAGGGTGAGGAGCAGCAATGGAGCTCCATCAGGCCACCTCTGGTACCATCGCTCTGCACCAGCTCCTCGGGCCCCAGGGGGACGTGCAGAGCCCTCCTGGGTTTCTCACCATGCCACTGTTGTGTCCTACAGCCTGTTCCAGAGGTCTGTGCTCCCTCTACTTCTTCAGAGCTGTCCTTGTGTCATCACACAAACCCCGCCGGTCCCAGGTGATCTTCTGCCTTGGTGTGGAAACAGGTCACAGCAGCATCTCCACTTGTGGGTTGGGAAGTGGAGAGGAAGACACAGTGCAGAAACACAGCAATTCCAGCCACAGTTCAGCACCATATTTTCCCCTAAATCTTGGGAAGAAAACACGATCCCAAGGAACTTTCCCAAATTCCTGCTTTAAGCACTCGTACATGTGCTTAAATAAAAAAAATGCTGAGCTTCAGAGAAGAGCTCTTTGCAGTATTGGGTTTGATTCACCAAGTTCCTGTACCACATGTAGACCTCACGGAATTTAAATTGTGCAGATTAGATAAGGTGGTGTTTAAGAGGGGAAAAAAAAGTCCAGCTATAGAAAGAAGATGCAATTTGATGAGTAGATCCAAGGCTGTAAGTGGAGATCGAATGTGCTGTAAACCATTTAAGGCTTGGGAGAAAGCCAGTGCTGCTGGGGATTCATTTGTAGTCCAGTGTGCTGGCTCTCTAATCCACTAGGAAGAAGGACAAAAATATTCTGGGAAGGGTGGTCTTTCACAATGAGTGCTCATTATGTCATCTTCATATTTCTGAGCATCTCTGTGTCCATCTGATATTGGGTATGTACTTAAAAGAGAAAAATTCCGGGTGTATATGCACCCCAAAGCACCAGAGCTGTGGATTTCTCCAGCCCTCCTGCCCCTGTTGGCTGTTTGTGTGTCCATCTGCTCTTGTTTCAGTCTTGTTCTCTCTATTGTGTCCACCCCAGGTGAGTTGCAGGAGACACCTGAGTGAACTCCCAATGCACCTCTGGGTGCTACAGCTGAAGTGTGGCTTTAGAAACAACACTCCTCATCTATTGCGAGGGAAACTTATGGACACCACGAACTGACCAATGTGATCAAGGTAATGCCGTTTATTGTTGTGAAAACACCCCTTAAATAACCCAGATGGCTCACACACTGCACACACACTGCAAACCACCCTGGCACTGGTTAATGCCAATAACACACAACTCTATTGGTGTCAAATAAAGTCCTCGTGATCTCTCTCCGTGGCCGTTGTTTTTCAACCTTCTGCTGCAGCTTCTCTAAGTTTACATTCTTCTCCCTGTTGATCTCCACAGAGGCTTCTTAAAAGTAGCTTTTCACTGCAGTCTTAAAGGCCTCACAGCATAACTGCATCTAAACCACTGAGCTCGCTCATATGTCCATTTTCTGCAAGAAATTTCCCAACACCATCAGCTCCTCATGGACCTACTTCTGCAGGTTTGGTTTTTCACATGGAGTCTCCTTTAGAGTTTCTGAGTTTTTCTGGGTGCATGAGTACATTGCTTGGCTCCTTTGGGCTTCCTGTGCTGCTGACTGGAAGGGGATGCTGGAGGCTCTTATGAGTATTCATGTTTTCTTACAGCTCTGGTTCTGGGACTCCAGTGTTTATGAACTCCTGCTAAAGGAAAAAGGGATTCTGAGGAGAAAGGAAAAAGGAAAGCCTGGGAGGTAAATGCTGGGTGTACTCTGGGGCTGTGAAATAAGCTCCACTCCCATCCTTAGGCTTCTTGGATAGTGAGAGATGGGACTGGCTTCCCACAGGGTGACTGTGGAGATGTCCACGGGGGCAGATCTTCATGTCTTCGCTGTCTGAAATATTCATGAGCTTCTGACTTCTTGAGAGTTTCCTTTTCAGACAGAAAAGTCCCCACGAACAGTAAATAATTGTCTGACAAGTGGAACCAGGGGCACTCACTTTCTTCTGGGGACACTTTTGGCTTTGGTTTAACAGCACCTACAAATCTGAAATACCAGAGCTGTTTGCAGAGCGGAATCTCTGGCTGCTTGAATGATTTTGCTCCCCTCTGTAAATCTGTGTGGACAGGTATTTTTTCTTGCAGTTCTTTATTTTCTCCCCTGATTTCTAACCTGTCTCCTCATTTGTTTTATGTCCCTGTCCTTCACCAGGATGACAACCCCTCCTGGTATAGCGTGCTCTGCCGATTCTGTCCTTTGCTTTTTACTCCTTTTTCCAGCTCGTTAATGAAGAGGTGGCAAAAGACGGGTCTGAGAGTGATCTCTGCCAGACCCCACCAGGCACAACTCCCCATCCTGACACGCTGCAGTTTATCACTTTGCCTGGTTTACGGGTCTCTCCTCCCTTTCTGAAGCACACACCTTTTCTCATGTCCAAGTTGATTTGAACGGAGCATCGGGGTGATCTTTCCTGGGATGCTTTTTACGGCTGAAATACTGTTTTCTACATCAGTTGAATGGAAGGCCAGGGAATGTTGACTAGGTAGGGGCTGAAAAACTGGTGTTCCTACTGTTTCAGGCCATATCTGTTGTTGTGTAACCTTCTGAGAACTGCTCAGCCTTGGGCAGTTTTATGGCACGTGTCCCCCCCATCCTGGTGGTCTCTGCTCCCAGTAAGTGGCACTGGCAACAGCTCTGTGTCTTGGTCAGGTAAACATGCTCCTCCCTGGCCAGAAGCATCAAGAGAGGCTTGGCAGGGACAGGCAGCCCTGCTCCTCGATGTCCCCATCACAGGGATGGGCTGTCCGGGTGGAGTGGGAGGTGGAGAACCTCTGTGTCCTACAAGGTGCAAAGGGGAGGAGCTGAGGGGTTTTGAGCAAACAGAGTTAAGAGGAAAGGTTATAACACAGCGTTATCCACCCATCCCACCCCAGCTGAGAGCCTCTGTCCCTCAGGGACCCAGGCTGTGACCATCCCATGCCTTGACAGGGCCCTTTGGGGAGTGGTTGCCGTGAGCGAGGTGAGAGCAGGGCAATAAATTCCATATGACAGGTTTCCAAAAGAAACATGTGCTGGCTTTCCTCCCCTCCCTTGACTGGGACAAAGCTTGGGCACTGCGAGGAAGCCTTTGCCTGTCTATCCTTGGACCCAGCAGGATGTCCCAGTGTCCCAGAACAGTCTCTGTCATACCCTGGCAGAGCCAGGATTTACCTTATGGCATCTGCTTATTTTTCCCTCCTCCCTAATTGGTTCCGTTAATTTATTATGGACAGGAGCTTGTTCTGCCAAGTGCTAATTGCAAAGGTTATTGTTCCTGCCCTTTTCAGAGCACAGCAGGAAACCCTTCAGTTCCATCACACGAAAAACAACACAAAAAAAGCCAAAAGTTTTCAGGCTGGATGGGAGCCCTTCGTCCCGAGAGGTGTTTATGCCACAGAGGATGGGCTGCCCTGCTGCTTCCTCCCCCTGCAGATGGAAGCCTCCTGTCCCTGGGGTTGGGTTCCTCACCATCATCATGAAACACGTCCTTGGGCACAGGTGTCCTTCATCCTCCGAGTTCCTCAGCTCTGGATCTCAGAGGTGGGTGCATTCCAAAGCCCGGAAGCTGCTGAGGTGTGGCAGTGGACAATCAATATCAGCAATGGAGGGAGTCTTGTGAGAGGTGGGCTGGTGGAAAGGGTGAGAAGTTGGGTGCATTCCAAAGCCTGGAAGCTGCTGAGGTGTGGCAGTGGACAATCAATATCAGCAATGGAGGGCTGGTGGAAAGGGTGAGGAGTGGGTGGAAGCTGGTAAGGTGATGCCAACCCCTGCGTGGGAACCCTCCTTGTCCCTGGGCATCTCCAGCAGTGCCTTTCCAAGGAGCAAGCCTGGGCTGGCACAGGGTGGTGGCAGGTTGTCCCCGGCTGTGGTTTCTCATGGCATCTGGTGCTGCCATCTCCCCTCTAGGTGCAATGTCCTGTGGTTCCCAGGTTAGCTGAGCTGGCCATAGTCCTTTCCCTGCTGAAGGGGGTCAGACACACTGATCCAGGGGGGACTTCCCAGCTGCAGAAGTCGGGTACCTTGTGTGCAGTGGGATGTCTCCAAAGCCAGGCTTTTTCCTCGCGTGGAGAAGAGGAACCATTGCTGCTTGGCCATTTGCTGCCAGGGCTTCAGCACCTGCCTGATGAACCTGCATTTTACGGTGGGCACCAGCCAATTACCCACGTGCCTGGCACTGCAGTTCTGCTAAGCTTTGAAGGTGAAAAGCCCAAAGTCCTTCCAGGGAGCAGCTGCAGGGCTGATCCTGGCTCTCCACGCTGCTGGAAAACCTGGTGGAGCTCTTCCTCCTTTGCTTGTCCGTAGGTGTTCATGCCATGCCTGACAGCATCCTTTCCCTGTGTTTTCCATGCTCTCTGTTCCCCGGGGCTCTGTGTTTGCTCTCCCAGGCTTTGTTCCCACTGCAGTGTTTACTCTGGCTTATTTCCTGTTTATCTCATATCATGGCTGGTGTTAGTTTTTGTTCAGCAGCTCAGAAGCTTTTGGAAGCGAGTGTTTATAAACAGAGGGATGTTTGGGGACCACATTTGGATCCATCAGCAGACTCCAGTGGTGTTTCACACAGATTATGCCTATGACTTTGTACAGTTTCTTCTCTGCTCTGCCCTCTGGCCCAGTATCCTCTCGTTCAGTGACTTTCCTGACGCTCAGACTTTCCCCCTCCCCTTCAGCTCTCTCCAGTCTCACTCCCAGCAGGTACCCAAAGCCAGCCACCCCTCACTGGACAGATAAGCACAGAGCAATAGATTAATGGCACGTATTTCATGCCATTCCAGTCTAGTCTAATGAAACCCATGATAAATGTTTTATCGTAAGTTTTATCAGTTTCCTCTCCATAGAAAGTCTGGCTGGCACCTGTGGGCAGCACTTTCACGTGAAAGGAGCACAGTTAAAATCCAGATTTCAGGGAAGAAGTGCATATATCATATTTAAGGGAGCTTTTGAGCTTAAGATATAAAGGCAAATTACATTTTATATTGTGACTTTAATAGCAAAGGAGCTGTATCTCCGAGCTGTGCACAGCAGCGAGGGCGACAGTGGCAGTTCAGGCAATATGTGGGACAACGTGCCAGCCATATGTGTCGCCATATCTCACACCCAGCCTTGCAAGTAATTTCTTTTTATTGAAGGGATGAATTTGCCAGGATGTCAAGGCTGCCTCGTGCACTCTTGAAGGAGTGCCACGCTGCCTGTAATCCCCCAAGGCTGGTGACAGGAGGGGAGCAGGCACTGCCTCCCCAGGTCTCCCCTTTGTGCCCTGTGTGTTGGGGACAGAGGCTGGGCTCGACTTCAGCACGTGGCCTTTTCTCTCCATAATTCACTTTTTTTTTTCTTTTTCTCCCCCTGTGTGCCAGGCTTCCTTCCTTCTGCCTTCATCCTCATGCTTTCCATCTGTCCTTCCTCACAAATTCACATGACTTTCCTTCTCGAATTTTGGCTGAGCTTCCCTGTCTTTGTGTTGGGTGCTTTTTATTCCAAGCCTCCTGCCCAACCCCTGGCCAGGGTGAAAACTTGACCAACGTGCATCCACACACCGTGACGCAGCATCTTATTATGCTGTTGGCCAGAGGATGGGCACAATCAATATCAGCAATGGAGGGAGTCTTGTGAGATCCCTGGGGCTCAGGGTGTGCTCTGAAAGCACATTGTAGGAGAAGGGCAGCTCCACATGGTGTATTAAACACATGTTTTTTCACACGCCTCAAATTGAGCAAAAAGGCTGGTAGTTAAAAAAAAAAAAAACAATCACAAAGAAATCTTTCTTGGTTATTCAATTTGTGCAATATCTTATTAAAGGGAAAAAAGGACTGTTATCTGCCTTGTAAAGGTTAATATAATAATAAGCAGATACTGAATTCCATTGAGATGAACATGATGATTTATTGACCCGAGAGGTAAATATTCAGTGAAGCAAAGCCGGGGTCAATACTCACCACGAGGAGAATGAATTCTTGTATTTTCTGCAGTGGGGAGACCAGTCACCACTAAACATCAGCTGCTTTGGTGTTGCCTTTTGCCACCTCAGTGAGACAGCTAAATATGTTACACTACCAACAGGTACTTCACGTTGGTTTTTAGAGAAAATTTCACTTTATTGATGTTCCCTTTGGATGCTTTTGGCCTTCAAAATACCCTGTGCGCCATTTAAAAATACTTTCTTAAGAACCAACCAGCACAAAAAAGCAACTCCCAAGGGTTACAGTAGTTTTGGATGCGTTTCTTGACTAACCGATACAATTTTATTGTGTTTTATTTCGCTTTGCTGGAGAAACACTCAGCTTCCAATTTCCGAGCCTGGCAACTTCCGACCCCACTGGAGGTTTTTTCCCTGCGCGTGTGTTGGTTTTGATTGCAAAGCCCTTTCTCGTGCCTGAAGTTGCCTCAGTGCAGGAATGTCAAGCAGTAGCTCCTGTGCAGAAAGGAAGGCAGGCTGGCAATGTTGGCACTTGCTGCTCCTGCTGCTGCTCCTGCTGGACCACGAGGATGCTGCGGGATTTTTTGGGAGCAGGGAAGGGGCAGTGGGGTCTGTGTGTGGGGTGACTGGTGCTTGTTTGGGGTGTGATGATGGGCATCACTCTTCTCCACGCAGTGTTGGATGTGCTCTCCAGTCTTCCAGGCAACGCGCTGGGAATCACGGATATTTTCCCGCTGGTTGCGCCCAAAAGGTGGTCCTGTGAGATGAGATCTGTCACCTGCTCTCACCTGGGTGAAAAGTGGAAGCTCCTGTCTTGTAACATGCCGGGGGCTTGTTTGACTGGGGATGGAGATGGTGGGAACTGTAAATACGCCTGGCGGGAGGAGGGAGAGGAATTGCACCTCTCCAAATTGAGCAAAGTGACGCGAAGAAGGATATTATTTTAGAAAGTTTATCTCTTTTGTATCTATGGTGACAAGATCTTTATCGGGGTAAGACAGACTCACGGGCTGTCTGCTCCTTGTTATCTCAGTGTAGGATGACAGTATAAGTATCACGTCTAGAAATGTTATCTATCCTTTATTATTTCACTTGCGAGGGGCTAACAGGAGTGTTATCAGGGTGTTTACAATCAAAACACGTGCAGCTCAAGTGATAAAAGGGAGAACAGACATCTGATCTCCAAGGATATGAAGACAATGCAGCCTTGAGCAGGAGGAGATGGTTCCTATTATTGAAAATGGTTTGGCAGGCTAGGAATGGACAAACAAGTTCAGATCATAAGCTTGAGACATGGGTTTGGAGGAGAGGCACACACACAGGCACACAGAAAATGAAAAGGTGATTGTATCAACAGCAGTCTCAGCTAAAAGAGAAATATTTTCCAATAAAATTTTTATGATTTTTTTTTTTTCTTTCTGTACTCTCTTCTCCCTTGGAGTAGTGATATGGAAAGCTGTCAGCACCAGCAAGTGGAGTAGAGTTGCTTCAAGTCAGTCAGGACCCGAGAAAGCACAGCCAGGCTTGGAGGGTGGAGAGCAGCCAAGGGCACTGATCAGGGAGTTCACTGAGATTAACTCCTTATCTTGCCTGGGTCAGGGCTGTGTTAATTTAGGGAGTGCACAGACAGAGTGTTAGTGGTGAGCATAAACCTTATCCCTGATCTCCTTAGGGACAGAGAAGCGAAATCCCTGAAGGACTTAGAAATCTGATCCTGGGAAGCTTCTGCTGCTGGTAAGTGAGAGCAGTTCAAAGACGTCCTGGACATCAGGCTCTCATTAGTCTACAGCTCGAGCAAACCAGGGGCCAAACGGTGTTGAATTCTTTGTCTAACATGGATAATCCTCGTTAATTAAAGATGGGGTTGTGCAGCACTCCATCCAAATCCAGGCCTTACTCCTGGAGGTGGTTGTGCTCTTGGGTGGAATCTGGTGCCCATTTTTTCTTGTGTTGTGGGGGATGTGGAAGGAACATCTCATGCCTTCATTCCACTCTTGATGTCACAGTTCTCCAAACCAAGCTCTGTGGCTTCTATCCCACAAAATAACATGATTTTCTGTAATATTTCCTCACTTGTTTGTCTGTGCCAGGATGGGATGGGACATGGAAATTTATGCCCTCGTACGGAGAGCGAGCAGAAGGGTCTGTGGTGGCCTCTGAGCTGGGAGGAGACCCAAGCTGGAGCAGAAATTCCAGTGCCAAGTGTCCCTCTCTCCCTTGAGAAGGGGATGGGGAGGGTGGGGTGTCTCTGTCAGATGTAGATGAGGGCTGGGTGATGTGAGGGACCGTGGAGGATGAAAACAGTGGGCTCCTACTGCCAGCCCCACCTCGGAGCATCTTTGTGAGGGCTGGCAGGTAATGGGAAGTAAAGACGTGCTCCAGGTGATGGGGAGGGAATGAACATGGACTTCTGGTGAGCAGCTTTGTTCTGCATTGGCCTGTCTGCTTAACTCCATTTTCACCTTGCTTTGAGTATCACGTAAATCAACCTCCTTTCCAGCTGTCAAATGGCTCTCCCATCACTCTTGAATAGCTGGGAGCTCCTGGTGGCCCTTCCCCACCTGGGGGGACCTGCAGTGACCGCTCTGCCTTGTTTAGCAGCAACAAACTCTGGTTGTGTTCCACGGTGGGGTTTTTTTTGTGTGAAGCTCTGGAGGGCCACTGGGGCCATTTAGTCCATAATGGATGACCCAGTGCTCCTCTGCTGCCCTTCATCTCTCACACCTTTAATTGCACTGGTGTGTCTGAAGCGTATGGGATTCATTATCCAGCAAACAATGTCCTTTGCAATATCAGCCTTAATTAACTGCTCCCCTCTGTATTTTCTTGCTCTTATCCTCTCCAGATCTCCACGCTGACACGAGCTGACGGCCCCCCACATGCATCAGTGCCAGCCAGTGAGCCATGACCAGATAAGAAGAANTTTTTTTTTTTTTATAAACACATGCACATGCACATGCAAACACACAAACCTGGAAAAGGTCAAGGTTACTGGGAAGGGAGAAGGCCCTTCAAGACAACAAAACCCCTTCTTTTTAAGTCTCCATAGCAACCAGATGGAGCATGATGGGATGTCGAGATGAGAGAAGACCATTCTTCCCCTACAACCCTCTTTCCACTTCATTAGGCTCTTTATCAAGTATCTCTGCACTGGGCTGAGTATCTGGTTTTGTGTCGGGGAGCAGTGCAGAGGACTCGAAAGCATGCTGACCTTTTCAGTGGGACTTTGGGAGTTCCTTTGGGAGTTGCATCCTCTTCCCTTGCCTTCCTCCCCCACAGCCCCCTCGTCTCCAGTTCACATGACCTCCTAATCAAAAACCCTGTGGCTGGTGAGGTATGAAGGGTTTCTTTAAAAAGGAGAAAGGAGCAGAGGAAAAAGAAGAGTATGAGAATGTCCTTCAGTGGCACTGGAGGTGTCAAGACCCGGCTGTCAGAGCTGTGCATCTGCAGGGAAGATTAATGAGTCTGCTTAGAGGAAATCCAAATAAAATAGAGGAGGATAAATACGAAGTGACTGTGTGGGTGATGAGGGGAAGGGTGAGGAAAGAGCAAGGGAGTGTGACAGGGCAGAAGTAGATATTCCTCAGTCTTGTGTTTGATTCCCCTTGGAAAAGTCAGTTAGAAGAGGAAAGATCCCTGGATTTTGTGCTGTGGTCTCGACGTGATGCAGCTGCGTGTGTGGGTCTGTGAGTGTGGTAGAAAGTGCTGGTTGCACTGAGGCAAAACCACAGTATTTTTATTTTACCTTCCCTGGGAAAGAATTCACCAAGGAGGAGAATTTTGTGTTAAGCTTCTGAACGCTCGTCCTGCAGCGTCCTCAGGGTGGCTTGAACTGCTTTGCAACTGGAATTGCTGGTTGTTCTTAGGGAGCATCGATGCCTGTTTTGTGTTGGGCAGTGGCTTGTAATGCCCCTTGGAGATAGGCTTGGCTCTGTGGTGGTTAGGGAGGGATTGAAACCGTGCTGTGGATGGTGGGATTGCACTTACCTGCAGCACAGGAGAAACTGGACCTTGGCCCTGGCCTTCCACAGAGAACCAGGGCACTGTCACTACCTTTAGATTTTAAGATGATCTGCTGGATTTTCACTTCTTACATGACAGTTTGCAGCTCAATTTGAGTGGACTTTACACCACGGGTACCCAGCTGAGCATCCTGTGGGCTGAAACTCCACGAGTTTGAAACTGCATGGAGCAGACAAGGAGAGGCTGAGGAGGCCAAAGTCATTTAAATAAGTGTTTGTAAAGAGTGTTAAGGCTGGACATGCTGTAAGATTTACATGGGAGTTTTAGGGAGAAAACCATTAAAAAAAAGAAATAAAAAAAAGCTCTGCACTTCCAGTAGGAGTCGGGCTATGAATATCCCAGTCCTGCTGCCTCAGCCCTTGTGGGAGTGATTTTGAAGTGGGAAATCCCATTAAGTCATAATAGGGCTCTTAAGTAGTTCCCTCGGATGAATTTGTGGCACTCTGCAAGTCCCATAATTCCCAAGATACTGAAGAGGAAACTGAGGTTAAGTGTCTTCGCCAAGGCCACGTAGCAAATCAATAACCACTCCAGCACCTCTCCTGGTGCCTCCACATGTCTCTGCCTTCAGTGGGGACACTGCCAGTGTTGGCCAAAGGGCAATAATCCCTCCCACCACTGTCCCAGCCCCAGCCATGGAAACCCAGGGTTTGAAATGTTGAAGTATGTGGCTAAAAAGGTACATAAAATAGTTTGGTGGTGTTAAGGTGTGGGGGTCTCTGTGTTCAGTCTAAACTTGCTTCCCTTGGGTGGCTGGTCCCAAGAAAAAATGTGGTTTTTCCCGAGATCAGGCAGACTGTAATTCTGGGACACTCAGGATGTTTATACCAGTTCATCTATGCCTTGTCTTTATCACAGGATCACAAAATGGTTTGGGTTGGAAGGGACCTTAAAGCCCATCCAGTGACGCCTCCTGCCTTGGGCAGGGACCCCTTCCACCAGCCCAGGTTGCTCCAAGCCCCGTCCAACCTGGCCTTGGACACTCCCAGGGATCCAGGGGCAGCCACAGCTTCTCTGGGATTCAACCTGTGCCAGGGCTGTGTTATAAAACTTTTATTAGTGATATAAAATGTGGGAAATGCACTGTCTGTTATCGCAGCTTTAGAAGCATAAACACTTTACCGAGCAGCAACTGATCTCAGGGCCTCACCACCTTCATGTTTTTTCTTCCTGATATCCAATCTAAATCGATCCTCTGTTAAGTTTAAGACCATTCTCCCTTTATCTCTCATTCTTCTTCCCAGCACAGCTCTCTGGAATCACACCGGAATGGGAGAAGCTGGATGCAGACATCTGGCACTGCCCAAGAGGGCTGTTTCTCCCTCTGACAGTGCCTTGCTGCCCTGTTCTTTCCCTGCAGCTTTTCTGTCGGTAATTCACAGCCCTCTGAACTGCCCCCCTGCTCTTGCTGTTGTGGTGGCCGGTGCTTGATGATCTGGCCCTGTTTCCTTTGCCAGGAAAACGGCACAAAAGCACAGGGAATAAACACAACCCCCATGCTGGGACCAACCCTCTGCCACGGGGCTTTGCTGGGTTTCCTGCAGTGCCTCCTGTGCCATCCCTGTGGCATTCTTCTCTGGGCGGCTGGAAAGGAGAGGTCAATGATAAATTGTTTTCCACGCCAGGTTCCTGCCAACTTTGCACAAAGGGTGGCACGTATTTCACATGTGTCTCCTTCTTGCTGTTCAGCATTTCTGCACGTGTTTGGCACTTGCCAGACCTCTGGCACCCCTGCTCCTGTCCAGCTTAACCCGCAGGAAAGGAGCTCTTGGGAATACTGCAGGTAGAGGGTGAGGATGAAGATCAGCCTCCTGCACTGTCTCCCACAGCTTTATGGCTTTCCAGCTCCTCCAGAAATGCTGTTACCCAATCCAGGTGCCCCTCTGTGTCCTGTCCCTGGGTGACACTGGCACTGGTGTCCGCCCACCCTGCTGGGGTGATGGATGGGAGCTCCTGCAGAGGAGAGCTTGGTCTTGGGCAGCTCCTGGAGGCTATCCAGGCCTGGCTTTGAAGGCAACCAAGTGCTTAACTTGTCTTGATGCTTTTCATGTCTTAGAGCAGTTTTCTGTGTTTATTTTGGGGTGATATCCCAGCAGCCCAGCTGATGCTGGGAGGATGCTCTGGGAGGGAGGCAGCCCCGAAGACAACCCTCCTTTCAGCAGCACATGGCAAAGCTCTGGTATTTCACATTCAGTGGGAGGCACAGGAGATATTTTGGACGGCAAACTGTGGCTTTAAAAAACCCACTCAGCAGTGATTTGAGGTTTTCTTCTCGAAGCCTTACTGACTTTGAATGTATATTGCGTCTGTTTTTGTGAGCAGGCTCTCCAGCAAGACAGACCTGTTCCAGGGATTGGTGTGCCCGCAGGTATCAGCTGTTCCTTTTGTCTCTGGGATGACTTAGGCCCCCATTCCCTGCCGTCCTATGGTTTGATTTCACCTTCCTTCACATCGTGGCATTTCAGAGAAAGCTCCTTGTTTTACAGACCAGCTGTGTTGTCTTAATGCAGCTGTAATATGTGTTTGTCCAGGTGCTGCCTTTGGGGCACAGCAGGACTAGAAAGATGTTTTATTAGATCATTCTCAAGTCCTAATAATCTCTGAGTCTCTCTGGGATCTGTGGATATCAGCTGTGCTGCTCTCGCTTCGTGGGATGGGGCTGGAACCTGAAGATGGGAAATCACTTGTGTGTGCTCCTTTATCTGCCTCCTCTTGGTGTTGCCTCTCCCTTCCTGGCTGTTTCCAGCAGCCAAACAGGAGTTAGTCCTTGTATTCCAGACCTTAAACCATGTTGGAGGAGTTCAAACGTAGTCTGGCAGCTTCAGAGAGGATCCTACCCGCTTGTTTGTGGAACTTGCTGGTGGCACTGGAGACCTTTCCCTGCATCCTGGATCCCAGGGAACGTTCCCATTCCTGCACCACTGAGTGCCAGCATGGAGACCACGGTAAGGCTGCCCCTTCCCTGGCTCCAGAATGTGTGTTTTGTGTGTGTCCTGCGGCCAGAGCCGGAGTTTGCTGTTCCTTCTGCTTTTGCCAAGGGAGTTAGCATCTCCTCAGGCTCTTGTGTTTGGATGTGCACTCTCTGATGGAGGGAATTCCCTCAGTGGCATGTAAATGCTTCATTTTACTGTGAGGCTCCTCTGCCTCGTGACTTCCCCTGTGATGGGGACGTTTCTGGATCACAAATGTCTATTGCTCTCAGAATGGTGCTCTTTTTGTGCAGTGCATTCCCGGGATGTACTGCTGTTGGGATGTACTGCTGTTGGGATGTACTGCTGTTGGGATGTATTGCTGTTGGGATGTATTGCTGTTGGGATGTATTGCTGTTGGGATGTATTGCTGTTGGGATGTATTGCTGTTGGGATGTATTGCTGTTGGGATGTATTGCTGTTGGGATGTATTGCTGTTGGGATGTATTGCTGTTGGGATGTATTGCTGTTGGGATGTATTGCTGTTGGGATGTATTGCTGTTGGGATGTATTGCTGTTGGGATGTATTGCTGTTGGGATGTATTGCTGTTGGGATGTATTGCTGTTGGGATGTATTGCTGTTGGGATGTATTGCTGTTGGGATGTATTGCTGTTGGGATGTATTGCTGTTGGGATGTATTGCTGTTGGGATGTATTGCTGTTGGGATGTATTGCTGTTGGGATGTATTGCTGTTGGGATGTATTGCTGTTGGGATGTATTGCTGTTGGGATGTATTGCTGTTGGGATGTATTGCTGTTGGGATGTATTGCTGTTGGGATGTATTGCTGTTGGGATGTATTGCTGTTGGGATGTATTGCTGTTGGGATGTATTGCTGTTGGGATGTATTGCTGTTGGGATGTATTGCTGTTGGGATGTATTGCTGTTGGGATGTATTGCTGTTGGGATGTACTGCTGTTGGGATGTACTGCTATTGGGATGTATTGCTGTTGGGATGTATTGCTGTTGAGATATGTTGCTGTTGGGATATGTTGCTGTTGGGATATGTTGCTGTTGGGATATATTGTTGTTGGGATATATTGTTGTTGGGATATATTGTTGTTGGGATATATTGTTGTTGGGATATGTTGCTGTCTCACTCTGCTCTCCCCCAGACCTGGGTGCAGTGTGCTTGAGAGCCATCCCCCTCCTTCAAACACTGTTTGATGTTCTCCCTCGCAGAGATGATGTGGGGATTGAGGAGGTCACTCCCTCTTTCAGTTTCTCCTTGAGTGTGTCTCCTGTGCATTCATCTCCTGCAGCTTTTGCACCACAGCTTTGTGGATGAAGTTGTATTTTAGCCTCACGTAACATCTCCTGTGCCCACTGTACACTTAGTATTTCAGTGTGTACTTTCCCTTGGCTTTCAGCTTAGAACTCTCATTGTCTTCGTGGTGCTGTGACTGGCAGAGTCATTTTAATTTGGCTCTATTCTGTCGCAGCTTTGTTTCCTTCCTCGCAGAGCATCGGGGAGGTCTTTGCTGTCCAGCACACTCACTGCTGTTCTGCATCACCAGCCCTCTGCCTGCTTGTTTGTGAGCTGCTGCTTTCATCAAACTCAGCCTGGAAAGGGATGCAAATCACATCCTTGGGCTGGTCTGATCCGTGTTCCGAGCAAACATGCACTGCTGTGTTGTCCCAGCAGCTTCGTGCCCCTTTGTTGGGCTGCTTTAGCAATGCCTACAGTGTTTAGGGTAATGAGTAGGGGTTTTCTCCTTCCTCACTTATTCCACTCGAGTCTCCATTCAGGGAATTTCCTGCAGCCCTTTACTTATTGGTGTTTATTTCAGTTGTACTCAAAGGCCACCCAGGAGTTGGACATCACGGAGCGGGACACACACCAGGGGAGGGAATGGATGTGACCCAGAGAGATGTGACCCAGAGAGATGTGACCCAGAGAGATGTGACCCCCAGAATCTGGAAAGCCCCTGTGGCAGCTCTGACTCAGTCTTTGAGGAGCCCAAATGCTCTGGGCAAGAGGAGGGAGACCTTCTAGATCAGGGGCAAGCCAGGTGAGCTGTGTTGTCCCTTCAGCTCCTGGCGTGGTTGGGAGCAGTGTCCCGTGGCTCGCTGCTCCCTCTGGATGGGGTCCTGCCTTTGCTGGCACACAGGACCCTTGAGTGCTTTCCCCGAGCTGTTGGCTGAGCCAGCTTTGCCCACTGCAGGCCCCTGCAGCTCAGACTTCAGCAGCTCCTGCATCCTGGGGATGTTTTCTGGGTCCCCCCTTTGGACTTCTGCATCTTTTGTGCTTGTAGGACACAAAGCAAAGGGTCCCTCTTTGCAGGTTTGCTCCTTGTGCTGTTTAACAGCATGAAGGTGCTTTGAACATCAGGTCTACAGGGGCAGAGAGGGGCACCTTTGGCATCTGAGGTTCCTGTGGGTCAGAAATGGTTGTGTGGAGCCTGTCCAGGGGTTCGGTGTGTTTTCCTCAGCCTGCTGCTGGCGTGATGTTCTGTGTTGCTCTTGCAACACGACTCAGCCGTTCCCCACCACGCTTCAGCAGCGTCTTTTCTTGCCACCGTGTTCTCTCCTTTATCCAGCCCCTCTTCCACTTTCCACTTTTCCCACCGTGAGCTAAAGAGCCTCCTGTTGCTGAGCACAGCCCTTTCCATTGCACCTGCTCAGGGACAGGGGCTGGGGCTCAGCCCAGACTGTTTGTTTGGGTTTTCTTTCTTATCACATTCATACCTTTCCACTTTCATGTACCTGCAGGAGCTGACTTGCTTCTGACACCGAGTTCAGTCTCCAAATATAAAAGAAGAGAAAGTCAGGAGAGAGAAAGGCATTGAAGCTTTCTTCTTCCTCCACACCTGCTGTTCTTGCTCGTCAGGCACTTCCGAAGAGTGGAGTTCTCCAAGCCCCCAGTCATTACCCTTTACATAAGCATAATATAGTGCTGCAGCACTTCCTACAGGGAAGCCACCTATTGTAGCAATCTGTGAAACAAAAGCTGGATTGATCCTTTTCCCATTGCTCCCAGAAAAAAAGAAAAGAATGCTGCATGCTGTTCCTCAAATGGGGAGCCTGAAAGCCTTCATCAGAGGGTAGTTCATTTTTACACGACGTTTTTACACTCGAGCAAAACTGAAAGCAAGGCATAATTTGAACCAGCCTCGCTCGCCGCTAGAGCAGAACCACACAAATAAAATGCCTGGGATGATGTAGTTGGATCCGTCGCAGTTAGAAAAATGTCAGTGTGCTGGGAACAAGGAAAACGAGATGGATGAATGTGAATTAGCAAGGAGCAGACTTCCAAGGCAGAAAAATCAAATTGAGAGCATAGATCATTAGATTCGAAGGAGACAGGTAAGAAGTACACTAAATTGTACCTTAAACAGCAAAACAAGTGCCTCCACCTCCAGGGAGAGGGGATAGACATGGGAGTAGTCCTGGCTCCCAGGGTCGTGACCTTTCCCACATGACTGCAGGTCTTTGTGCATCAGCTTCTGTGTTTGTGAGCCAAGGCAGGGCATAAAAGGTGCTTTTGAAGATCTGCAGATGTGACCAGCTCCAAAAGAGCAAGCTGGAGGTTTCTGGGTGGACTGCCTTGGTCCCTGTCATCTCCCACTGATATCTATTGCATGTAGCTTGTTTTTTTTCCCAGAAGGCAAAGTGAGAAATTATTTTGCTGGTGTTGAATTTTTAAAAATTAACTATGTGTGATTACACCCAAAAAACTGAGGTGGAAGAAATACACTTCACATACAGCTGCTCCTGGCAGATGTGAGAAACTGGGGCACGGGTTTGGACCTGCCTAGGAATGGCCGAGCTGGAGAAATTGGTGCATTTTAAAAATCAAGCTCATACTTTTCTTGGACAGTCCTTCAGGTCACTCTGTAACGCAGAACTGAAGGTCAGAATTCTTAAAAAGATTATGAATTGCCCCGGATGCCCAGCGGGATAGTCTAGACAAGGCAGCCCAGGGAAGAGGCTGAGGGAAGTTCCTCTGACAGGTACAGATGAGAAGCCCTTCAGATGGACAACCTCCACACGGAGCTTCCCTTTGGTGCTGCTGCCTGTCCACCCCTGGAGAGCAGGGATTGGTCCCAGCTGGGTCCTGCCCAAGGATAAAACTCATAGTCACAGGTGCACCACTCCATTCAAATCCCTTCTGGCTGATGCCCCCCTTTCAGCCGAGGTGGAAATTTCCCTGGATCTCACAGAGATATTAAGGGAATGATAAGGGAAGTTCTTCAGCAGCAGCTGAAAAGCACAACCCCTGGCTGGGGGTATAAACCAACATGTGTTTTACAAAATGCAGCATTTATCTGATTGTTCCCTTAAGAGCCATAGAATCATGAGCGTAAAATCCCAGGATGGTTTGGGTTGGAAAAGACCTTAAAGACCACCCAGTTTCACTCCCTGCCATGGGCAGGGACACCTTCCACCAGCCCAGGGTGCTCCAAGCCCCATCCAACCTGGCCTTGGACACTTCCAGGGATCCAGGGGCAGCCACAGCTTCTCTGGGAACCCCGTGCCAGGGCTGTGTTATAAAACTTTTATTAGTGATATAAAATGAAGGAAATGCACTGTCTGTTATCCCAACTTTAGACACATAAACAGGTTACCGAGCAGTGACTGCTCTGAGCATGGCAGCCGTGAGGACTCTTCTTCTCCCCTTAATTCCTCAATAAATATTCTCCACATTTTATCAGAGGCTTTATTTGTTGGTGATGTTCAGAATGTTCAGGGATTTCCACTTCACTTGGCAGCCTCCCAGATTTCCACCTGCTATCACACCCATCACAGCTCATTTGCCATGGAAGGTGTTGCTGTGCTGGTTTGCTTGGCCAGTCTGTGATGTGGCTCCTTCTGGCAGCCTTTAGGAAAACCTTTGTGCATCACTTGCTTAATTTTTTTCCCCTCTTTTTCCTTTTTTCTCATTTTAGCTTTGGTTTATCTGAACTGGCTGTTGTAAATGTTAGTTAAAACCTTATTGAGTGGCTGGTGTTTTACAGCCGCCTGGTTCAGCAGTTTGTTTTGGTCCCCGGTGATGTTTATGGATGCATTTCCTCTCGTCTCTTCCAGCTATATTTTACCACTTGGTCATTTGCTTTATGATAGTTTGCTGCTGGCTTTTGGAAGAGCTTTTCAGTGAATTACCTGGGGAATTAATGCTGACCTGCTTCCTTGGCCTCAGCAGCTGCTCCTGCCCTGGCTCCTCCTGAGCTGGACGCTAATGCTGGACTGAATTCTCCATCAGCTTTTTGCTGTCAGTATTTTCAGCCATTGCTGCGTGTCATTCCATTGTGCAAGCTCTCCTGAGAGGGAGGGGGGCCATGAACCTGCACAAGTGGTCAGCCTGGGTCTATTGGAGAGGTTCCTGAAGGGTGGAGAAGCCTCTCAGCCCACGGGGTTGCCCAGGACAGCGCTTGCTACGAGCCCACATTCCCTAATTTTGAGTTGTCCTAGGAGGCTGCTTCACCTTTTTGAGGCTGATTGAAGAGGATGTGCCGTTCAGGATTCCCACTCGGGTGTGATTTGTCAGTTTTGTGGTACCTTCCAGGCTGCTTTCTTCGGCGTCGCGTTGGCTCCGTGGGGACGAAGGAAACAAAGGAAGGGAAGCGCTCGCAGGGGTGATGAAACAGGAGCATGACTAATAGCCCTTCTCCCTCCACAGCGTTTTTTTCACAGATCAAAAATCAATTAAGGGCGAATTTCAGCGGGAACTCTTTAAACAATGTAATATTTCATTAGAGATTATTGCAGGCTCTTTCACATTTGCAGCCCAGGTGTGAATTGCAAACTTAGCCGGAATCCTTTAATAATTCCCTCAGAGGTAACACTCCTCTGAGCACCCTGGGCCTGGTGCAAGCTGTGCAGCTGCTCTTGGGAAAGTGTGTTTATTTTCTCCCCCCACAGCCTGACGGAGGCACGAGACTGAAGGAATGGGATCCTGGGTGTGAGGGCTGCCTGGCAGGGCACAGGCTGTGCGTTGGAAGGAGATGGGAACTGAAGGAAATAAGAGTGTGAAGTCACAGGAGAAGTGGGCAGGGGCTTTGAGATGAGTGGATTTGTGTTTTTTCCCAATCCCCTGTTGAGCTGTTAGTAGCACAAACCTCTGCCCTGGTGAAACTTCCCTGTTCCATAACTTTTCACCTTCTTCTTGGCTTATGGATCTGTCCCTCCTGCCACCCAGTTGAATAGTGAAATAAAAGGATTCTGGAAGTGCCAATGCATCATCACTGGCATCTGGATTCCTTGGGATACGTCTCTCCTCCCAAACCCCTCCCTTCCTAAAGCACGAAGAGCTGAGCAGTGTGATTTCCTCTGCTCCACTGCAGCCCCCCTTTCAATCATTAGCCCTCCCTAGGACTTGCCCTTTTCAGTCCCCATTCCCTGGGTCGTACATCTTGCCTTATTCACAGCCTGGTTATTGATTCTTATTTGGGTATCATCTGTCTTGGAGAGGCTCAGGGAACCCAGATTTGGAGGGAGGGGCGGCATCTCTTATTGGGTTGAGTGGGATGTAGTTGGGTTCGTTTTTGGGATGCACAAGCACCACTACAGGTTCCTTCACAGGCTTGTGTTTGCATATCCAGAGGACTGGCTGCTCTCCCCACCTGAGCACCTGCCTTACTTGAAGATGCTGCTTTCCCCTGTAAACTTCACCTTCCTCTTCTACCAACACCATTCCAGCCCCAACATCCCAGCCCCAACACTCCAGCCCCAACATTCCAG